>OX465297.1:96789960-97389960 GCA_949987735.1 Leucophora obtusa | reverse complement strand
ACTCAATGATTTGGACTATGCGGACGACATTTGCTTCTTGTCTCATACATTGACTGGAACGAGAACTAAGCTTGAAATGTTAATTAAAAATGCAGCCCAAGTTGGTCTACGAGTCAATATTAAGAAAACCAAGCTAATGCGGATTGAAACCTCTAATCAGACACCGCTTAGTGTTGCAATAAGTGGCGTTCCAACGATAATAGAAGACGTAGAACAATTCTGTTATCTTGGTAGCACAGTTTCCAAAAATGGTGGTGCAAATAACGACGTCATAGCACGTATAAATAAGGCCCGTCACGCATATCACAAGTTAAGGAAAGTATGGTCCAATCGGAATATATCCCAGCGAACAAAATTAAGAATTTTCAATACCAGTGTTAAACCTGTTCTCCTATATGGTTCTGAAACCTGGAAAGTCACAGACTTCATATGCAGAAAACTTCAGGTATTCATCAACAAATGCCTGAGACGAATCTGTAGAATATTTTGGCCTCAAACTATTTCCAACGAAGATTTATTGGGAAGGACAAACACCGATCCAATAATTATAGAAATAAAACGCCGAAAGTGGCGGTGGATAGGCCATACGTTGCGCAAACCTGACAACGATATTGCAAAAATAGCCTTTGAATGGAACCCTCAAGGCTCAAGGCGTCCAGGAAGACCTTTTACAACGTGGATAAGATCTATTCATGCTGAACATCGATCTAGGGGAACATGGCAGCAGATCAAACTATTGGCGCATAAACATATTTATTCCATTTCGTTCATCAAGATATATTGATTTCCTCAGTATAAAATATTATGTTACAAACTACTCCAATTTTGATCCATTTCGTCGTATTTGTGATGAATTCAACATGCTATACCCCTACATTGATTTTAACAAAAGCTTGCACATCATAAAAAGGGATATTATACTACATTTGAACAATTTAAGATAAAATCTTTAATTTTAATATTTTATATGTTGTATTTTATTATTATTCTACATCTGGGTATAATTCTCTGTAACTAGTCTGTAAGGAAAAATCCATAGACTTAAATAAATAAATAAATAAATAAATAAATAAATAAATAAATAAATAAATAAAAAAAAGATAGGCAACGATGGACTGATTTTGTTTCCGCCCTATGCTCCGACTAGGAGCTATAAATATCTAACATAAGTATTATATTTAATATTCGTTTTACATATAATTTCAAATGCTAAATATTTATTAAAGGAATAAAAAAAAAAAAAAATCCCAGCAAAAAAAGAGACGCCGAAGCATTAGAAAAAGCACTACCATTGATGATCTAGATGTACTTCTTTTTAACATAAACACTAATGATTTTAATATTGAGTTGTCATAGGAAAGGTGGGTGTACTCCCACTTCAACATTTATTCAGTACTTTTTGAACGAGAGCAAAAGAAGCTCTTTTTCACCAATTAAAAGTCTAAAAAAGTTCTTTACAAAAAAAATTATATTTTTTTTTATTTTACAAAAGTTTTTGTATTGCCGCCACCGGGTATCGAACTTGCGAACTCATGATTGCTAGTCTAGCTCTCTACCGATGAGCTATTCTTTGATATGAAAGTTGACTGGCATAAAAACACCACTTTGTTAATGCGAGATATTGTTCCTTATTCTCTTCAATAAAAAGTACTTATTAAACAAGTTTAAAAGGTGCACTCCAATTCAATATTGTTTGCAGTACTATTTTTATAGGTGCACAAAAAGACATTTCTCACCCTTTTTTTTATATACACATATTTTTAAAAATTTAAAAATTAAAAAAATATTGAATTTAAACAAATTAATTATAAATATTAATAAAAATTAATAGAATAAAAAACAATTTTAAATAAAATAAAAAAATATTGGTCCCGCCGGGAATCGAACCCGGGACCCTCTGTTTGGAAATGCCAAATATTACCAAAATCATTTTCTACGAGCAGCAATTAGTCTTTCGAAGCAATACTTAAGTGATTTTTTTAGATGTGATTCAGAAGTAATTCTAAAAAAGCTGTAAAAATGCAATAGCGGATACTTTGGAAGCAATGAAAGAAGTGATTTTTCGAAGCTGTTCAGAATAACTTCTAAAAAAGCCGTAAACATACACTAACGGATACTTGTGAAGCATTAAAAGAAGTAGTTTGTTAAGAATTAATTGCAATTTTTTTTGGGTATATAACGATTTGAAAAAAGAACGTGTCTTTTGTTTTTTAAAACTCCCAAAACTTATGACTTTTTGTAACGACCCCTGGCGTGACTGAGCTGAACCCCGGTACATGTGTAAATTACATCGTTACAACGTATTCTTATAGAATTTACTATAAGGTTTTCAAATGCACACAGTTATGAATAGCACTGTTATGAACACATACCTTCATGTTCATCTCAACATTTTATGGTTACCCGAACTTTTGCTTTTATACTTAGAAAATTTTGTTTTGTTTACATCATTAAATTATACAATCTAATTAAGACTAATGATTTTATTCTAAAATGAATGAACACCTCTTCATTACAGAAATGTGGTTTGAATTCATAAATAATTTTAACACAAATATATTTGGCATTCTATTAGAATTTAACCCTGTAATGAACGAGTTCGATTTAAAAAATTTAAAGATATTCGTGTTCAGCATACCAAAATTACTTAGAAATGATGTGTTACAAGATATACTTTTATTAAAGCAATTTTAAAAAATTTTCAGAAATCGAAAATTTTAGTCGCAGGGTATTGGGGGTTAAGTATTTCCAAATTTTTTCAAATTCGAACCACATGACTGTTAGAAAGAGTGCTACAATAATCCAAACAATATATGGATATTTTGAGAAAAAAATGTTCTTCATAGACAACAAATGCCGCCATATTTCTCGCGCTATGCAATTTGTTACGATAGGACTCCCAATGACGAAGGCAGCAAACAGAAAACAAAAAAGGCGTGTTCGGGGGCATGGCACAGATTGTTTTTTGCAGCCATGGGATCGACTCTAACTAACTTTTAATTGTATGGGTTGACTGGATTTTGTTCCAACCACCCAAGTGGACATTTAAATTAAAAGAATCATAAGCAATTTTTCTCTTCTAAATGAAGGTTAGCATAGAATTGTTCATATTCCTAATTACCGGAAAGAGAAAAAATATTTATTTATAAAATTGTTTCCGCATAAACTGCGCTTATTTAAATATGCATAACTACAATCATACCTCGTATAATGCGGTATCATACAACGCGGTTTACTAAAAATACTTTCTTATAACACTAACTGCCCCTCGAAAAACTTAATTTTTTCACCAATAATACCCTGTTTTGAAAAAAAATCTGACAGGAATCGTGTTGCGAGGGTTTTTGTACAACGTGGCGTTTCTTTGGAATGATTTAACCACGTTATACGAGGAAATGCTATGCAATTGTTTTCAATTTCCTTGAAAGCCAGTTGATTTTAAATCTAATAAATTTATTACACCAGCAAGTACATCCAATAAGGCCCGATTACTGAATATCCAAATAAAATTTAGATGATAGTTAAATTCAGCTTTTATATGGGAAACCACAACAAATGTGTTAGTTAAAGCCCCAGTTAGTAGCTAACTAAGCATTCAGTTATCAGGCGTAAATGTGCAAAAAATAATAATTAGCCTTGAGACATGTTAATATGTTTAGCAGAACTCATTAACTAAAAAATATCTCATATAATATATTTAAAAAATCTTTATAATTTCTACAAAATCTTGTTTCATAACATTCATGGTTAATTAAAATATTCTCAGCTCAAAAGAAAAGTAATTAAAATTTTATCTAGGAACTAAAAAAAAAATGACAATGACAAAAAGAGAACAGGCATCTGGTAAAGCAACGTATAACATAAATTTATTCAATATTCTAAGGCATTTTTCTTGCAAACATTTCTAGATTATTTCGCCTGTAAAGACGATGACCTTTTTAACAAATGCTGTTCATTTCACCGTTTCGTCCCATATTGATGCCATGACACTAAATCGACCCAGTCAGAAATCGCCAGTGGTACAATAAATCAAGCACTGGCAGACCACTGGGTAACCACGGTGTAGAAAATAAATGACTGGGAGAACACTCATTTGGGATTCTTTGCCAGGGTTTGCAAAAAGCGTTTTTCCAATATTTGTTATACAAAAATTTCGGTGGTTTATAAAAAACGAAGAAAAATAATGGTCTAAGAGCAAGTACCGGAAACTTTTTATTTTTTGGTTTTTATCAAATATAATTATCGTAAAAGTATGAAAATATTTATTTATTTACAATATTTACTATCATAATGAATTATGATAGTAAATTAAAAGTTACATGGGCACTAACATCTGAGGTTTTTGGCCCGGGAGTAGTATGAAAATAAAAATTCAAACGTACAAAAAAATAAAAAGAAAGAAATATTTAATTAAAAATACTCCTCATGATAAAAATAAAAAACTTTTTCTGTTTTAATTTTCTTTCCAAAAAAAAAAAATAAATAGATAGAAAAAAGAAACTTTTTTTGTGTTGTTAAAAAAATGGTTTCAACAATTTGAAAAAAAAAATATATATATATAAATATATTTTTTTTAAATTTTCTTTTGCTGTAAATTTTGTTTAATCGTAGCATTTAAAAAATAAGGCTTTGATATTTGGCTGTTAGCAAATCTTTTTTAGCGACATTTTTTCGCGCTTTGTTTTTTGCAACTAGTCACTGAACTTTGTTCTATGAATTGGGTATTATAGTCTCTAGATTACATATTTAACAAAACCGCACCTAAAAAATTACAAAATTTTGGCGAAACGCGAAAAATGACTTCATGGTAAAAAAATTGTATTAAAAAACCTTATCAGCGATTTTCATTCTGCAAACAAATATACTGATGTAAGAATTTTCCTTTTTGGAAATTTTTTCCCGCGACTTTTTTTTAGCGATTTTCTTTCAATTATCCACCAAACTTTGTTGTATGAAATGGGTATTATAGTCTCTAGATTACATATTTATCAAAACCGCACCTAAAAAATTGCAAAATATTGGCGGAACGCGAAAAAAAGACTTTATGGTTAAAAATTATATTGAAAACCCTCATCAGCGATATTCGTTCTTCAGACAAATATACTGATGTAAGAATTTTACTTTTTGCAAAATTTAGTTTTTTGTTGCAAAACAAAAAAAATCATTAATTCGTTTGCAGATTGTACTGAAGCTAAAATTTTATAAATTGAAAAATAAAAACTGTTTTTCTTAATAAAGAATTTTTTTTTTTCTACGAAAAAAACTTTTCTTTTTTTTTGTACAAAAACTTTTTTTATATTTTTTCTTTTTTTGTTTGGAGTTGAAAATAAAAAATATCATTTGTATAAAAATATAATTTTTTTTATAAAGATATATTTATTTTCAATTTTGGATGAATATAAAAAAAAATAATTTAGAAATTTACTTTATTTTGAACAGAATACTTTTTTATTTCTTGATGAAAACTTAAAAATAAAGTTTTTTGTTTGTAAAATCCGGTGCCTGTCTAAGAGTGATATGCCAAGTTTTGCAACCAGTGGTTATCCAGTGCTACCTAGCCAATGCTACCAGCGGTACAAAAACCAATTCACTGGTAGAGCAATGATTTTATAAAAATGCTGACGCTTCGTTAAAAAAGGTTTGTATTCACAAGGTTCCGAGTTCAAATCCGATTGCAAGTCAACATTTTTTTTTTATTTTTTTAATTTAAAAATTTTTTTGTTTTATAAAATCAATTTTTTTGTTTGTGGGAAAGCTCCTTCAAGACCAACTTTTTTTTCTTTCCCAACGCTGGCATATTAGTTCCAAAAAATTGTTTGCCAGTACTAGCATCTTAGCACAGCCAGTAGTTGTCCAGCTATTATCACTCATTTATGTGTTTAGCCATCAAGTATTATATGTCTCGTTAGCTCAGTGGGTAGAGCTGTCGTCAGCCAATCTGACGGCCTGGGTTCAAACCACGGTAAGAGCAACAAATACATATGAACTTTTTTTAAATTTTATTTTGGAAAATATATTTTCAGACCACCTATTTTTTGTTTTTTCCAGCGTTTTGCCAACGTTCAAAAATTTTGTTTCTCCAGTGCTTTTCTGGCGTTTTTTAAACAGCCGGTGCTGTTGTCTAATGATGTTATCATTTTGGCAATGGGAAAACACTTTTTGCCAGTACTTGTACTACCTGCTAAAGTTTTACTTTGCCATCCCTTCTACCGTTTGTATTTTTCTGACTGGGGATTTTCCTAAGTTATTTTAATTATGAGAGAAAAAATATGGCACAAAAAGAATAATGTTAAAATTTTATTTTCGTCATCACTTGTTTTCCATTCTTTTATACAGAAAATTATGTTGCAGTTAAGCAAAAATATACATGGTGTAAATTAAATTTGTTTTGAAAAGAATTTGTATCTTTTCTTTTGAATAGAATTCAATTTTGCAGATACTTTTCACCTTGAACAAAATATAGCACAAACAACCTTGAACTACATGTTTGTATATGAGCAATTCCTATAAACTTTTAACACCGCTGGTATTTTTTTAATTTATCAATTGATGATTATATACGGATTGGAATAAGTAAATGTTAACTAACAATCATTACTAACACTATAGACAATCAATCTACAAAAACTAGGTATTGCAAGTAATTTTGTTCAGTGGTTATAAAGGCCCAAAGTTGAAAAATGTAAAAAAAAAATGGCTTTCCCTTCTTAAGATTGTTTTTTTCATGAGAGAATTTTGTTCGCGGATTTTTATGTACGTAAGAATTATGTATGTGAAAATTACTCACAATTTATATGAAAACCCCTATTACTTTTTTTTGTGTGGCTCAAATTTCGCTTTAAAGCTCTACTCGACAGAAGTCAATTGTCCTGTCTTTGAATAATTATTTAAATCTGGTCAATAACGGATGGTGTCTTGTCCCTTGCAATATATAATTTTTGGTGAGACTCAAATGAATATAAAAATGTTGTTTTGCATATTAAGGGCAATTCAACATTTTCCTTTTGTAGTCGCGTCCTTCAATGTCCAGTCATGTTGAAATTTAAAATTTTCTATAGTATATGTTAAGGGCAAATATCTTTACTTATTTTGTCCGTTGTCGTGTCCAATGTCGCGTCATTTTGGATTGCGGGTAAACTACAAGTTATAAACTTCGAAAAGTGTATGATAATCGTCTATCGTGTTATAGAATCTGGGCACCGGTTTTAAGTAAAACCCTCTTAAGTTTACATATGTATCAGTCCGTATAAAATGGATACAAAAATGGACGTTTTTGGACATGACCCCTTTCGATTTTAACAAAACTTGGTACATACATTCTGCTAAGTGTCACGATATTAAACATCAAATTTGTTTTCCGAATTCATTTTGGCACGCGTTCTATCGCTGTTTTTAGTTAATTTTTTTTAGTTAATTTGTGAAAAATACATGATGTCGAAATGATTACAACTTTTGAACGCGTCATCCGAAATTTCAAGCAAAACAGTTTCCATTTGCAAAAGTTATCTTTTTTACTAAGGTTAGTATCGTACTAAAAACACTCAGTAAAATATGTATTTATTGTGATAACTTTTCAAAATGGAAACTGTTTTGCTTGAAATTTTGCTAAAACAATTTTTAGAGGTCACCCCATATTATAACAATCGGATAACGCGTTCAAAAGTTGTAATCATTTGAATATCATGTATTTTTCAAAATTTTACTGAAAAAAATCAACTAAAAACAGCGCAAAAAGCGAATTTTACAAAAATTTAAAAACAGTAAATTTCGTAATAGTCATGAGGATCTACAAACAGAATTTTGTCCAAATCCGGAGACCTTCATCCGATAAGTGTCCCGGTTCCCTTTGGAATGATTCATATACAAAAAATATGTGTGAAATTTACAAAAGCCATTTATGCATTCATCACTAAACTGGTCTACGGATCATTTCGGGCTTTTTGAGCTAAAAAAAACTGTAACATTAATCAATTTAAAAAACATAAATTTAATCTTTTCTGTAATTATTTTTTGCAAATACAGATGTGATTCGACCTATTTTGGTCGAATGGGTCATTTTGAATTTTTAGTGATTTAAGCTTCTCTATAAATTCTTTTTTTGTCTCGTATTACATAATGTTCGTCGGTATTATTAAACATTTTGGTTTGATTTATACTGTTAACACTTTTACGAATATTTTAATCAAATTTTACCACTGACTAAAGAAAAGAACCAACAATAAAAATACCCAATAAAAAATTCTGACTTTTTAGATATATTATCCCCTAAGTGATTTTGACTAAACCCAAAGGGGTTGTGCCGCAGTTGAGCAATTATTTGGTCTGTCATAAATACTCCATTATACATTTCCGAACAGTTCCGTTACACTCAAAATAATAAGTCTGTTGGCTGAACAGAAAAATTTGTTACTTTAACAAAATTTATTCTTGTTTTTTGGCTTAAAATAAAATTTTTTGATTTTAACAAATTGTTTTTTTAAATTTAACAAATCCAAATTTAAGTAAAAAATTTGTAAAACAACAGTTTTATCTGTAATTATACTGAGTCGTGGAATTTATTCAAATTTAGAGTCTCGGGACCCTCGCCTCCATATCATATGCCCTATCTCACTTAGTTTTCGAGATATGGGCCATATTATGAAGGGGAAAATTTTTATTAAAAATATCCGAGGCTCCAAAGCCCCGACAAGGTCCACTTTATACGGTTAGGAGTAGTCGAAATTTTCATAAATTTTTCTCTATCTCTCCATTTTAAAAAATGCGGAAGGAAAAAAATACCGCCATCTTTAAAACTTCGGACACATTGGTAGCGCGATCTACCGGATATTAAGAGTAACATGAAAATATTATATTTATCTTAGAAATTAGTTTTAAATAATTTTGAAAATTAACACTCAAAATTAGTTAAAGTATTGACGATTCTCAGTATTGTGTTAAATGAAGATAACTAAAATTTTTGCTTAAATCACTGTTTCAATTAAAAATTTGTTAAAAATTAGTCAAATCGATTTGAAACCGGTTTGACAGATTTTTCTACTAACGTGTTATTTTAAGTGCAGTATTTTTGAACAAGTTTAGTATTATGTCATTATTTCTGTGGCCACAAATTTAAATATTATGTGCACTTTGTAACAGTCACGGGATAGGATTTTACGGCACCGATTGCCATTTTTTCATAAACGGCTAATAATACTGCAGCTGTTCTATGTTATGTCACTACTTCAACTGTAACGGTACTAGTTACTTTTGTCAATTTGATGTTGTGATAATTTTATGTTATATGGTATATCCAAAAAGAACCAGTTTATGTTTTGTCACCGTTTTACTAGTGACGTGGTTAAACATTTTGCTTCAATTAGCACTTTATAAAGCCATAACCGCCAAAAAAGCGTAAGTGACAAAAATTTGTGAAAAAGGTGATAAAGAGGAGCTAAGAAGATTAACAAGAAAAAAACATCTAAAGTAGAATGTTTGTATGTCTGTTTGATCAAGAGTGCATGGGTTCGATTCCTACAGCCGACAGTTTGTTGAAAAATTTATCATATGGAGACAATCTGACAACAAAATATACACAATATTACAATAATAATAAAAATGGAAAATCACTGATGAAGGCTGTCCATAAAAAGACAGAAACTAGATCTAGTCTGATTTGCGAATTAATACTGTGTTTATAACTTTGAAAAAATATTTATTTTTCTTCTTAACCTCAAACTTACTCAATTAAAATTATTAAAAATGCATATTAATTACAATGTTAATTGCATTTGGTCTATATGAGGCGTTTGAAAAAACAACACTTTACTACAAAAATAACATTTTACAGGAGAAGCCGTTTTACAATTTTTTTTGTTTTTAGTCTTATAGAAGATCGATTCTGATGAAATTTGGATATGTTATAAGGGATACAAAAATAAGAAATAGTTTTCACTTTTTAGCTGACCAATCTTACTTTTAGCGGTTAAAGGGCTGGAATAAAAAATTATCAAATTTCCATTTTTCATGTTCTGGCATGATGGGTTCAAAATTTAATAAACGTTTTAAGTGTCAAATGAAAGAAATTTGAACAACACATCCAACGGTGCATAATAGATTCCCGAGCGTTACCAAGTTTTTATGTGGTTAAGTAAAAAAAAAAATTATCTTAAGTGACAATTTCCGGTCATGAAAAATGTAAACAAACTGTAGTTTCTGAATAAGAATTGGCACTTAATATATATTTGCCTTTTATTTAAATTCGTAATGGGACTTTCCAGAGTTACAAAATTTTGGGTGATGATGCAATTGAATAAGAATTATAGATTTTTATTAAAAAACAAAAATCTAAAATCATGTCACTTAAGCTTTTTTGGCGGTTATGGCTCATTATGGTACACCGAAATTTTGGTTTACATCAGTTTCGCAACATGTCCCATATTCACCTATCACAGTTTTGTCACTTTGGATCAATCGACCCCTCATTTCCCGCAGGATATATTTATTTGAGATATTTAGGAGCGTTATCCTAGATGAAAACTAGAAATTCTTACTGAGTTTGTAGTTTAATCTAAGAAATATTTCTTAAACTTCTAAATAAACTTGCCTAGAAAATTTACTTTGGCAAGAATAAAATCTGTATAGATACAAGCCTACGCCAAAGTAGATTTCCAATTTATTTAAATAAGATTTAGGATTTTAGCAAATTTAGAAATTCCAATTTTTGAATAACAAATAATTTGAACAATGAAAAAATATTTTTTAAATATTTTAGTAATTCAACAATTATTTTTAATTTTTACATTAAAATATACAAAAATATTTTTTTTAGGACTTTCTTTATTTTCATATATTTAGTTAGAATATTGTTCTACCTCACGCCCAAATTCTAATATGGTAATGTCATATTAAATTTTATTTGTTGTTTCAAAAAAGGTTGATAATTTTCATGATAGACAATACAACAGTTGTTTAGCGGGCATCACCCTAAGTTTTCAGTTGCCCACAATAAGAAAATGATAGCTTTAATACACAAACCGAGACATTATTTGGGGTTGCCCACGGACCAACTGTTGTATTGTCTATCATGAAAATTATCAACCTTTTTTGAAACAACAAATTAAATCTAATATGACAATATCATATTAGAATTTGGGCTTGAGGTAGAACAATATTCTAACTAAATATATTTTAGTAATTTTTGCCAATTTCGATTAATCGATTAATCGTATTAAATTATTCCAATTATTCGAAAATTATTACAATTTCAATTATTCGTTATTTGAAACCGTGGAATATTTCTAACTGGGTAGTAATAAAAAAAACACTTTTTCCAAACTGGCAAAATGCTATTTTTCCAATTCTTGTAAAACAATCAAAATAAATGTCAGTAATTTTGTTTTTAAAACTCCGATTGTCTATGCTTGTTTTTTGTACACTTAAAAAAATGCGTCAGTAGAAAAATCTGTCAAATATATTTCAAATCGATTTGACTAATTTTCAACAAAATTTTAGTTGAAACACTGAATTAAACAAAGATTTTAGTTATCTTCATTTAACTAATTTTGAGTGTCAATTTTCAAAATTACTTAAAACTAATTTTTAAGAACCCATTCGTAAAATTTTAAAAAATTTATTGTTAAAATATAATATTTTTATGTTACAGTTATTACCAAGTAGATGGCGCCACCAATATATCCGAAGTTTTAAAATGCCGCTATTTCTTTCCCTCCCGATTAAAATGGCCCATATCTCGAAAACTAAGAGAGATACAGCAAAATTGATTAAAATTTCGAATACCCCTAACCTCAGCGAAAGGGGTTATTTCTATCCAAAAATGGACTTTGTCAGGGCCTTGGTTCCTCGGAAATTTTTAACAAAAATTTATGACTTCATAAAATGGCCCATATCTTGAAAACTAAGCGAGATAGAGCAAAAGGAACAAAATGTTTACTCCGTTATTGATATGGACTAGGCCTGGGAGGGTCCTGAGCCACTAAATTTGAATAAATTCTATGACTCAGTATAATTACAGATAAAACAGAAGATTTACAAATTATTTACTTAAATTTAGGTTCCCAGCTAAAAATCGACATATACACATAGAAAAAAAATTGCCAACCGAATTGCTAAGCTTATTTTGGTTGCTACAACCAATAAATTTGGTTGGTAAAACCATATTGAAATGTGATTATTAAATATTTTGGGTATTGCAACTGAAATTCTGTTGTATTAACCGAGTTTTGTTGTGATAACCAATATTCAGTTGTACCAACCTATTTTAGTAGATGTAACCGAATTTCAGTTGGAAAATCGCAAATTTTTTCTCTGTGTGTATGAATACATACAGGTTAAATGTATGTTCATGCATGCTCATAAACATGCATTCATGTCCATACATGGATACATAAATCTCCATACATGCATCATGTACGTCCACACATGTGCATTAACGAAATTTGAGGTAATATCTACATACATGATCATGCATGTTCATGCGTGTTCATGTGTGTTCATACATATACACACATGTAGATATTACCTCAAATTTCGTTAATGCACATGTGTGGACGTACATGATGCATGTATGGAGATTTATGTATCCATGTATGGACATGAATGCAAGTTCATGAGCATTCATGAACATACATTTAACCTGTATGTATTCATATATGTCGATTTTTAGCTGGGTTTGTTAAATTTAACAAAAGAATTTGTAAACTCAACAAATTTTATTTCAAGCCAAAAAACAGGAATACATTTTGTTAATTTGGAATTTCTGAATGGGTTTGGTTGGCGAAAAACTCACTTGCAACTTCGAAGCTAATGTGCTTGAAGCTAATTTTTTTATTAAATGACTCTTAAACTGTAGATCAATATATAAAACTACGATATGGTCGTCAAATCACAGCTATACATTAAAGTCACGTTTAACCATGTCAGCTATGTACGCTCAAAATAATAAGACTGTTGGCTGAACAGAAAAATTTGTTACTTTAACAAAATTTATTCCTGTTTTTTGGTTTAAAACAAAATCTGTTCATTTTAACACTTTTTTGTTAAATTTAACAAATCTAAATTTGAGTAAAATAATTATACTGAGTCGTAGAATTTACTCAATTTTAGGGTCTCGGAATCCTCCCCGGGCCTAGTCCATATCACGTGAGGGCATATAAGGATACCAAAATGGAGCAAACATTTTGTCCGTTTAGCTCTATCTCGCTTAGTTTTCGAGATATGGACAATTTTATGAAGTGGAAAATTTTTATAAAAATTTCCGAGGGTCCAAGGCCCCGCCAAGGTCTATTTCTCAATACACAGTTAGCGGTAGTCGAAACTTTAATCAATTTTGCTCTATCTCTCTTAGTTTTCGAGATGTGGGCCATTTTAAAAAATCGGGAGGGAAAGAAGTAGCGCCATTTTAAAACTTCGGATACATTGGTGGCGCCATCTACTTGGTAATAAATGTAACATGAAAATATTATATTTTAACAATAATTTTTTTAAAATTTAACGAATGGATTCTTAAAAATTAGTTTTAAATAATTTTGAAAATTAACTTTCAAAATTAGTTAAATTACTGAGGATTTTTAGTGTTGTATTAAATGAAGACAACTAAAATCTGTGCTTAAATCAGTGTTTCAAATTTGTCAAATCGATTTGAAACAGGTTTGATATATTTTTCTACTGACGTATTATTTTAAGTGTAGATATAAGTTACTAATTTTTAAAAGATAACTATTTTTGCTACCTATAAATAAAAGCGAATTTAGCTGAAACTTGGTACGGAGTGTTTTTAGACACTACAGGATAGGGGCAACATGGTGGAAATCGCGAATTCCAACTTTCATATTTTTTGGACCACTCTGGTACACATATTCAATTTAATTTTAAACTTAAAAACATTTTTTGTTCCAAATGTACATAAGAATAAAATTACATGTATTTTATATTTCTTTAAGCCATTCAATACCGATTAAAAATATATGAATTTGCATATCAATCATGCTTACAATTCTTTTTAAATGGAATGTGAAGGAAATAATGACATGGCTTTTAACTCACCGCAAAAATTACGGGTTTTATTTCCATTGAAAATTTATATCAATTTACCTTAAATTTGTAGCATTATATTTTGATGGATGTTTTTTAATAAATTTTAAATCTAAACATTTATGCTTAGCCAAACAAGCTTTGTCATTATATTAACGCTATTCAAAACAAACCCCAACCTAAAAAAAGACTGTTAGTTACAATATTTTAACGAACAAGTGAAAATGTTGGTAAATCCCTGAGTTTCAATAAGGTAAACGATTTTTCTGTTATACAAGGTTTTGTTTACCATAAAACCCTAAACATCAAAAGGTGTTACCATCTACTTGCTTAATATGGCGGTTACAACAATGTGACAGTGATAAACATTTTTTTATTTAAATTTTAATGATAATCAATAAATAAATGTTGAACATTGCAGGAAAATTGGAAAAAAAAACCGCTAGTCTATGTAGATTTATACAAAAAAAAAAGAAAAATTGCAAGTGTTTAAAGTATGCTTAAAGAGCATAATGAATAGCATGATTTAGCATGTATATTCAGTTCATATGTGTGTATATATGTATGTGTATGGAAAAAACTAGAGCGGAAGTAAATAATGTTAAAGGTAACTTTATGCATAAAAGCAAAAGGTTTATTCTCATAATAAAAGTGTTTCTTTTGATGGTAAACACGTTTTTTATACACACACACATACATATACCCAGCAAAATCCTTCATTACCAAATAAGTGGTTATGTAATGAAATTATATTTTTTTATAATGCAGCGGGTAAGCGGGTGCACAAATTTTGTGTGTTTTTTCCTGCAGTGAATATAAACAACTACTTACAAAAACGAACTTGTCGAACAAAAATAATGAGTTTCGACACCGAATTATATGCAGAAGACCCTAATTCTGCTGCTTATTATTTGGATATTAGTAATGAGCACCCATTACTAAGATTTTGCTGGGTATTGTTCACTATTTAACATACACTTAAACTGATTCATATAATTAAATTGTTAGTTTCATATCAGCTTTATTACTTTAAATTACACAGTGCAACACATCCTTCTCGTGTGCGGTTTTTTGAAATATTTATCGAAACTAACAATTTGGGTTTTGCTACACACAGAGAATAAATCAGTTGGAAATCGGCTAGACTTACCATGGATTTTCCAATACAATATAATTTTAATACCAAATTACTAATATACATTGTGCTAATAAAAAGTTTTCGTTAATAAGAGAATATTAGAAAATACAACTGATTAAATATTATTTTTTATTCAAAATTCGGGCTTTCCAACCGATTAAGTTCAAAATTAAATGTTTTACATCCATTCGATAGTGCCAATTAATTCACGAATCCTTTTTAGTGCAATTTTGGCTATTAGTTAGCTTTTGCAATTAAGAATTGGTTGTAATAACGAAATTGCAACATATTTATATTTATTAGTTCTTTACTAGCAATTTTATACTGAATGTTGGCCACATTAACCAATGTTTATAATACATCGGAAGTATCTTAGTAGATTTTCTGTTATAACACCCAAAATAAGATTGCTGAAGCAACATTGGTGGCCACAACCGAAAAAAATTACAAATTTAAACAATTTCGTGAACTGTAACCGATATGTTGGTCATTAAAAAATATGAATTTTTAAACGTCAATAATAAAAAAATAAATCATTCGAAATTTTGTAAATGTTTCTAAACAATATCAAATATAATAAATAATAAATATTGAAATTAAAATTTAAGCTCTATAATGGCACAATGTTTTATTAGTGTAAAATATAGATAATAATGCAATACATACATGAACATACAAATCAAATTCAAAGACGCAGCCAGATTGAAAAGGTAAATTAAATGTTTTTTTTTTTAAGAAATTACGGGACTGAATTGCTTTCCTAAATTTTTTCAGATAGATATTCAATTTGTGGCTGTTAACATAAAAATTCTAAGCACTTCCATTTACTGCATGTTTTCCACAACGATTCTGTAGAAAATAAGATATGTATATATGAAGATGTGTTGTATGTATTTATTTAAAAGTTAAAGTTTTTTTATTTATGAATGGGGGAATACTTAGTTGATCTCTTATTTTTAAGTAAATGAATGTTGTTTTTAGTTTGACTCTAGATCAGTGGTGTTCAGCCCATAGGACAATTGTCCCTGCTCAATTCACATGTATTCTTACGCTCTTGCTTTTAGTCGTCACTGAAACAGCGACGAATGAACATGAGTATGGATATACGCTGATTTTTTTTTAATGTACTGAAAAAAAAATTAATAACAATATAGGACAAATATTTTATGATTATAAATGCAGATTAAAGATATTTTATAAATATGTAAATACATTGAAACCATTGATATTGATTTAAAAAATTGAAAACCTTTTGTTTTACATAGAATAAAAGAAGCCACCCTTATGTATGTATGTATTTTTTTTCTTTCAAAAATTGTATTTTGTTTATTTTTATTTCTTTAAAACAGTGTAGTATTTATTTATATTTTCCGAAGTAGGTACTTCGTTTTTTACACAAAACATTTTCATATTTTTAATAAAAAATAAATGCATACAGATTCTATTAACACATTCAACATTTCTTACAGTGCAATTCTCATTTTCTCACCAACACAACTACATTTTTACTTTTGAACACCACTGCTCTAGATCAGTGGTGTTCAAAGCTGAAATAAATACTACACTGTTTTAAAGAAGTAAAAATAAACAAAATACAAATTTTGAAAGAAAAAAAAATACATATATACATACATAAGGGTGGCTTCTTTCATTCTATGTAAAACAAAAGGTTTTCGATTTTTTTAAATCAATATCAGTGATTTCATTGTATTTACATATTTATAAAATATATTTAATCTTCATTTATAATCATAAAATATTTGTCGTACATTGTTATTCATTTTTTTTCCGTACATTACAAAAAAATAAGCATATATCCGTACTCATGTTCATTCGTCGCTGAACACCACTGCTCTAGATTATAAATTAATACCACTTTCTGTTTAAATTATTTTCAAATCAAAGAAAGATGATACAATTTTTACAAGTAAATTACAAAGAATAAAAATATATTTGAAAGAATTCTATAAGACCAGCAATACAGAATACGTATTTTCGGCTTTCGCTACAAAGCCATCTTCGGTGTATTTCGTCTTGTGTGGGCAAAAAAAAAAAAAAAAAAAATATATATAATTTAAATAATATACATTTAAATTTAACGGTTCGTTGTAATTCAACAATCTGTGGTTATCATACACAGAGTTGAATAGAATCAGCTGAGATATCTTAAGAATTAAGGTTCAAAGCAAAATAAAGTAATAATAACAAAGGATAAAAATAGCATTGTTAAATTTCGTTGATGTTAATCTAATGCCGTTTTCTTTTCTGAAAAAAGTATTGCCTTTTTTCTGCCCTTTTTTTAAAAAATGTATTTTTGTGCATAGAAATAATATAGTAATATAGGCATATTAGGTATAAAATTAAAGGTATTTTAAAGGCCTATTTAACTATGCTTCAAAAATGTCCAACAATATTCAACTTATTTAACAAAACACCAAAATATAGAAAAATGTGATATTTTGTTAAATTGCACGAAAATTGGGGAATAATTAGACATATTTTATACACAGTTAGATTGATATCTGAAATACCTTTAATTTGATACCAAATTTGTCTATGTTTACCTTTTATTACTATACACAAAAAGGCATTTTGTAAAAAAAGTGCAGAAAAAAGGCAACATTTTTTTCAGAAAAGAAAACGCGTTAAGTTGAGTTGTTGATACGAAATTCGATTTTCTTTCAGCGGTCACATAAGTAGACAACATTAACATATTAGCCTACACAAGACGAAATACACTGATGATGGCTTTGTAGCGAAAGCTGAAAATATGTATTCTGTATTGCTGGTCTTATAGAATTCTTTCAAATATATTTTTATTTTTTGTAATTTACTTGTGAAAATTGTATCATCTTTCTTTGATTTGAAAATAATTTGAACAGAAAGTGATATTAATTTATAATCCAGAGTCAAACTAAAAAGAACATTCGTTTTTTATTTATGTTATTGTAATATTATAAAATAATACCAAAATTATTCAAATCAAAAATAAACAAATAAAAAAATATTTGATTGTATTTAATTCGGTAGGAATTCTAAAATAAATTCGGTCGTATCTACCGAAAATCTAAATTCGGTCGGGGTTACCAATATAATGTTTTCTAATTCAGTAGGTATAACTGAAAATTTGGTGTTCGCAATAAAATAAAATAAGTGTTGCAACCGAATAATGTGATAGTACGTGTAACTACCAAAATTCGGTTGGCAACAAATTCGGTTACCACAACGAATCTGTTCTCTGTGTGTAGTTTAGCTGCTCTTCGGATTTTATGGCCTCATTTATATTTTTACAAAAACTTAATTTTTCCGAAGAACATGCAGTTTTTCTCACGCCTATATCCGGGAAACCAATTGGAATTTTGTTTTCCTGTCCTGGGCTCAATTGTAGTTAATCGGAAAAAAACTGCATCTAGTGCCTCAGAAATACTAAAATGTGGAAAAATTTTAATTTCTTCTATCTCGAGATTTTAGTTTATCAACTATTTGAATTTTTTTTTCCATAGATGGAGTTGTTGCGGGTGCATATAAAGCTTAAACTAGCCCTAGCAATCCCCTACGGGAAATTTTAACAAACTGTCACCGAACTGGCCCCTTTATATGAAATAGACTGGTCACTTTTACATGGCGTTGTCATAGGAGGTGGAAATTGACCCCTTGTGACATGTCACAAGACAAATCCTAGGACAGGTTACTGAACTCTCAATTTCAGGGACCTGTCCTGGGATTTATCTTGTGACATGTCAAAAGGGGTCAATTTCCACCTCCTATGACAACGCCATGTAAAAGTGACTAGTCTATTTCATATAAAGGGGCCGGTTCGGTGACAGTTTGTTAAAATTTCCCGTAGGGTCAATACAAATGTTATGTAGCCGCATGCAATTTTGTTAAAAAAATTGTTGATATTTTTTGTAAAAAAAGTTCCCACTTTTTTGTTTTTGTCGGCTAAAATATATTTTAAGTCGGTACGAGCCGAGTCAAACGTCGGCGGCTTAAATCTTCTAAAATCGATTTTAAGCCGGTCGGCTTTGAACTCTGGCCGCATGCTGTCATTAATGTAACAAAATAATAACACATGGTTTTGAGTGAATAACAATTGAACAATATGGAAAATAAGAAGTGCCAAAAAATAAATGAATTTTGTTACGTTTGTGGTCGTATAGTGCCCAAAGTTGGAAAGAAGGAGCGAAAAAATTTGCTAACTCCGGAATTTAGCTTTGCATATACGCAATATTTCTACGAAGTAGGTACAAGTGGTGAAGATTTCACGCCGAACACAGTGTGCAGAAATTGCTATAACAATATTTTGAATTGGTTTCATCGACGAAGAGGACACTTGCAATTCGTTAAGCCGGTAATCTGGGTCAAAGACCCAAAGGGTCATGATAAAAGCTCACTTCCAGTGCCACGCTCTGATGGTGTCGAATGACCTAAACCTCCAAATCCTGACATAATGTCCACATGGGCACTCCAAAGTGTTTTCTCCTTGCCGTCCAATTTGAAAGATCCCGAACATTAAACGATAAGTTGGGATTATCACAACAGAATTCAGAATTTTTGCCTCACTTTTGAAGAGCAGAAAACTCACACAGCAGGACGTTAGCGCCACGGCATACCGGAAACGAAGCCGAATTTCAGCATCTATATACCGTTGACGATAAAAATATGTTCCCTTACTGCAATGACATCAAAGGTTTAGTGAATAAATTGGGAAAGGAATATAACGCTGGCGGCTGGCGATTATTCATTGACGGCTCAGTGTCAAGTTTGAAGGTTGTGCTGTTTCACAAAATAAAACAAAAACCATCAGTTCTATTAGGATTGGGCACAAATATGACGGAATCTTATGAAACATTGGACAATATATTGAAGAAAATCAAATATAATGAAAATAATTGGAAGATTTGCTATGACCTGAAAGTTGTGAACATATTGCGAGGTGTTATTTCAAAAGGTGGTTGGGGCTCGCGAAGCAAAGTCGACTGAAGAAAAGAACTCTCGAAAACGAAAAACGTCTAAAATTGCTTAATACACCTTTAATAAAGAATATCGATGATATATTGCTGCCGCCATTGCATATAAAATTGGGAATTGGCAAAACTCAGCAATGACAAAATTAAAACCGGTATTGTTGCCTATTTAAATATTTTCGTATCTATGTTTGTTCACTTTTTTACTTTCAACAGGTATTCTCAATGGGCCGGATATAAAATAATTAATGAAAAGCGAAACATTCACGAACGTGCTGACAAACAACTACCGGAGAGCCTGGGATGCACTAAAAGCTGTAATCGTGGGCGTTTTAGGAAAGAATCGTGTACAGCCAGATAAAACAAAGAAATTGGTGAAAACAATGCTCAATTACTTTCATAAAATAAATTCATCTATGACATTAAAATTACAATTTCTGCATCACCACCAGAGTAGGAAAATAAACTATACAGAACATGTACGGTAGGGTGGGGTACGGTTAAGGAACACATACCGTATCTATCGTTTTAGCGGTTGTGTGTTTGTACACAAACCGAATGCGGTACACTACGATTGTCCGATGAACGCAAACGTTACGATTATGTACTGTAGAGTACCGAATTCGGGTTGCGTGTTTAAACACAAACACTAATTGGAGAGAATAGCGTATGTGTTTTCTACGAAACCAATATTCTTGTGTACTGTGTTCACGATGTGCGGTACGCAACCCTAAAAGTACGGCTCGTTAGAGTTTATTTTCCTACTCTGATCACCACTTTCATGAATTCTTACACCAATTGCCCACCGAATCGGACGTACAATGGGAGCGATTTCATCAGCTCACCATGTCAATGGAAAAGCGATACAAAGGAAAAAAAACTGGATGCATTGCTTGCAGATGTTTGTTGGTGAAGTCATAAGGTAACCTAATATGAGGATGCAGGCACCGAAGTCGCGGAGAACGATAGATTTGAAGGAAAGAGATATTTCATTCAAGCTATCAAGCTCAGATGATGATTCAGATCATGGACCTGAACCACCAACTTAGAAGCCAAGAGCATAAACTTCACAGCCTTAACTGAGAGCATCAACTTAAAAGGATACTGATTAATCAATTTTTTTTTTTGCTTTTTGCTACATTTTTAATTTTTCTCGAATTTTCGATGTAAAATAAAGCTGGAAAATGTGAAAGAAGCATTTTTCAGTATTATAGTGTTCTGAAGAATATGAATTATAATATAAGGAATATTTTTTCTGATACGGAACGACATTATCTGATGCGGAAGGACATGGCATGTTGTATAATAACCAAAAAAGATATTTGGGAAAAACTCCAACTTTCATACTTTTTTGTATGGCGACATGTCTAAAATTTATGAAATTTAAAATTATTTTTACAGAATAGGAATGCGCTCTCAAAAAGAAAAAGTTTGATACACATATTGCCTATATTGGAGTCATAGGGTTGCCACCGTAAGGTAAAATATAGGGTTTCGGGAAAAACCCAATAAAACTCGAAGTAGCCGGAATATCGAAAAACAAAAAAATAAGGGTCCGCTTAAACCTAACAATGATTAATATTTGTGAATTTGACGATCGTACGAATATACATGTCCATTAGAGTGGGCCGATTTGTATGGAGAAACATTTTTTGATATTGTGCAATCGATTTTTCGATAGCTTTTAGCATGCGGTGGATTTTTGAAACAATTAATGAAGGTTGTAAACAATATAACATTACAACCTTTCCAGAAAGGTCCCTACGGGAAATTTTAACAAACTGTCACCGAACTGGCCCCTTTATATGAAATAGACTGGTCACTTTTAAATGGCGTTGTCATAGGAGGGGGAAATTGACCTATTGTGACATGTCACAAGACAAATCCTAGGACAGGTTACTGAACTCTCATAAAAAACAAAGTTCAGGGACCTGTCCTGGCATTTGTCTTGTGACATGTCACAAGGTGTCAATTTCCCCCTCCTATGACAATGCCATGTAAAAGTGACCAGTCTATTTCATATAAAGGGGCCAGTTCGGTGATAGTTTGTTAAAATTTCCCGTAGGGGTATAACTTATAAAAATCGGATAAAAAATGTGGCAACTAGAGGTAAAAGTATATAAGTAAAATTATTTTCTGCTTGTTTTCATCAACATCATCATCTTTTCATCGTCAAGCAGAAAATAATTTTACTTATATACTTTTACCTCTAGTTGGCACATTTTTTATCCGATTTTCATAAGTAATACCTTTCTGGAAAGGTTGTAATGTTATATTGTTTACAACTTCATTAGTTGTTTCAAAGAGCCACCGCAAGATGGCGCTAATCTAGTATTTATTAGAAAATTTTAAAAAATTGAAATTTTGCGCCTCGAAAATGATTTTTTTGATATATCGTAGTGTAACTTTTTTTTCCACATGCAAAAAGCTATCGAAAAATCGATGGCACAATATCGATTGCTAAATCGACCCACCCTAACGTCCATATAAAGTGTCCCTAAATTAACATATTTCTTATAACAACAACCACAAAACAACAACAACGTTCCAAAGAAAGCTATCAAAAAATTGCCCTTAAAAATCCCTATCCGAATATATAACATTTGTATATAGTTTCCTTGGATCAAATGACAAATAAGTGGAAAAAACCAAGAAATGGGTAATTTTTGAGCCCAATTTTATCCCACTTAATAATGCTCGAGATGGTCAATAATCTCAGACACCCCAACCTTGGAATTTTTTTATTCTATAAAATATCCGAATTTCGTTAAGATCGGAGACTGTCATATGAGAGACTTTCCTTGTCAGTGAATACACTCAAAAAAATAAGTTAGTAGAAAAATTAGTAAAACGTCTTGTATATCAAGTGTACTAGTTTTCAGCAATTTTTTTGTTGAAATTCCGTTTTCAGCAAAAATTTTAGTTATATTTTTTTTAGCACTAAACTAATTTTGAACTAATGTTTTACTAATTTATTTTGCTACAAAAATTGTGCTGATAACCGCATTCATAGCGTGGACGATAACCAGATAGACAAGATGTAGATGTCGCAGCTTGTCTGGAAACGGAAATGACAAAAAAAGAAAAACAACTCTACACATATTCTATATTTAAATTTTCAGCAAATAAATTAACTAAAATAAAATTTCGCTACAAGTTTTTTGAGTTTTTTTCAGTCTACTAATATTCAGCAAAAAGTTTAGTGATTTTAGCAAGGATTTTTTTCATTTGCAGTCGACTAAGTGTTAGCAAAACTTTTGCTGAAGATTACTATTTTTGTGGTAAAAATCAGCTCGCTGATTTTCAGCAAACCTTTTGCTGAAATTACCAACTTTTTTGCAAGCACGCTCCTGACTAAAAATTTGCTGACACAGCAACATTTTTTGCTGACTTTACTGACTTTTTTTTTTGAGTGTATATAAAGGCTAAAAAGAAAGTGTTTTTTCATTAAGACAATTCACCAGTTTACACATCCACTACTGCGATGGCCAAAGTCAATAAACTAAAGTTTGAATTATTCCATCACGCACCTTATTCGCCAAATTTAGCACCCTCGAATTATATTTTGAAAAAACGCCCAGAGATAAAATATTTTCCAACAATTAAGACCCCTTGATAGCTATTTTGAGCAGCTAGACAGTTCTTAGTAACATATAAACAGCTATGACTATGTTGAAAAATAAAGAAAATTTTTCCCAAGTCTGTTGTGTTTTCTTTGCTAGATCGGGTAGTTCTGGAACCGCCCTCGTGCATATTATTTACTTAATAAACGCTGCCTTCTGTGTAACAGTCCAATGTGCTAACTACACTCAAAAACGGTTTGACAGTTACTACATGACAGTTGCCCATCAAAATCTTTCATTACCAAATAAGTAGTTATATAATAGAAATTCATAGCTCCGCACAGCTTATGTTTTGGCGTCTAAACTCATTATTTTTGTTTGGCGTGGTCGTTTTTATAAGCTTACCCGCTTGCTTACTAAAAAAATAAAAAAAAGTAGTTATGAGATTTTGAATAATAAGTGGTTACACAAATGGTTACGAAAAGTTGAATTATAAGTGGTTATCCGACTGCTTACTTGATTCTTAAAAATAAGGAGTTACACAAATACTATTAGCTCCAGAAAATACATTCAGAGAAATTAAAGTTTTTGCTAGTGTGTAATTTTAGAACTCGTAATAAAAATTTTAACACAAAACATATTTACATATAATAAATAAAAATGTATAAAATTTAACTTTATAAAATGTACTTATTTAAAATAGTGCGAGTAAGTCATTATTTTATATTTAGAAGCAATGACTACAATAGGCCGTTATTAGCAAGTCATTATTTTATATTACAAAATAATGCAAAAGGAAATGATATATCATTATTGGTAATGCAGACAGCAATGAGGTGTCATTACCAATATTTTGCTGGGTGTTAGCGTAGCAATCAGTAATCGTTGTTTTAACCGTAATTACAGCTATTTTTCTATGAAAAAATACAAAACAATTGATATGACAGTGATTTAAGAAAATAATTAAAGAAAATACTGTAATTTTGTAATAATTGTATAAATCAATTATTTTTATTATCAGTATTTTTACAGTAAACAGTTGTTTTATTAATTATTTAAAAAATAAAAAATTTCTTTGAATTTTGAAAATTCTTGTTTAGTTTATATTTGTTATTATTGGTAAATTCCTAGTTTGCAAATAAATTTCAAAAACTTGTATTTTATCTCCAATATATAAAAGCATAATAACTGGAGAACGGTTTGGAATTTTTACATAATATTTTAAATAGGCTCAAGGAATTACATATATATTTGTAGTAGAAAAAGAAACAAATTTTTTTTGTTATAAAAATATACTTTTATAATACCAAAAGGGTTAACTGTAGAAAACAATAGTTTTTAACCATTTTGTCAGTTCTTTTAAAATTTTTGTGGTAAAATTTTGTCAGTTGTTTTAATGCATTTTTTAGTTATTTTTCAACAGTTTAAAATAATAAAATTTTTCGCTATTTTAAAACACCTTTATCGCCTTTTTAACTGCATATACATTTGTTTTAACTGGCAATTTTAGTAGATTCTACCGACAAACTTTGTTGACTGTACTGTTAAGTACACAGAAAGGTACAAAAAAGTTGTATAAATATACTTTTCCTCAAAAGATATTTTGGCGAAATAAAATTTTGGCACAATACCCCTGTTTATAACAAGCTTGATGAAATGAAGTTAAAACGAATGAGGGGAATGTTTAGTTGATCTCTTAATTTGGTAAATGAATTTTCTTTAGTTTGACTTTAGATCATAAATTAATCTCACTTTCTGTTTAAATTATTTTCAAATTAAAGAAAGATGATATACTTCTTACAAGTATATTACAAAGAGTAAAATTTTTTGAAAGAATTCGATAAGGCCAGCAAGACAGAATACGTATTTTCGGCTTTCATCAGTGTCATTCGCCTTGAATGGGTTAATAATTGATAATTGTCTACTTATGTGATAGCTGAAAGCAAATCGAATTTGTTATCAACAACTCAACTTAGACTAATATCAACTAAATCTAACAATGGTATTTTTATCCTTTGTTATTATTACTCTTTTTTTGCTTTGAACCTTAATTCTTAAGATATCTCAGCTGATTCTATTCAACTCTGTGTGTGATAACCACAGATTTTTTGAATTACAACGAACTGTTAATATCTCTTTCTGTTTAAATTATTTTCAAATTAAAGAAAGATGATACACTTCTTACAGACTTCGTTCTAAATAAACAAAAATAAAAAATTTTGAATTTACATTTGTTCAAAATTGTAAAATTTTAACATTTTTTTTTGTTTACTAAAGGAGAACGAAGAAATATTTTTGCTTACAAACTTTGACTTTTACCAAAAAAAACTAGTTTGTTCGAAGAGGTGGGCGATCCACCCTAATGTACATTAGGAGAAGCGAGGTCTTTATTATCTTTTTCATTCGATACTAGGGTACTCTATAATTTAATCGTTGCTCGATTAATCGAAAAATTTTGCTCAGGAATTGTTCGTATAATTTTATATATCCATAATTCCGAAATGTACAAAACTTAAAATTGTGAGAAATAAGTTGCTGTGGGCTTGCTACTATCCGGATTTCATTAAGGAGAACATCAGGGAACGACTTTTTAGAATTTTTAGAAATATTTGTTAGATTATGCTATAAACTTAATGGAAATTTCTTGTTTTCTATTATAACATTATAAACGCCTTAAATATCAAAACAAAACTATCACAGTTTGCTTTGTCATCATCCAAAATTTTACACTGTTGTTATGGCAAGTCTAGCAATGTAATGACATCTATTTACGTACCTATAGCTAATTTTTAAATTATTTAAAATTAAGGGAAAGTATGAACATGTAATACGCATGGACGGAAAATAATGTTTGGCAAAAAAATATATTTTCTGACTTTTAGTAAAGTGTTGTTTTTTCAAACGCGTCATATATACTAACTGCCATTAATGTTGTAATTAATATGAATTTTTTTCAATTCCTATTTAGTAGGTTTGAGGTTAAGAAGAAGAATTAACATTTTTTCAAAAGTTATAAACATATTATTAATTTGCAAATCAGACTAGATCTAGTTTTTGCCTTTTTTATGGACAGGCTCACATCAGTGATTTTCGATTAAATTGTATTATTTTTTATATGTTATTGTCAGATTGGCTGTATATGATAATTTTTTCAACAACCTGTTGCTATTTTCTGACTTTTATTTATTTTTATTTTTTTGAGCAAAAGTTAAAGGTATTTTTTGAAATCAATGCCAATAAAAAATTCCATGGAGCCCACTTTTAAAGGGATTTTTCATATTATCATGTGTTTGAAATGATTTTGTAAAAATTTTAATATTTTTAATATCTCAGTATGTCTTTTTCTCGAAAAAATAACTTTTATTTTACTCCCAAAAAATAAAAGTTTTAATATTAAATAAAATATTTAATATTAAAATTTTGACAAATTCATCTCAAACATACAGTGTTGCCATATAGCCAGTTTTAACTGTTTTTTACAGTTTTTTGGGATGCCCAACAGTTTTGCAGTTTCTTCATGTAAAAAACTGTTTTTTTTTAATTCATGGATTTTTTACAGTTTTTTAATATTAAATCGGCACATTTGTTTCATTTACATTTTTTTTTATAATTTTAATTTAAGAACTAAAATGTAAAAGTGCTTATGCATAATAATCTGAAAACCTTATAATACGAATTAATAATCACTTAGAAAGTGATTATTCCTATGACCAAAAAATTAAAATAAAACTTCCATATTGTAAAAAATTAGGTACAAATCCAAACATAAATGGAAAAACGAAAAAATTTTATAAATAATTTCATCAAAATTAGTACGGAATAAAATTGGCTAAACCATATCTGACATGTCATAGATCCGACGGACATTTTTAGCCGAACTTTTCAGATCACTTCTAAATGAAGGATAATTTAGAAATTTATATTTTTTTGAAAAAATTTTTAAAACAATGTCTTATCAAAAAATGCTTAAATTGGAAAGGTTCATATCTCGGATTCGATGAACTTTTTTTAACTTCAGAGTCAGGCCTAGGAGACCAAAATTCTTGAAAAAAAACTTTAATTAGGAAGCTGTGCAAAAAGTCGATTACTATAAATGCCTACCATTTAGGCATAAATTATTGAAATCTCGATATTTTGAAAATTGAAACCCTGGGATAATATTTTAGTCCGAAGATACTTCGGAATCCCAGAATTTCTTCTGATTTTTTAAATTTTTTCGAAAAACAGTTTTTCTATAAAGAAACAGTTTTTCTTTACAATTTTTCTAAAAAAAATATATGGTAACACTGCAAACATATAACAATATGAGAAATTTATATATTAGTCGTAACCGAAGATGCCAGATGAAAAATCAAATTTCTATACCTTGAATCTGCTTAGAAGTTGTTTACTTTTTGAGCATTACTAAGGCCATACTTAGATCCAGTGTGGTCTAAATTTCTGTTAATTTTGTTAAACCTAAAGCTGTTTCAATTGAACAGCAGCTATACTAAAGCTAAACGTTGAACTAAGTTTTCTTCTAAATTTCAAATGACAATGCGAATAATTAGTAAAATATTGGCTAAGCATACAAATTAAATTATTCCAAAAATGAATTCAATTAACATCAATAAAAATTTTTAGAAAGCACCTATTGAATCTATATTTGAAAGTACTTTAAAATAATTATATGTGAGCTTTTTTCAAAGGTGATATCAATTTGTAATGAATTAAAGTCAGATTTAATCAATTCATTCTAAGCTCTGATACAAAAAACATGTATGTAAATAATAATTTGGTTAAGAAATAACCACAGAAAATAAAAAAAGACTCATAACAACACATCATATTTGCCACAATGTAATAATAATAATAATGATGTCATTATTTTGATGAATATAATTTTGTTGGTTTTGTATCAAAGTACCAAATTCGAATGTACAAATTTTAATTCATAGCAAAAGTTAGTGCATGAAAAAACACCATACAATTACTACTAAAATTTCATATGTGTTACGGACTGTGTGTATATTAGTACACTCATAATAATTTCACAGTCACCGTTTGAAGTTAATTTAAAAAGTAATTCGTAAACAAAATTAAGTTTTATATCACTTATTCATATCTCAACGCCCTCCTTCAGTGTTAGCCCCGCTGAAGTGAATTAATATAACAGGGCTATGTACCTAAAAGCTTTAATAAATTCGCCAGCTTTCAGGTGGCCCCAAGCAATGTTACCATATTTGAAGCCCCTGATTTTTTACCACTTATCTTGCACATTAAATAAGAGGAAGAAGAACCTTAAGTGTTGCTTATCTTAAAAAAACGTAAATAAATCTGTGACATCAGCTTTTTCATCCACCCATGGAATTTTATATTTAACGTCCGTATTTATTTCCTACACAGAGAAAACAGTTTCGTGCTTACAACCGAATTTGTTGCCAATCGAATTGTTCGGTTATGGTAACCGAATCTTTCAGTTGTGACCACTAAATATCAGTAGAATTCATAGTCATTTGATAATGGCAACAGAATTTCTATTGTCTCAACAATAATTCGGTAGTCACAACTGAAAAAGTCTGTTGTCACAACCGACGCATTCGATTGGCAATAAATTCGGTTGTAAGCACGAATCTGTTTTCTGGGTGTATGGAAATAAAATATAAAAATACTCAACGGGTTGCGGATAGTGGATGACACTTTCATATAGTATGAGCGACGTCTGCGAATTTAAATAAGCAGTGGCGGACAGATCAGCGGATAACAAAAGAGGGTCTCAGAAGGACGTGCTTGGCAAAAATGTATCTTTAGATTCTGAGTGCCGTTGACGTTCTAATCATCATGCACTCAGAAAACATATTATTTGGCAAGGAGGTTTCAAAAAAAAATTGTGATTTTTGCCTTTTTACATTTTTCGTCATATCTTTGGCATATACAGTCGAATATTAATGTGTGATACATCGATGTTTTTCTCTCTAGGGGACCAATGTTTTGCTCTAAGGTCCATTGGCTTTAAGTATCCCGTTTTAGTATTTACCCACCAGATCTCAGTTGCTACGACCCTAATGTACGACCCTAATGTCAGAAAATTAAAGCTCGCAAAAAGTCATTAAACTTTTGATAAGGAAGTTTTTCGATAAATCCAGCAGAATTTTTTTTATTTTTTTGTTGCCGAACGTAGGGGTTGCCGTTTTAAATTTTTTTTAGATTGTATTTTTGCTTTATATATAAAAACACTGGTCTACTCGAGGCAAAAGAATCGATATATCACACTTTAAAATCCGATTGTAAATGCCGAAGCTATAACGAAAAATTAAAAAACGCAAAAACTAAAATAATATAGACCTTTTTGGTGCGGGAACTTTTTTGACAGCAGCGAAAAAGTAAGAGTGTGTTTCTTAATAGTTTTCTGGCCTTTTTGGCTAGGGCATATAAAATTTGATATTTGCAAAAAAATCAAAAAGTCATAACCCTAATGCACACTATTTTATTTATTTTACATAAACTTTTATAGATATTTACTTTGATTAAAACTTTTTTATTTTTTTTTTTCAATTCAGTGAACTTATTATTTTTTTTTTTAATTCACTGAATGTAATTTTATTTTTTTTTAATTCACTGAATTTGTTGTTTGATGAACGCATTCAGTTGAATGAATTCAGTGAATTACTTAAGAAAAGGAATTCATTCAATTCTAGAGAAAATTGAATTCGATTGGTAGTGAATTCATTCAAAAAGGAATTAATTCTTCAAAGCTCTGATTAGAGTAAGCACTAGAGGGCTGACTGAACGTTTTACAAAACATTCTCTTGCATGCGCTTCTGCCAGATTTGTCGATTTTTAATACTAAATATAACACAAATTGACAATTTTCATTATTTGTACTTATTTGCAGGATACTAGAATTTAGATCATTACAAAAAAAATAAAACATAAAACAAAAAACAAAAAACAAATTTTTTTTGTGTTGTATAAGAAAATGTTTTGTGAATGTTTTGCAAAACATTCATACTGGCCTCTAGTAAGCACTTATATCAGCGCATTTGTTTAATCCTGCTTCAAAAAACCTTTAATTTTTCCCTGGGCTATAGTAAATCGGCAAAATTAGAGAAGTTATCGCAGAAGAATGAAATTTGGTGTGCTGGTTCACAACATATAAATTAAGAAAAATTCGAAGTTTCGGCAAAATAGGCGTAAGGACATGACTACTTCCCATACATCATTAATGAAAAATTTTTAATTTTAGTTACAATTATAAACAAAATAAAGCGAAAATTGGTAACTGTGTGTAAAATTATGTCTTTTAGCTCAGTGATTAATTTTGTTTCATTCGGTGCAAGGACATGACTATCTCCCATACATCCTTTTTCTCAAAAGCTAAATTTAAGCTACATTTATGATCAAAATGCACTAGTAAAAACTAATTATAACTTACAAAAGTATACTTTTTAACTCATTGGCAAATTTTATTTTATTTGGTATCAGAAAATTTCTACCTCCTTTATGAATATTAGTTATTGTAAAAAAAATTGATAATTTTATATTTTACTTTGTAAAATTTAAGGTTTTCCGCAGTCAAATTTTTATTACTTCCAATTTTTTTTTTGTTATTTTTTTGTCGCTATTTAATAAAAATTATACACTACATCAAAATTGGGTTAATATTTTAGAGTAATAAAAAAAATTAAAAACTTAATTTTTTTTCAATTTTGACATAAACCTAGAAAACATATTCAGTTCTGATAACCATGATGATTGTAGCCAATCGTATGGTTCGGTTGTGGTAGCCGAATTTTTCAGTTGTGGCAACAGAAAACCAATTGAGACACACTCAAAATAGTTTGGAGTTTAAAATAACTGAAAATGAAATTTAAAATAAATGAAAAATCACTTGAAAACCGGTCTACTGACTTTTCATTTAAATCAAAAGAACTTTTCATTTATTTTTAAATGTTAATAAATAAACTACAAAATCCTTAAAAAATATTGATTTTTCATTTATTTCGTTTTTTTTTAATTTCAAAAAATTAACTACAAAATCCGTAAGAATAAATGATATTTAGTTTATTTAATTTTTTTAACTGACCTAGAAATCGAAAAGGAATTCTTTTTTTAACAAAACATTTTAAATGAAAATATTAACTGTAACAGAAAATCCGTATTTACATATATGTAATTTATTTTTTAAATAAACGACAAAAACGGTTAGAAAATAAATTTCTTTGTATTTAACTGAATAATCATTTAAAAATAAATGTACGGATAACTTTTTAAATAAACTACAGTCAGTTACTGTAATAATATTTTCAGTGTAGTAACTGTTTGGGTTTTTTTACCACAAGTCAAAATATTTACCTTATATTGATCAGGTTGAATAAAATAGTAAATTTAATCAAGTACAACACAATTACAAACAATTTCGAGCAATTACAAAATTTCAAAAAAATTGTCAGAAATTAAATAAGCTTTATGGGACTTTTTGTCACCAGGACATTAAGGGTTAAAGATTTTTTAACCCTTAATGTCCTGTGTGGATCAGGTTACATTAAATAATACTTTTCATCAAGGGGCGATTTCAAAATTTTAGAAACCTGGAGTCAGAAATTAAATAAGCTTCAGGGGTCTTTTTTGTCCCCAGAACTCTAAGAGTGAAAGATATTTTAATTAATGATAATTATAACGATAATTATATTTAGTTAATAAAATGATACTTTTTGGAAAATTGTAGCTATTGTATTACAAAACGAGTAAAAAGGTTAAAGTCGGGCATGCCGACTATACAATACCCTACACCAGTCTGGTGCATTGTTTGGATCCGAAATTCGAATGGGTTAAAATGGGGCTTATGTCAAAATTTTCTATAATGTGAGTCAGCGCACCAAATTTCATTAAAATATCTTAATATTTGCGACCTGCAGTTTGTAACCAAGCCAATTTTGGGGGGACCCTTATATGGGCACTAGTTCTAAACATGGACCGATGTTCACCAAAATCAATAGGCTTCGTCCTTGGGCCAACATAGGTCTATGTACCAAATTTCATCAAAAACTCTTAATATTTGCGACCTGCAGCGTATAAACAGTATAATTTTGGTAGGACCCTTATATGGGCACTAGGACTAAACATAGACCGATGTTCACCAAAAGCAATAGGCTGCGTTATTGGGCCAATATAGGTCTGTGCATCAAATTTCATAAAAATATCTTAATATTTGCGACCTGCAGCGTATAAACATTATAATTTTGGTAGGACCCTTATATGGGCACTAGGTCTAAACATGGACCGATGTTCACCAAAATCAATAGGCTGCGTTATTGGCCCAATGTAGGTCTGTGTACCAAATTTCATCAAAATATCTTAATATTTACGACCTGCAGCGTATAAACAGTATAATTTTGGTAGGACCCTTATATGGGCACTAGGTCTAAACATGGACCGATGTTCACCAAAATCAATGGGCTGCGTTACTGGCCAATATAGGTCTGTGTACCAAATTTCGTCAAAATATCGTAATATTTACGACCTGCAGCATATAAACAGTATAATTTTGGTAGGACCCTTATATGGGCACTAGGTCTAAACATGGACCGATGTTCAAAAAAATCAAACTTGTTCGTCCTTGGGCCAACATATGTCTGCGTACCAAATTTCATCAAAATATCTTAACAGTTGCGACCTGTAGGGTGCGCACAAGATTGCATGGACAGACAGACAGACGGACGGACAGACGGACGGACGGACAGACGGACATCGTTAAATCGAAATAAAAAAAAATTCTGAACCGATCGGTATACTATAAGGTGGGTCTACGACCAATATTTTTTGGTGTTACAAACATCAGCACAAACTTATAATACCCTGACCACATAGTGGTGTAGGGTATAAATAGCTTCTGACATTTAGAAATTATGAATTTAAAAATATTAAAAATAACTAAAATAAACAGTTTTTGCATTTCTATTAAATTTATTATCATTTTTTTTCGCATGTTAAAGTGGGTTAGTGATATCCGGCGAAACCAAAATTCCGTATCTGAATAATCTAAGGAATATTTAGTAAACAAGTTAAAAAAAAGTAGTTTTTGCAAAAATTTCTAATTTTGGGAATTTTTAATGGATATGCCATTTTTTCAAAAATGGGCTATTTTCGGCCGCGATTCAGCATCGGTTTAAGTTTTCTAAAAAAAAAAATTAATTGTTCAATTTTGAACCAACTGGATGAAAACGTGTAATAAATGATAATCGACAAATCGTATTTTAAGCGACAGCATGTACATCTACTTTAGGGTATCTCTTAAAAATAGATTTGTCATAACACCCGCCAGTTTTTTTGGAAATAGTCCCAAATGGAAGAAATCGTTTTTTTTTTTTTGGAAAACGTTAACCCGTGCCGAAAGTTCGACGAAAATTGCCCATTTTAGAAAATTTTGTATTACTATTAAAAATTCCTAAAATTCAAAATTTCGAAAAAAAATTATTTTTTATTTCAATTATTCATTTAATATAGTCAAAATCATTCAGGCTTGGAATTGTGACTTAATCGGATATCATTCACCCACTTTAGCCTGGAATCCAAAATGACCCACGAATTTGATTAAAAAAATTTGAATTTTTTCATCAAATTTTACATAGTTTTCGGAAAAACATCACTTAAATTTGGTTAGACTATAAATATCTTTACATCTGTTTAAAAAACATTTAACCATTAGTGGCCTGGGGTCAGAAAAGACCCATGAAACTTAATATGAATTATGACTACGAGATGTAAAGCCATTAAATTGATAAAAAAAAAATCTTAACTAGATAAAAATAATTATTTTATGTAACATGATCCATATGGGGTTAATTTGTATACTTTCGGCCAAAAACGCCCCACTAGGAAATTTACAGAATAACACCATTCATAATTTTCAGAAAAATATATATGAATAAAAAAAATTTTTTTCCACTTCATAAAAATTATTATTTTGAGTGACTTGATCCATATAGGGTTAATGTTTTCACTTTTCACAAAAAAGACCCACTAGGAAATGTATAGCATAACATTTATCAGATTATTATTATGAAAGGTGTTATTCTGTAAATTTCCTAGTGGGGCGTTTTTGGCCAAAAGTATAAAAATTAACCCCATATGGATCACGTTACATAAAATAATTATTTTTATCCAGTTGAGATTGTTATTTTTTTATCAATTTAATGGCTTTACAATCTCGTAGTCATAAATATTATTCAGTTTCATTGGTCTTTTCTGACCCCAGGCCACTAAGGGTTAAAAATTCTTTAAGCAAATGTAAAGATAATTATAGTCTAACCAAATCTAAGTGATTTTTTCCGAAAACTGTGTAAACTTTTATGAAAACATTCAAATTTTGTTTAATATTTGACAAAATGAGCAATTTTTACAAAATGTCCTGAAAAGCAGTCGCTCCAAACACAAACTCGAATCATCATTTTTCCAATTTGTTTTTTTTTTTTTTTCTTTAATATCAACTATTATGTGGTACAAATAGCAAAAGACATATCCAAATTAGGCATTTTAAAAAGTCTTTAAAATTAATTTAAAAAAACAAGTTTTTGCATTTTTATCAAATTCGTGGGTCATTTTGGATTCCAGGCTAAAGTGGGTTAGTGATATCCGACGAAGTCAAAATTTAATGCCCGAATCATTTTAACTATATTAAATGAATAAATGAAATAAAAATAATTTTTTCGAAATTTCGAATTTTGGGAATATTTAATAGTAATACACTTCTTTTCCAAAATGAGCCATTTTCGTCGAACTTTCGGCACGGGTTAACTTGTTCCAAAAAAAAATCGATTTCTTCCATTTGGGACCATCTCCAATAAAACTGGAGGTTGTAATGAACGAAAATCGAAAAATCGTTAATTTAAAGGAACATCCTAATCTACAAACATACATCTATGAAAAATTGGGATATGTAGTAAAAATTTTAAATTTAAAATTTGCGGGTCAAAATCTTCATTTTTTACAGAAAATTATATATCCTAACGGACTAACTAAATCCTAAAAAAAATTACCCGATTTTAAATTTCACTAAACTTTATAATATTTTAGGTTTTCCTCAAAAAAAAAAAGAGTTATTAATTAAAAATTTTATTTTAGTACTCTTGATTTTTTTTTATTATTTATACACCACATAAAAATGAAGTTTATATTTTAAATGTTAAATTCTTTTTTCTGAAATATTATTATTTTAATTTTTGGTGCTACCTTAAAATTTAGCACTTTCTAACTTTGTTAAAACTCAGGTAAAAGGGTGTGAAAAATTTATATAATTTTTCAATTTGCGGTTAAAAAAAACAATTTTTTTCAAATTCTAAAAATTTTCACTTAAACTATTTTCGCTTATTACAAATATAGTAAGTAACAAAACCACCGTGTATCAAGGAAATATCTTTAAAAATTAATTTTTGTAAATTTTTTTTTTTTTAGTCGATTGGCTAAAAATGCGGTTGCCAGCACAAAATCTGTTTTCTGGGTGTAGTTTTTGTTTGCGACAAATATTAGCACTCAAGATGCGCTGTTCTATAGAGTGATGTGGGGCGAAAAATTGTGTTGTGGTGCGTAAAAGTTGCGTAAAAATTTAATAAATACACATCGGAAGCAATAAAGTAAAAAAAGCTGAAAAAATGACGAATCTTACAAAAACTTAAACTGTTCAAATTTGAATTTGATATACAAAAGACTCATAATTAATCGACTACAGAGGCCCACATATTAATAGTGTAATAGTCGCTTTGGTATACAGCTCTCTTTTCTCCAGTGGGCACTGCACTAAAGATAAAAAAAAGCTAATGCTGGCTTTTTTTGAGAATTCATCTAAAGATTAGGACACATTTATCAGATATTCTAATAGTACATACACTGGAAGGGTGAATTTTCGCTGTGACACAAGATTCAAAACTGTCGGGTCTTGTAAAAAATCAGTAATATTTTTATTCTAATATTTTGCTCATTCTAATATTTTAAAATGAGTATTTTAGGTTATTTTTGATCATCTAATATTGTGAGTGTATATGTTACAGCAACATGCTGTTAATAATAGTTTTTTTCAGGACCATTAAAGTTAACAAACAAATATATTTTACATATGTGTACGAGTACACAGGAATGTAAACATTTTTCAGATGCTTTTAATTTGATTTTATTAATATCAAATTACTTTGTGTGTACGAGAATTACTTTTCTTGAAAAACAAAAGTTTTAAATAATTGTTGAAATTACAATATCAAATTTTCAATGTTTTCCAAAGTAATGAAAAACAAACAGTTAAAATTTTACAATATCAAATAACAAAATCATGCAAGCGATACTATCGTTTTGACCAACGCTGTATGTATTTTTGTATATAAGCCTGCAAAAGCATTATGCTGATAGTGGGAGCAAAAAAAAAAAACAAAAACAAAGAACATAAATACCACATTATAGTTAAGAATTTGGCGTAAAATAATATGTTTTTTATTATGTTGATAATGTTATAAATGTGATGCAACTAATACAGTTTCAACATTTATATAGTATTAAACTACTACTTTTACATAAAAAGCGCTAATGTAATCACACTAACTACAGAGTTTCCAGAAGTTGTGTAAATAAGTATTTTTTTTTTCCTTTGATGATGTAGAACAAAAAAGTTAGTGCTTTTAGTGATAGTAAAAAACTGCAGATGCAGTAAAAATTGTTTTGTAAAAAAAGTATACTATATATAACAGTCTCTCAAATATAGTAAAAATATATTTAGTTTTACAAAATAAATCAATGGGTGAGCTGAGTTGTAAAAAACGCTGTTTTTTAACCCTATGAAATAATCTGTAAACTACAATATTTACAAAAAGCTTATAAGCTTTTAACGGAAAAAATTAAAAAAAAAACTGATATGGTATTAAAACTTTTCCCTATATACGCTCAAAATTATAAGTTAGTAGTAAAACTTCTTGTATATCAAATATACTAGTTTTTAGCAAAATTTTTGCAGAAATTTTGTTTTCAGCAAAATTTTTAGTTATAATTTTTAGCACTAAACTAATGTTTTACTAATTTATTTTGCTACCAAAATTATGCTGATAAACACATTTATAGTGCGGACAAGAACCTGAAAGTCAAGATGTGGATGTATTAAAGAAAATGCTTCTAAAAACTCAACCTTTCTAAAATATAAAAATTGTAACCGTGAAAGATTTTTCTATCTGTCTTTTATATATAAAACAAAAAGACGCCATAAAAATACATGAAAGTATAACACAATAATTTAAAGTATGATTTAAATTATATCACTCAACCAAAAAATTCTGTTATGGCTACTGAAAATGTTGCTGTTATTACGGGAAATTTAACTGTTTTGAGCCCAGCGGTATTTTTTGCTAATGTAAGCAACACATGTCTGCTGATCTGTAGTACAACAAAATTAGTAGAAAAAATTAGTAGTCGCTACTCAATTTCAGCTAAACTGTTGTAAACTACAATTCAAAATCGATTTACTAAAATCAGTTAAAAAACTTACTAAATATCAATAATTTTAGTGCAATGAAATTAGTAAAACTAATTAGTTGCAGCTACCAAATTTCAGTAAATTGTTGTAAAATGTAATTTAAAATAAATCTGCTGAAATTAGTAAAACAGTGTTCTAAAAAATAAAAAAACTGTAAAATCTAAAAAAAAATTAAAAAAAAACTTTTTTTCTTTCGATTGTAACTTAATCGTACTTGAAATTTGGAGTCAAAATTGCAAACGGTTCTCCAGTTATTACCGTTTTATGCATTTCCAAACTAAGAATATATCAATGGTAACAAATATAAACTAAATGAGAATTGTAAAAAATCAAAAAAAAATTTTTAATTAGTATATTTTGCTGCTAAATTTAGCAATCGGTTTTGAAAAATTAGTAAAATGTTTTGCTAAAATCAGCAGCGAGAATTAGTAAAAAATCCGTAATTTGTAATAAGAGTATAGCAAAAATGATTACTAAAAAATTGTACTAAAAATCAGTATTGAAATAGTAAAGTTCGATTGGAAACTCTTTATATATTTTTTTACTAACTTTTTTATCTGAGTGTAGACAAAATAAAATATTTAATTAAGATAAAGATAAAATGTGAATGAATAAACAAAATGTTTATAAATAGTGATTATATGTAATACAAAGACATACATTTTTTCAGTCGTTTCGGTAATTTTTTGTGTTCCCTTTCGCTTTAAAAAAGAAAAAGTTTTTATAATACAAAGCCATAGCTTATTTCCTTTTTTGTTACTTAGAATTGTCTACACTTTTTAAACTTAAAATTTGAGAATATAAATTAACTAAAGTATAATTTTTTTAAAAATTTTTTGAGTTTTTTTTTAGTCTGCTAATATTCAGCAAAAAGTTGTAATGATTTTAGCAAGGATTTTTTTCATTGGCGATCGACTAAATGTTAGCAACACTTTGGCTGAGATTACAATTTTTTGTGCTAAAACTCAGCTTTCTGATTTTCAACAAACCCTTTTAGCTGAAATAACCAACTTTTTTGCAAGCTCCTGACTAAAAATTTGCTAACACAGCTACATTTTTGTTGACTTTACTTACTTTTTTTTGAGTGTAGCGCGTTTTTAATTTTCATAAATTTCATAAAAATGCTAAAAGTGCTTCACGTTGAAGTGCTATAACTTTTTAACTGTATATCGCATGTTATTAATTTGAACGATATTTCGAAGATGCACTTGTTTGCTTTATAACTGAATGTTTTTAAATAAAATGATTGTTGAAAAAGTGCATACGTAATGCAAATGCAGTTTTGTAATGCATTTTTCAAAACTTTCTCCCCCTACGATTTTCAAAAAAAAATACAGTTTACTAAAATATGGAATCTTAGCTAAATGCACAAATGCTGATTTTTATGGTACAGATATGTCTTCTATTTTTAATGATTTTTTTAAAAAAAGCTAATTTTTTTTATTCTAAAAAATGGCAATATTTTCATATATTTAGTAAGAATATTCTTCTACCTTAAGTCCAAATGCTAATATGATAGTGTCATATTAGATTTTATTTGTTGTTTCAAAAAGGGGGTTGATCATTTTCATGATAGACAATACAATTGTTTCATAGGCATCACCCTACTCTTCAGTTGTCCGCAATAATAAAATGATAACTTTCTTACTCAAACCAAGACATTACATAAGGTACAAAAAATCAACGTGACGAGAATTTTATACTTTCGTATATGAACTGTCTGATTTGGTAAAACCAGTTATAAATCAAATCCTTTTTGAAAGCAACAATTACATAAAAGTACCCTTGGGTTCTATTTATATGTATGTTTGTTGTCAATACATTTTGTAAAACCAACTAGCTTTAAACCCAAAACAAAATAAATATTTTGAATGAGATTTTAGCTGTGGTATGCTTAAGTTAGTTGTTTTTACAAATTGTATTGACAACAAACATACATATAAATAGTACCCAAAGGGTACTTTTATGCAATTGTTGCTTTCAAAAAGGAGTTGATTTATAACTGGTTTTACCAAATCAGACAGTTCATATGCATTAAACACATAGACGACTGCAGCTACACGACTACAAATGCTGCTGGCTGCAATTGTAGTCGTGTAGTCAGCTACTTAATTTTTTTGAAAACGACAGCAACATGTAAACAGATAATCCTAAATATTTGACGTTTTGATAAATATTAATCATTTTTGGTTTGTGCTTCTAAAATAATGGTTGAGGAATATTTTGTTAATTTTGTAAGATCCATTTTTTTTTACAAAACATCACAATAAAATTATTTCAAAATGTAAATTAATGAAACCTTCAAACAATTGTAAAATATAAACAGCTGTTTCTTCAGTGTTCCCAAAACGTCGATTTTATAGTCAGAACTAGCGATTTTATTTCGCCTCTAGCGGTAAAAATTTTCCTGTTTTACACATTTTGTTATATTGTCAACACTATTTTTGTTTTGTAGCCAACAAAAATAGAAATTATCCTAAGTTGACTACAGCGGCAAAAGTAGTCGTGTAGCCGTGTAGCTGTGTTGGTGTCAAAATAATCGTTTTCATATAAACGTGTGTATTTTATTTTTGACAGGCTGTAGTCGTGTAGCTGCAGTCGTCTATGTGTTTAATGATATATACGAAAGTATAAAATTCTCGTCACGTTGATTTTTTGTACCTTATGTAATGTCTTGGTTTGAGTAAGAAAGTTATCATTTTCTTATTGCGGACAACTGAAGAGTAGGGTGATGCCTATGAAACAATTGTATTGTCTATAGGGTTTTTCTTTTCCCGGACTTTTTCATTTCCCGGGACAGCGGAATTTTTTTCTGAATTTCCCGGGATCCCGGGAATTCCCGCTCATTCGAAAATAAATAAATCCGACATATGTTGTATTGGAAAAACTCGATTTCTAATACAACACCGTCCGACAAAGTTAATTTTTTGGTTGTACCTATAAGAAAATCTACTTAGAGCCGATTACTGAATGTTCAGGTAAAATTTAGCCGACAGTTAAATTCAAATTTTATATGAGAAACAACAACAAATGTGTCAGTTAAGGACCCAGTTAGTAGCTAACTGAACATTCAGTAATCAGACCTTAAAATATTCTGAAAGCAGGGCTAAATATAAAATTTTTCTAGATCAATTCGTCTAACAGTTTAAATCGCGAATTAATATTGAGGTAATATAAATATTTATATGGAAGGCCGTCTTAATTTTAAAAAACTCTTAGAAATAACTTTATATTAATTCGCGTTTTAAATGGTTAAACGAATTAATAAAGACAAAGTGAAAGACACGGGTATTTTATTTTCATCTCTCCTTTTAGGACATATTGGAATTGTTCATGGGTGCAAACTTGTGTCGGACCAGTTTTATAGTCAGAACCAAGATCGATTTATTACTTAAACATTTCTTAAGTATGGAATACAAAAATTTCTATTTCTAGATATTTTGTTTCTAAGGAGATTTTCAGAAGAATTCGTCTAGAATTATTTTTATAAAAAAGTTTAAAAGGGAGTATTTTTCACACAAATTTTTAGGTAAATTGGCATAAATCTTTTTATAAAAATAGAAAATAAAATATTATTAAATAATTTTTTAACCTTAATTGGTATTTTTTGATTAGAAATTTTTAAAAATAAATTGTCAGCCAGCAATTTCGGAGCGCTCATAAATAAGATTCTTAAATGGCTCATAAAAATTATTATTGTTTTTTTTTTTGAAAACACTCTTTTTTTTGGTAGAAAATATGAACCCTCAGAAAACAACCCAAAAGGTTGTCTCTACAATCTAAAAAGCTGTCTCAAAATGAGGGTTCATTTTTCGGACTCAAAGAAGATTCCAAAATTTTTTAAAATTATTTAGAAAATTTGGATTTTATATGTTCTTTTTTCTGAGTCATTTCTGAGTACACAGTGGGCTCTTTTGGACGGACCACTTTCATAGGAAAAAGTGGAAAAATTTTTATGTTTTTGGAGCTAATTTCTGAGTCATTAATGATCATCTTTGTTTGCTTGGTTATTTAATTTTCATAGTTGCATTTTAAATTAACATATAAAAAATCCAAAATAATTTGAAAAAAGCACCTGATGCATTATTTAAAAAATAAATAATTTTTAAAAAATACAATTAAAATAAAGGAGTAGCAATTGAAATTTAAATGAAATTATTTGAAGTAAAAAACACTCAAATTACTTATATCAGCTGAAAATACGAAAATATTACTATTTTTTAAATTTTTTATGCACAGGCTTTTTGGAGATATTTGCTGAAATGTTGTATATATTGCTTTATTTGAACAAAGATCATCGTTTTAATGAAAAAAAATTTTTCTCAAGTACGAGTATTTTTATTGGTATCTAAACCAAATTCCGCTGACATTCAAAAAAAATCTGGCCTAAATAATATTTTTTTTATATTGTACTAATTCAGTTTATTAAATTTTAAGTCGTATTTTTTTTTTTAAATATTTTTATTTAAATTGATTTCAAAAAAATTAATGCTTTAAATTTAAATAAAGCTTCCAAAATTGCAATATATACTAGCTAGAACTTCTATAAAAGAATACAAAAAATCCCGGGAAATCCCGCATGAAATTCCCGGGATTTCGGGATTGGAAAAAGGGCGGGATTCCCGGGAATCCCGTCGCGGTAATTCCCGGGACATAAACCCTAATTGTCTATCATGAAAATGATCAACCCCCTTTTTGAAACAACAAGTAAAATCTAATATGACAATATCATATTAGAATTTGGACTTAAGGTAGAAGAATATTCTAACTAAATATATGAAAATATAGAAAGTCCAAAAAAACAATTTTTGTATTTTTAATGCAAAAATTAGGATAAATGGCAATATTTTTATACATTTTTGTATTTCATATTTTTTGTAACAAATTTAAAATACGAACTCATTTAGTAACTTGTTTGAAGAGCTATATTTATATAACTACCCAGCAAAACCTTGGTAATGGGTTTGACCTTTTTTACGCATTGCCTGGCAATGGGTACCCCTTTACCCTTGGTTTTACTTAGAAACCTAAAGTAATACGTTACTAATATTATGATACATCCATATTTATGTGGGAGGTATGAAATAATGAGTTACCGATATGGAGATATATCACTACTTATTTGGAGCCTTTAAAATAATATATTACCGATATTGTGTTTTATAATAACTTATTAATAAGGGTAAAAATAATAAGTTATTGGTATTGCATAATATAACTACTTATTATGCGAAAGTACGATTTAATAAAAATTTAGAATCGAATTACGTTGCTCGGATCGGTGTACTTTTAAACAAAGTCACTACTGGTAACTTCTTATTTTATTCCCTACTTGTAACCAATGAAATATGTACTAATGTGTAATGACTTACTTCACTTTATAAAAGTATGTACTTAGTTTAGCTAACTAGTGAATTTAATATTACAAGTAACAACTTATTTCAGTACTTCTTTCGTTATCACTTATTTAATCCTATACCGGTACGATTTAGGCAACCATTTACCCCCAATGACACCCCCATGTTAAAATAATGTGTTATGCGATCAAAGTGTAAGTAGTTACAATTTTTGGTTTCTTATTACATTTCCCTTTACCTGGTAATAGAAGGTTTTGCTGGGTAAGTATCGCATTTCATTTATTTAAAAAATATTTGAAAGATATGTTTGACTACTAAGAACATAAAATAATAAAAAGCCGTTTTCATCTAAAGTGCATTTTCAATGCATTATTTTTCCTTATAATATCATTAAGTGGATGACAATTAATTTAAATGAAAGTAACCTGAAAACGTTTTTTAATATTTTATGTTCTTAGTAGTCAAACATATCTTTCAAAAATTTTTTAAATTAATGAAATGCGATACTTAGTTTTATAAATATAGCTCTTCAAACAAGTTACTAAATGAGTTCGTACACTCACAGTATATTTTCCATAACCGATTGAGGTTTATTTGAAAAGTAATAGGTAAAGTTTGTTTTCAATTGAAGAATCAATTAAAATACATTGAAACATATTGTTTAACTTTTTATATTCGTCAATAAAAAACAAACTACAAGAAATATTTATCGTCTGTAGTAGTTGTTATTTTCAGTCAAATTTTCTATTTTTAGATTTATATTTTTAGAAAAAATAATTTAAATAATTTCGTTGTTTTCTGTTTAAAAACAAAAAATTCAAATATTTTCGGTTTTCAGTTAAAAATTGACGATTGTTTTAACAGACTTTTCAATTATCCTTTCATTTTTTAATTGTGTTTTCAATTAATTTAATATGTATTTTAGGTGCTTTTTAACTATAAAATATTTTAAGTGTATACATAGTTTTAGAAAAAATAAAAAAAAAATTTTTTTTGGGATGAGATTTGAACCACCACCCTCAAAAATTTAAATTTTGTCAATGCCTGACCTTCCAGACATCTACACCACAACCGATTTGAAAATTGTATAAATTAAATTTGAATTTAAAATATTTTGAAATATTTATTTATACAACAAAAAGAAATTTAAACAAACAAATGTACCTAACACACAATTTGGATTTATAAAAATAATTTGAATCTATCGCACGACTAAACCAGTGACTGAAAGGGTAAAGCTCTGTGGGGCTCCTCGTAAACGCCTGAGGATGTACCTGGACGAAGGAATTGACCTAGAGGCATCGCGGAGACTATGTCTGCTACCCATGCGCGAAGCCCGTAAGGAGGTCAAAGAACTCGCAGGTATCAGAAAGAGGGTGCGATCAGATGGCTCAACGCCGCCTGGCTCCGGACACCCTGCAAAAAGGACCGCTGAGATGGCTAGTGATGGCACACCTCTAAAGGTTGGTAGTGGCACATTACCAAAGGCAGCCTTGGCAGCCCCGGTAACACAGCAAGGAACAGCGGTAGTATCCTACAAGGAAATTGTTGCGACGACGAAAATTGGCGTTATTTCGCCTGATTTCCCGGCAACTAGATGGACTGATGAACAGCTGCAGTCCATCCAAAGAGCTGTTTTGTACAAAATAGCGGAGCTGAGAAAGGGGACCATCAAGCCCTGCTTCTCGAGTTGCTCCTTTAAGCCGGGGTGGCTCAGTTTTGTGTGCCGCGATAAGGACACAGCGCAGTGGCTGGAGACGCATGTCCCCACGCTAAAGCCATGGAGTGACGCTGTGCTGAAGGTCGTGGCGGAAGACGAAGTGCCGAGGGCCCAAGTGTTCGTGGGATACTTCCCGGAGAAAGAGGACACGTCCAATGACTTGATTCTTGGACTGGTGGAGGGCCAGAACTGTGAACTTTCGGTTGAGTACTGGAAGGTGCTGAACAGGGTCATTAAGGGTGGAATAGTGGAATTAACCCTATCTATTGACTCAATCTCAGCCGACCTACTCAAACGAAAGAACAACAGGGTGAATTTTGGATATGGAACAGCGCTGGTAAGACCTACAGGAAGACAAGAGGTCGGGCGCGACATATCCAAACAGGTAAAGGCAAGCACCTCAGCAGCTGCGGCTAAATCCGATACAAGAGTCTCTAAGGACTCAAAGTCGGATGAAACACCGGGCTGCTCGAGGGACCTTGCCAAACCTAATTCTACTGAGCCCAATGCCAAAAAGTCGGCCAGGCTTATGGCTCCCAGCAGGCGCAAAAAGTGGGAGAGGAACTCGGCAGAGGAAGCTGCTCTGCTGAACACCAATCGGGGCAGAAAGGTGGCAAAATGTGCTACCAAACTTGCTCGCAGGTAATGACTGCCATAAGGGGCAGAACACCAAAGCACCTAAGGTGCTTGCAAGTGAACCTTCAACATGCCAAGGCGGCATCTGATGTTGCCAACAGAAGGTTCACCGTCGACGCTCTGGATGTAATGTTCATTCAGGAGCCGTGGGTACACAATGGGGCCATTAAGGGGCTGAACGCGAACCATGGTAGGTTGATTTATGATTCCAAACATAGCAGGCCTAGAGCGGCCATCCTTGTGAGGAGCAACCTAACATTTCTTCCAATTTCAGAGTTCATATTGGGAGACCTGGTTGCAATCTGGGCAAAAGTGCCTTCCCTGGCCGGGGAGCACGAGGTGATGTTGGCCTCTGCGTATTTGCCTGGCGACAGCGACGCGGCACCAACCGCGGAGGTCTCGGCCTTTGTGGAATATTGCCGATTGAGGGGTCTGAGTTGGATCCTCTGCTGTGACGCCAATGCTCATCACACAACGTGGGGAAGCACCAATTTCAACAAACGGGGTGAGTACCTGCTTGAATTTATATGTGGTAATGGTATTAACATAGCAAATAGGGTCGACGAACCGACATTTAGGAATGCTATTAGGTCAGAGATCTTGGACCTCACTCTTACTAGTTCTAACCTTTCGTTCGCCATCTCTAACTGGCATGTATCCAACGAACTATCAATGTCTGATCATCAACACCTGCGCTGGACTCGTGCCAGGAATATCGTAATCCCAGATGCACAAACTGGGAGAACTTCCGTTATCATCTGGAAAGCGATGCCAATATCTCCAAAGGGTTGATTCTGAGCCCAGATGAGATTGATTATGAGGCATCAGAGATTCAATCTAGTTTGACTTCGGCTTACTTTGCGAGCTGCTCTCAAAAGACCAGGAAGGTGAGAAGGGACGTTCCATGGTGGAACGATGGTCTGGATAGGCTCAAAAGGGAGGCTAGGAGACTATTCAACAGAGCCAAGGAAACAGGTGACTGGGTCACCTACAAGACGGCTCTAACTATATAATATAATAGGGAATTACGTAGATCCAAAAGGTCCACGTGGCGCAGCTACTGTGAGAAGATCTCAGATCTTCCGGAAGCTGCGCGACTTCAGAAGGCCCTTTCACAGGATCACACGAATGGTTTTTGCACTCTCAGGAGACCCGATGGTTCCTACACTGGATCTCCTGAGGAAACCTGTGAACTATTGTTAGACACGCACTTTCCAGGCTGCGTAGCCTACCGCGGGTCTGTAGCGATTCAAAGAATCCCAAACCTTACGGGAAGGTATGTACGCCTAACTGGTGCCGTCTTTCGAGAGGACAGAGTGAAATGGGCGATTAATGGATTTAAGCCCTTTAAATCACCGGGCCCCGACGGGATCTATCCATGTCTGATGCAGAGGGGGTGGATATAATAGCCCCACAACTGGTTAGGATATTTAGATCCAGTCTTCTGTTGGGTCATGTTCCGACGAATTGGAGGGGGGTTAAGGTGGTCTTTATTCCAAAGGCGGGAGGGAAATCCGAACAACTGCCTAAATCGTATAGACCAATTAGCCTCAGCTCTTTTCTTCTTAAGACAATGGAGAAAGTTTTGGACCACTTCATTAGGGACACGTATCTCGGGAGTAAGCCGATACACGAGCTTCAGTTCGCGTATCAACGGGGTAAGTCTACGGAAAGTGCTATCCATCATGTTGTCACGGTGATAGAGAAGGCACTGGAGGCAAAGAACATTGCCCTCTGTGCTTTTATTGATATACAGGGCGCTTTTGACAACACGTCCTACGATGCGATCGAGCTATCTATGATGAGAAAGGGCATATCTCCAATGATCATAAATTGGACATTAGAGATGCTCAGCTCAAGAGAGATCACGTTCGGCATAGGCTCTACTAGTAGAACCGTGAATGCGACCAGAGGATGTCCGCAGGGAGGTGTGCTATCGCCTTTACTGTGGACACTGGTCATTGATGAGTTGCTTGAGGGTCTGAACGACCTTGGCTTCAGGACCTATGGCTACGCCGATGATCTTGTCATATCCGTTGTCGGCTGGGATGACAGGACCATCTCTGATCGTATGCAGCAGGCTCTGAACTTTACTCACTCATGGTGTCGGGAAAAGGGGTTGACTATCAACCCAACGAAGACGATCCTGGTACCGATCCTGCCTTAGCATGGTGGCCAAAGGTTGAGCAGTCAACGGCAAAGGATACTCTGAGGAAGTTGTATCGGCTGGTGTGTACTGGCATTACGGGGGCTGGTGGATCGTGCCCAACGGATGCCATTGGGGCCATGTTGGGTATTCCACCATTGCATATCTCCGTGAAGGAACCTGCAAGCTTGGGCTCACTTCGTCTCCGGGGGGTCGGGGACATGTCCAGCGGAGTATCAAAGCGACTATTGTCACTTGACAGGGGTAACCTTAGGACCCTGACGGGATACTTAACTGGGCACTGTAGGCTCAGGTACCAGCTTCACAAACAGGACCGGTCAGACACTGATGTTTGCAGGTTTTGTGAGCTGGAAAAAGAAACATCGGAGCATGTTCTCTGCGAATGTCCGAGACTGTGCGACAGGAGACTCAGATTTCTGGGTGATCGCTTTGTGTCATCTTCGGACGTTTGGGGAAGTTCTCCTAACAGGATTATTGGCTTTATTGGTAGCCTGAATCTATAGGGAACTCTAGGCAGCACAAAAGATCTATATTGGTCGCGGTGCGTAGTGCCTTCGTATCTAATCTAATCTAATCGCACGACTAGAAAAACTGAACTTCGTTTTATATCTAAATTCTTTTGTTTGTTTTAACTTAAAATAGTTGAATATTAAATAATATGAATTCAATCAGTGTTTACGATAACGAAATTATCGAAATTGATTGCCAAATTTATTTGAATTGTTAGTAAAAATGTTTAAATTGATTTGATAATCACGGGGTTGTGAAGAAATCTCGATGATGTCAGCTGCTAGCAATAGGGTCGGCATATACGACTAAAATATTTACCATACAAATCGTTATAAAAACTAAAAATATAAAATACTAAAATAAAATTTAAAAACAAGCTTTTTTATAATGCCTTTTGAGTTGGAATTTTTTTACAGAGTTTTTATTTTTAATTTTGTGTGGAAGTAAAAACGAAAGATTTTATATTTTATGAATTTTTTTTATTCTAAAAAAGTTTTATGCATGTCAGAAATTAAATAAATACAAGGTTATAAATTTTATTCAAATGAAAATTTAACTTAAAAAATCAAAAAAAGTAAATATAACGCAAGTTCTTCTTAATTAAAATTAAATTTTATAACTGCAGTTAAACACTAAATTCTAGGGACTTTGATTAATGTAAATTGGCATTTCTAGTCAGTCGACTAATCTTATTCTCATCTAATTCAGAGAGTATTGTCACTTTTAAGATAATTGTCGTCAAACAGGATGATTTTAAAATCTTAAATAAGTTTATGATAAAAATATTTTTGTGCAATTTTTCTCCAAAGTTTAATATCGATGGCTTAATAAAGAAAAACGCTACACAGAGAGAATTTTTCTAGACGAGTTTTAGTAAAATTTTTCAGTAAGCTGTTGAAGTTTTCTTCATAATATAAATGAAAAATTTGTGAAATTCGATGGAAAAGCTTCGTATATTTTATGAATATAGTTTTAGTGAAACTTTTTCATGGAGCGTATGAAACTTTAAGCAAATAAAATGAAATTTTTGATAATATTTTATGAAAAATTCCATTAATTCAATGAAAAGTATCAATGCACGAGTTCCCGTGAAACTTTATCGATTTTATGCAAGAATTCATTAATATCATGCAGATAATTCTCTCAGTGTATCTTTATTCTTAATTTCTATAGAGGGGAAGGCAATAAAAATATAAAAGCGGTGGAAATATTGTTTCTCAGAATGAAACTTTATATTAATACAAAAACAATAAAATAAAAAGTATAATCTAAGTTTTTCAGATTTCCGTTTCCTCTAGTGGAATATTAATTCCAGTTAGGGCCTTTCTGCATTAAGCATTAAATTTATATACCAAAAATTTGAAAAGAGCAGCATGTTCGTTGTTACATTTAGGGCATTTCTTTTAACTATTATATTTATGTGTGATGGGTAATTTGAAATTTAGAAAGATAGATTCAAATAAAATAAAAACAATTTGAATTATAAAAAAATGTTTATGAAACTATTTGTAACAATATTGTTTGGCTCAAGGGGTAAGGCGATGAACTTCTAAACCAAAGGTCGTTGGTTCGAATCGTGTCTGGTGTTGGAACAAAACAAAATTGCTTTGAATTTAAAACGAAAGAAAATTAAATTAAATAGAATTTAAATAAACAAAGAACGTGTGTGTTATGTGTGCAGTGTTTTGAAAATTGAAACAAAAAAAAACTTTCGAATATGAAAATACAAACCAAAAAATCGTTTTTTTTTACGTTTTGTCAGTTAAAAATTGATGATTTTTTTAACAGATTTTTCAATTATTTTTATTTCTTTTATGGATTGTTTAAACAATGTTTGAAAATAAATAGCAAAATGGTTTGAATATAATGAAAAATCAGTAGTCCTTTTTTTAATTGTGTTTTCAATTAATTTGATATGTATTTTAGGTTGTTTTTAACGATAAAATATTGTGAGTGTATTTTAAATTTATTACAAAAAATATGAAATACAAAAATGTATAAAAATATTGCCATTTTTTAGAATAAAAAAATAGGCTTTTTTTTTTTTAAAATCATTAAAAATAGAAGACATATTTGTCCCATAAAAATCAGCATTTGTATATTTAGCTAAGATTCCATATTTTAGTAATCTGTATTTTTTTTGAAAATCGTAGGGGGAGAAAGTTTTTAAAAATGCATTAGAAAACTGCATTTGCATTACGTATGCACTTTTTCAACAATAATTTTCTTTAAAAACATCCAGTTATAAACTAGACAAGTGCATCTTCCCAATATCGTTTAAATTAATAACATGCGATATACAGTTAAAAACTTATGGCACTTCAAAGTGAAGCACTTTTAGCATTTTTATGAAATTTATGAAAATTAAAATCGCGCATAAAATCGAGAGTTTTTACAAATTTCAAGATCTGAGAAAGGAAATGTACAAATATGACTATAGAGTATTCATGTACAAAAAATAAACACAATCAGAAGACCCATGTTCAGATTTTTTGTGTTTTCTCATGGAATGAATGATATATATATATTAGAGTGAAATAATTATTTTTATCCATTTGAGATTTTTTTTATCAATTTAATGGCTCTGCAATCTCGTAGTCATAATTAATATTAAGTTTCATGGGTCTTTTCTGACCCCAGGCCACTAAGGGTTAAAGATTTTTTAAACAAATATAAAGATAATTATATTCTAAACAAATTTAAGTGTTGTTTTTCCGAAAACTGTAAAATTTGATGAACACATTCAAATTTTGTTTAGTTTTTGACAAAATGAGCAATTTGTATAAAATGTCCTGGAAAGCGGTCGCTCCAAACACAAACTCGAATTATCATTTCTCCAATTTGTTTTTTTTTTTTTTCTCTAATAAAAACTATTCTGTGGTACACCCAGAAAAAAGATTCAGTTCTGACAACCGCATTTGTAGCCAATCGCATGGTTCGGTTGTGGTAGCCGAATTTTTCAGTTGTGGCAACAGAAAACCAATTGAGATAGGACTAATTTGATTGTGACAACGGAATTGCAGTTGTATCAAGAATAATTCGGTAGCCACAACCGAAAAATTCAGTTGATGCAACTGAACCATTCGATTGGCCACAAATGGGGTTGTCAGCACCGAATCTGTTTTCTGGGTGTACAAATAGCTATCGACATCTCCAAATTAGGCATTTTAAAAAATCTTTAAAATTATTTAAAAAAAAACACGTTTTTGCATTTTTATCAAATTTGTGGTTCATTTTGGATTCCAGGCTAAAGTGGGTTAATGATATCCGATGAAGTCAAAATTCCATGTCTGAATCGTTTTGACTATAATAAATGAATAAATGGAATTAAAACTAATTTTTTTCAAAATTTCGAATTTTGAGAATTTTTAATAGTAATACACTTTTTTTCCAAAATGGGCCATTTTCGTCCAACTTTCGCACGGGTTAACGTTTTCCAAAAAAAAAAAAATCGATTTCTTTCATTTGGGACCATTTCCAATAAAACTGGGGGGTGTAATTACAAATATATTTTTAAGGGACACTCTAATATATATATTACGGCGGGTCGATTTAAAAATCCGCCAAGTGACAAGAAAAGTCGTATTCTAGGGATAAAAGTAAGAAACTTTGCCCAAGGAACCATACCGCTAAAACGAATTCTGATGTCAAGGAGATATCTGGCAAATATTGTGGATGAACTACCATATCTGGTAATATATTTATATAGCGCCATATATAGTTTTACATTGTTCAAATTACACTATGCATGTAACTGTATTGAAAACGTTGTTGATGAGATAAAAAAAATATGACCATATATTGTTTAAATTTCACCACATATGACAATATATTGTTTAAATGGCACCATATATGAGTATATATTAATATTATTTGAATGATATTTAAAATCGGATTTCGTTATATATTTAAATTTTTTTTTAAAAAAGCCTTAAAAATTTTACAAATTTTGAATTTGGGCGACTATATTTAGAAAAGTTACTGAGATCTCGATATACACTTAAGTTTGAAAAATAGGGCACGCAATTAAGATTAAACTGTGTAAAGCGTTTTCTATCCGAAGCTATAGTTCATAAATTATAAATTTTTTGTTGATCAAATCGGCTACAAAATTGAAAAAACTTAAATCACGAATTGTGCAAAACCTAGAGGCAATTTGTGCAAACTGGTTGCAGATTCGAAATCAGCACCCCCTAATTATCCTAAAACAACTGCAAAGTTGTGCAACTTATAAATATTGTCATATTTTGTAGAGCTGTGTAATAGAACAAATACAACCTCGAAACTTCAATTGCCATGTGCAACCTCTAAACAAAACTTTTTTGTTGATTTTTTTTATCAGACCATATTTATTTTCATACACTCAAAACAGTTTGTAGTTTAAATTAACTGAAAATGTAATTTAAAATAAATGAAAAATCACTTGAAAACCGGTCTACTAACTATTTATTTAAATCAAAAGAACTTTTCATTTATTTTTAAATGTTAATAAATAAATTACAAAATCTTTAGAAAATAATGATTTTTCATTTATTTCGTTTTTTTATATTTCAAAAAATTAACTACAAAATCCGTAAGAATAAATGATATTTAGTTTATTTAATTTTTTTAACTGACCTAGAAATCGAAAAGGAATTCTTTTTTTTAACAAAACATTTTAAATGAAAATATTAACTGTAACAGAAAATCCGTATTTATATGTAATTTATTTTTTAAATAAACGACAAAAAGAGTTAAAAAATATATTTCTTTGTATTTTAACTGAATAACCATTTAAAAATAAATGTACGGATAACTTTTTAAATAAACTACAGTCAGTTACTGTAATAATATTTTCAGTGTAGTGGCATATTTTTAGGGTTGAGGAGCGTGAGAATTCCAACTTTTTTTCTGGACCAGTCTTATGTAGATATTAATATGTATTAAAAATTAAAATCTCCTAAAATTTTACTTTTGACTTTACACACCTACAGAAAAATGTTGTTGTCCCAACCGAATTTGGTTCTAAATTTCAGTTGCAGCAACCGAACGATTCGGTTGAAACCAAATTCGGTTTTTTTGTAGGTGCACAGGGGCAATTTAATGCATTTAAATTTTTCCCTAATCGTCAGGATTAAAGTATTTAATATTGTCCTACCTAAGTGCTTGCCTTAAATTAAATAAGTGCCAAAAATCGCTGTTTTCTTGAAATCCGCTCAAATTAAATCTCTGCTCCAGCCAAATGAAAAAAAGTATTCTTACAGGTTTTGTAGTTTTTATTCTCTAATATGTTCTTAATAAAACGCTTGTACGTTGGTCTTTTTTAAAGTTCTTTTAAAAAAAATTTTAAATTGTGGATTTGAAAAACGTATTTAAAGATTTTAAACCACAATATAAAAACATACTTCTTATCTGAGTTTCGCTGAACTTGTTGAAGAAAAAAATGTCTCTGTAGTAGATTATTTCAATAAATTTTAAAATATTGACCCGAATTTCTTGATTAAGTGGTCTGCGATACATCAATTGCCGGGTAAAATTGTAATAACTCGGCAAGTTTTTAACCAATTTAACCTTTTATTGCTTTTTTACAAAGATAATGGACTACGAAATATGATTCTTTAATGTTTTTAATTCGAATTAATTTTAAATTATCAATGTTTTTAAGAAAATATACAAAAAATTATATTTTCCCCTTGTAATCTATGATCCAAACTTCAGGGCCGATGCGGTACGTCTTGCCGATATCCGAGCTTTACACCCAAATAAATATTTCCAGGTGTAGCCCGGTCAATAACTTTTTGGAGCACCCTACTGTTCTCATCGCCATACAAAACCACCTAAATTTTGATGTTTTATGTTATGCTATAAACAAATAGGCATGGTTAGGCATGCTTTGCACACCGGTAAATAGGCCTCTCAAATACATTTCGTTTGGCTTCAAAATTTCCTATAGTTAATTTGGAACAAATATGAAATAAACCGAAAAATCTTAAAATTGTGTCATTGTTTAACCCACGAACATGAGATTGGGCAGCAAAAAAAACAATACGTAATTTAAAATTTTCTCCTCCAACATATCCGAAGCTTAATGATCTACCAGTCCGCGTTCGGGAGTCTTTCCTTCTTAATTGCTCGTTAAAAATTAAACCAGTTTTCGGTTTTGTTATAACACCACTGAACGTATACTTATTATTATATTAATATTACTTATACGTTTAGGTATCCCTTATTTATACGTATAACACAATAATTTCTACTGAATATTTGCGAATCTAAATATTTAAGAATTTTTGTCCGTAAAACGAAGCTGATTAACGCGCTGAAACTTTCCGTCCCGATAGGAAAATAACTAACCTTTTTTATAGTTTTTTTTGATAAATTGAATATTCTATTCCGAAATAGTTTGGATTTTTTCCAGCATTATTGTTATTTTTGTTTTTAACTGTCTATATAAAATTTTGTTGAAATTATTAATTTTTCAATGCTTCCGAAACTCCAGTAAATTACAATAGCAAATTTATTTTAAAAAGTCCATAATTTGGCAATATTGAACCACGATAACTTCGCATACTTTCTGGAAAAATTGAAGAAATTTTTCCATGTTTTATGTGGTTTAGGACAATACAAAATACAGGTGTGATATTACTCCGACATGCTTTTTGTTTTCTTTATGTTAACACAACTCAAATCTATTTATAATCACGTTGACTTTAACACTATTTATTTAAATAAATTTTAATGAAAAATTAATTAAGATTTATTTTCTATTCATAATGCTTATGACTGGTTTTACTAAATTAGACAGTTTACATACAAAAGTACAAAATTCTCGCCCGTTAAATTTTTGTACCTTGTGTAATATCTCGCTTTGTGTGTTCCAATCATCATTTTCTTATTGCGCACAACCGATAAGTTGAGATGATGCCCACGAAGCAATTGCATTGTCTATCATGAAAATGGCCAACCTTTTTAAAAATATCATATTAGACTTTGGACTTGAGGAAGAAGCGTATTCTAACCAAATATATAATGCTTTTTGTTAATAATAATAATAATAATAATAATAATAATAATAATAATAATAATAATAATAATAGACTTATAAATAGCACGAATAGGTATTTAGTATTTATTTGCTATATCCTACTCAAACTCAGCTTTACTAGCTAAATTTTCAAAATGTTAAAGTCGATATTATTTTAGAGTAAAACCCAAATTAGTTTGGAAGTAAAGTGTGGCGAAATGAGGTATCGTGAAGTATAAATCTATTTTCAATAGATTTTCTTACCTCAAATGTACTTCCAAATTAAGTAGTTGCATATACTGTCATTAACTAAAAGTAAATAGCTGACATGATAGTATTATAATTTTATTTGTTTGAAAAAAATTTAAGGTATATTTTAAACATTTTGTATGGTAGGAAATTGAAAATAATAGTAGGGTTTTGTGATTTAAGATTGACTTTTCCTTTTTATAGTAAAGGTGCATATTTGTAGACTTAGGTTCATAATCGCAGTCATTTATAAAAAATTTAAAGTAAATAATAAAACACGACAAATTTTTCTTTTACAAATTTTCAAAAATTGTTATGCGGACTTTGTAGAATTTGTTTACTTTGTTTAAGTAAAGCAACCACTTTCATGGTTTTATTTTTTTTTCTAATGCGTAGTTATTTCATCACGAAATACTTATTTACTGCAAATACCCATATAAGTCACAAAAATTTCCATAAAAATAAATATTGGACTTAATAAAATACAGCTCATTAAATATGATCACATCACATTATTAACGAACATAAATTTTATTCGTTACTACTATTACTTATTGCATATGTAGTAGCTTAATAACTCAACACATTCATATGCTGGCCGGAAAACGGAAGAGGTTAAATAAACATACACAAACATACACATAAACACACAGCCGGCACATATTCCTAAACTTCAAACAGAAATATCTACTGTTTTTTGTTTCTCTCCATTATATAAAGCTGACTAATAAAAATGTTTTATTAGCCTTTAATTTTTAGTGAGCGAGTATATAAAAAATATACCTTTAAATCTCTATAAACAAGGCAGTGAAAAATAATAAATAAATCTACAAAAATACAGGCAAAAACAAAAACTAAAAAGAAATTTTGTGGAAAAACGATAAAAAAAATAGAGATGACTTGAATTATGTTACTAAAAACACATAAATTTTACACATAGTTTTTAACAGAGAGAGAGAAAACTAAATGCAGTTATAGTAAACAAAATGTTGAACATTTGTTGGTACATTTAACCCATTGAGGTGAAAATGATTTTGCATTCCTCAAACAGGGAAATATATTTAAATTTCTCACAAACGATTCCTAATTTTGAAATAAAAAAAATATAAAGTTGAATGTGATAACTAATAAATTGATTTCGTATAATTTTGTAAAACTTATATATTTATATAAAAAATTACAGCCAAATGCATAAAGTTCCTAAACAGTTTAATTAAACGTTTTTAAGCTAATTCGGAAAAACAGTATGCATAATTCGTTTAATAACGAGCAATTTAACAATCTGCTAATGTAGGGTCATGCATAAAATAAGGGTTTCATAAAGTTTGGAAAATAAAAATCTCTGTTGAAACCAAAAATATCCAGTTTTACATTTATTTAAAGGCTTTTCCAAAGGTTATCCACCCAAGAATATGTAGAATGTAACATTTTGTAGCCAACAAATTAAAAAAAACCGGGAGCAATTGTACCATCTAAATCTTTTTTCATTAAATTTCCTAAAATTGGTGTACAAATAAAATAAAAAATAATTTTAATTAAATAGTGCTGATGATGTAATCAAAACATATTCGTCATTCGAATACTTTCAGTATCCGTTGTATTAAACTGTCTTTTAAATAATATTTTACACTATTACATAACCAAGATATATATAAAAATTTATTTTTATTATATTTTAAATTATTATAAATTATTTTTATTGATAAAATCTTGAAAACAATATTATTCATCTATGGTTACCGATTCAATCGTTTACTAGCTTTATGAATCACTAACAATTTATTTGAAAGTGGAGACACATTTTATACAAACTGTTATTTAACGATTATACATGACATTTTTTAATAAACGTTTAACAAGGAAAATGAATACTTTAGCAATTATCAAAATTAATAAAAGTTTATACACGCAAATTGCCTCTCCAGAAGTAAATGGTATTTTTGCATATTTAGACCAAATATAATAGACAAACATAATTAATTATAAGTTAAGAATGCTGTTTTTAGTAATTTCACTTTAAAAAAATGTTTTTTAGTGAGCATATTTAAAGTTTTAACACATATTTCGTATGAAATTAATATGATTTCGAAGTAGAATTTCGTAACGTTTTGCTTTTGCTTATTCAGGCTTTCTGCGTTTTCCTAAATTCTAAAATGTTAAAAAAAAACTTTTTCTGGTAATTTTGAGTTCCAAGAAACGAAGATCGCCGATCAAAATTTTAAATTAAAATTTTTCATAAAAAATTACGTTTTGCTAATCAATCACAAAATTATTGAATTTACCTACAAAAGGCATTTAAAATAGTAAATTTTTTTAGGTGAAATAGTTAAAGATACTTTAGGGAGAAAAGCTTTTATGAGTTTAGGCTACACCAAATATCAATTCCACTTTGGTTTTTGAAAATATAATGAAAACGATTTTTTTTTTTTGTTTTACGTTTTCTGTAAAAGCTTTTAATGTTTTAAGTACCACTACAAAGCCCGTACCACAGTCGATATTTACCAAAATGTTTTATTTTTAAAACAAAATTATTCGTAGAACCCTAAACTACAAACTCGGAAGAAAAAAAAATGGTTTGAATCATTTTAAGAAAAAAATTGCGAAAGTGAAATTGCGAAATCAAATCAATTACGAAAAAAACCTGTGACATGCCTGATTGAATGTATTCGAATGACGATTATATTTTGATTAAATCAACATCACTATTTTGATTAATTTATTTTGTATTTTATTTGTACACTAATTTGAGAAAATTTAATGAAAAAAGACTTAAATGGCACAATTGTTCCAGATTGGTTAAATTGTTGGATATCATACGTTACATCAAAGAGTATACATATAGAGAGAGACGATCCTTCCTATGGCTCTCTTATATTATTAGCGAACTCGGGCGAGCAAATAAAAACCGGATGAAAACAGTTTGAGCACACAAAAGATGCTGTGAGTACTGTGAGGGGAAAAATGTGATGATGTAAAATTTCCTTTTTCATTATTCTTCTTTGAAATGAGTGTTGTCAACTTCTAACACAACATCATTAACACAGTGAAGTACACAATTAATACAAAACTTGATAAAATCCACGAATTTTAATGAACAAATTTTTAATAACTATGCTTTCATCATTTTCGCTACAGGAATTTTTTGTGTATAAATTATATACTCTCCACGTAAAATATTTTCTCTGCGATTGCTTTTTAAAGTTAATTGATAAAAAAAATCTTAAACCTAATGTGTGGTGCGTATTTTATTTCATTTGTAGATCCTACATTATGTTTTTTTCAATTCCTAACGCTTTTCATGTTAAATTTTGTGTTTTTCGGCCAAAAATGCTAACAGTGAACACAGTAAATTAAATTATGACGCATTAGAAAATTATCTCGTTCCCCTTAAAAGCATCTAAATTCCCCGCAATTCCCCTGTATTATAGTTGGAATTTCTCGTTATTTTACGCTCTTTGATTTTACACAAGCAAAATAACGAAGCGAACAAATAAAAAGAGAGCCGATTGAGCGAGCCAAGGGGGGATCGATACACACTGGTTACATATTCTTGGGTGGATGACCCTTGAAAAAGTCTTTAATTTGATAAAAATTCAATATTTGTGGTTTCAGACTTTTATTTTTCCAAATTTTATGAAATGCTTTTTAAGCTTTATCCTACTTTAACAGATTGTTAAATTTGTCGTTTTTAAACTAATTATGCATACTGTTTTTGCTAAATTGGCTTAAAAACGTGTAGTTAAACTGTTCAGAAACTTAATGCATAACAGTGTTTGAGTTTAATTACTTAATAAATTCGTACTTATTTAAACTGGAACCAATTTTGCATAACATCTGGTATTCGTTTGTTTTCGCTGTTTTAGCGGTTTGTTTTCTCATTAGTGGGTTAAATGTTTTCCAGTACAGACATAAAAACTAAGAACATGTTTATGTTTTTAAAGCTTTTACTATTATTTTTTTGGAAATTATATTTTTTGTTTTTGCTTTAACTTATTTTTAGCAAGATGCATTTCAGTTGTTTTTTAAGTTTGTTAAGAGAACAATTTTGAAAAACAAGCACATGGCAAAATATTTTCACACACAATTGTAAACATTAGTAAACTATCGGCTTGGAGATTAAAAAGTAATATAAGATATAAAAAGCATTTATTGTTTTAATTTTCAATATATATCACCAGTACACAAAAAGAGTTAATTCCGTCCACAAAATACTCGGGTTTTATAAAATGCGGGTTATAAAGATTTATTATAATTCAAAACAGTGAAAGTGCCAAATGTGAAAAAGTGCTCAGTGTACGAAGAAAAGGCCCTAATTATTAGAGAAAAGGAAACCTCGTTGTTTTAGTTCATATTAAAAAGGGACGGGTATTTATTAGGCTGTACCCTAAAATACGATTTGTCGATTTTCATTCATTACACTCCCCACCATTCATTTAGTTGGTTCAAAACGGAAGAATTCGATTTTTGCAAACATAACCCGTGCTGAATTGTGGCCAAAAATTACTAATTTATTGAAAAAATTGCATTTATATTAAAAATTCTTAAAACTCGAAAATTGCCAAAAATTACTTTTTTATTTAATTTAAATTTTGGTTTCGCTGCATATCACTAACTCATTTTAACTTGGAACCGAAAATAATCCATAAATTTAATAGAAAAGCAAACATTTCTTTTTTTTAATTAATTTAAAATTTTTTTAATATGCATTATTTGGAAACGTCAAAAGCCATTTTTGTGATGTAATAGTTATAATTAAAGAAAAAAACAATTTTAAGTGATAATTCGGTTTTTTTGTGGGGAGCGACTCCTTTCCAGAGCATTATATGAGAAATGATAATTTTTAAAAATTGTAGAGAATTGGCCTGTTTTCACCGAATTTTCCAAAAAATGTCAAATAAATATTATTAGATTATAGTCTTTAACCCTCAGAGTCCTGGTGACCAAAAAGACCAATGAAACTTCTTTAATTTCTGACTCCAGGTTTCAAAATTTTTGAAATTTCTGTGAAACATGTGCGCCACTTGCTAAAAATTTTGATTTTATATAAGATAGGGTTAAAACCTATTTTAAAAATATTTGCCAAAAAAAAATGCCAATGAAGCTTATTTTATTTCTGACTACATTTTTATAAAATTTTTAAATTGCTTGAAACATGTGCTGCACTTGATACAAGTTACTATTTTATGTAACCTGATCCACATTGGGTTAATTTTTTTACTTCTGCTTGAAAAAAGATGCAAACAGATAATAGGAAGCTTGTAGGATAACGCCTTTTAGGCAAAGTTTCAGACTTTAATTAAATTTGGTTGTAAGATTGAGGGATTTATGGAACTAATCTCACTTTTTAGGGTTAAAAAGTTGGGTCAAAAATGACCCTAGTTTTTTCTTCTATGCGTATTTTTTTGCATCTGTCTCAAAAATGGGTGTCAAATAAAAGGTAGTTTAGGGATCTAGCAACGGCTTATTAAAATCATTTAAAGGGGTGCACTAAGCTGTCCCTTGAGTTACGAATTTCAATGCCAACAACCCCAGTTTTATTTCATTTGACATAAAATGTTTAACAATATCTGCAAGCTATTCGGTACGGGTTAACGTTCTCTAAAAAATAAATTTCCAAATTCGTATATTAAGAGCAAATGGAACAAAGCTGACTAGTGTTGTCATTGAAATTAGACGCTTCGGCATTCAAAGGACATCCTAACACCCCCATTTGAATGTTCAGTTTTAATTATTTGACACCCGCGAGAAATATTTATTTGAAAAAAACGTGAGAAATACACATAGAAAAGAAAAGTAGCGTCAATTTTGAACCCCCTTTTTACCTAAAATGTGATATTGGACCGACAAAGAATAGAGCATGTTTTATAATTTAGATCTCTCTATCATATACCCAAATTTAATTAAAGTCTTTGAACAGTTGTCAAAAATTCAATTAACAATATTTTAAATATTTTATTTAAAAATTATGTTATTGTAGTATTTTTCAAAAATATCAGTTTTATATTTCCCCAGCTAGAATCGCCAGAGTTGCCACTTCATTACTGCCCTTTTTTAAAAAGGCAAAATCGGCTTCCACTGTACAGTAGACCGTACCTCAAAAAAAAGTTCGCCGTACACCCTCCAATAGGATGTATTTTTGGTAGGCGATTTCAAAAAAAAAAAATTGTTTTTTTTGCCGACCGTAGGGGTCGCCTTTTTTCATTTTTGTTATAGCTTTGGCATTTAAAATCGGATTTTAAAGTGTGATATATCGATTTCTTTACTTCGAGGAGACCAGTGTTTTACTATATAGTAAAACTCCAATTAAAAAAAATTTAAAAAGGCGACCCCTACGTTTGGCAATCAATATATAAAAAAAATTTCTACTGGGTTTAGCGAAAAACTTCCTTAGCAAAAGTTTAATGCTTTTTTGCGAGCTTTAATTTTCTGACATTAGGGTGGTACATTAGGGTTGTAGCAACTGAGATCTGGTGGGTAACTACTAGAATAGGATACTTGAGGTCAAAATGTCTATAGAGCAAGACACTGGTCTTCTCGAGAGAAAAACATCGATGTATCATACTTTAAGATCCGACTGTAAATACCAAATATATAATGAAAAATGTAAAATGGCGACCCCTACGTTCGGCAAAATAAATAAAAAAATTTTTTTTGAAACCTCCTTGCAAGAATACTTCATATTGGAGGGTGTACGGCGCACTTTTTTTTTTTGCCTGTAAGGTGGTACGCTCCACTGTACAGCCTTCATTAATTATCGAAAAATAAAAATGTAAAGTGATTCTTAATCCCAGAAAAATTCTCTAGTCCTTATCCTGGCCCGATTTTTATTTTAAAAATTGTTTTTTAACAAAGTTGCCGCACAAACTTAAAAATTCAAAAAAAGGCAAGAAAAAAAAACACATTTGCTTGGGGATCTAAAATTTATTTGACAAAAATTCAAAAAAGAGACACGATAAGAACTAGAGGTTTTTGTTGCCTATGAAAGAAAAAAACCCGGATCGAAATCGGTTAACCCGCCTTGGCTGTACAGTGGCAGCCGATTTTAAACTCAGGGTTGTGGGAAAATGCGTTTAAAGTTTAAAATTAATTTCACGCTAAGAAAACTGGAAAATTTCAAAAAACCGTGTATGAACAAAATTTATATCTCACAGTTTTCTACATATGCACCAAATTTGAGAAGAATCGGACAAAGAGTTTTTTTTATATTAACCCAAATATTCTTAAAAGCGATGGTAGATAATTTATTAAACATTTCATTTCGGTCAAAATCTTTTTTTTCGTACATCTTTTTATTTCTTTTTTATTTTTTATATACATTGATTACTTTTATCGCTTACAAAAAGCGATCAGTATCTGCCTCATATAATGTGCGTTCGCCCACCATCGAGGAATCGTCATTGGCTTTTCTTTAAAGACTGCGTGCAATTTTTGCATCTTTTGATATAGTTTGTTTCTTTTTGTTCTGCTGTATTATGCAAAATAAGATTTATATTAAAGACAATAATAAAAAATGTTCCCAAAAAATTTTGTGTACAAATTTAATGCATAGAATATTACTTTGTGTCTAAAATATATTTTACAAAAAAAACATGTAGAAATTTTATTTCTTCGAATAATTGATATTTTTGAGCATATGCTGAAGAGTATGCTAAATCCAAATAAAATATAAGAAATATATTCGAAAACAAAATTTTTCATACAGAGTTTGCCTGAATGACATTATCATACAAGCTTAATAGTTTGGATATTTTTTGCACCATCACTACTTCCAAGGGCGTTATTGGAGAATATGTAGTTACTCTCTGAGCAGTAGTTCTAGAACTAGTAATTTTAGAACAGGTTCCAAAAAATTTCCTGGGTATAAATTAAAAATCTAAAATATATATATTTTCAACTGAAGGGAAAAAATCAGAAAGGTGTAAAAAATTGGTTAGCTAATTTTTAGCTGATTCCTGAAAACTATTATAATTTTTTTCAGTCACCCAGAAAGTCATCACAGCAGTCCAAAACGATGTTTCAATTTGACTGATCACTTTTCATACTCATAAAACCCTGCAAAATTATTCAAATTCATGAGAAAATAAATTGTTTACGTTTTTTCAGAATCATTTCTGAATGAACCGCCTTTATATTAAATAGTGGAATAGATATTTTTGTTAAAGCTAATCAAATCTAATCTAAATGTCCATATTTTTGGACGCTTTTTCTAAGCAAAAAATATCAACTTTAATTATTACCCACTAATTAATTAAAGTTGATATTTTTTTATTTTTTTTTAATGTTCGGTAGCGCTATTCTCTAACTTATTAACGACGAAATTCGGTAGTTAGTTTGTCAAATTTTCAAAGTAAACTCACAATTTAACTAACGAATTTTCTGGTTAAAAAGTTATAGAATAGCCCCTCAGATAATATTTTGAATTTTGCAGTCGATTGACCGGTTTCTTAAAATTTCGAAAATCGAAACTGGTGTTTTTTAAATTTAAACTATTTGGGAAAACCGCCGGTCTTCCAAAAATGTCGAATAATCGATGACCCTATTTTTTGGGAGTTTTACAAATTTTATTTTTGTATTAACTGCATTTCTATCCCATAGTGTGATGTGCATTTATATGCGCGTTAACACATATATGTTTCTTTATAAACTTATAAAACAGTTAAATTTAAGTGGCCAATAAAAATAAATGTTACTGCCAAAAGCAACGACATTCACATCCTCAACAACAATAAGAACAACAACATTATCTTTATAACCAAAGAATACAAGAACAACTACTAGTTATTATGGTCTACATATATTCCACAATAATATCGACGTCATTCACATTGCGATCATGTAGGTATGTGTATTTATAACACATGTGTGTGTATGGCGGTTTCATCAGCTAGTTATGTTTGCGACAAACTTCAAAATCTTTTGATTTTATATATTTTTCTTTGTTTATTCTTTTATGCGATTTTTACCAAAGAGCAGATTTGCAAAATGTTTTAAACATTTATATCGTTTTTGTATTTTTATAAATTTTTAGCTGAATTGGTTAATAAAACAATCATGGCACGCACATTTTACAACAATTTCATATGCAATCATCATCATCCTCGCTATTGTTTAGTCATTGCATTAACTTTTTTTATTTTATTTTTTTTTACAATTTAACTTCTATTAACTAAGATTCTCTTAATTGTATTTTATTTAAAGACCCAGCAAAACATGTATCAGTTCCAGAACTAGTTCTACAACTAGTTCTTTAGAGCCAGTACTAGTTCTACTTTGGCACTGTTAGCTATGATTTTTATTTGAAATTGTCACCCTCAGAATTAGTTCTAGGGAATGGTAGGGAACGCTTCTAGAATTTATTCTTGTATTTGTGATTTTTATATGGAATTCTCGTGCTCAGAAGTGGTTCCAAGATGCCATTAATTAATAGATCGGTTTTAAAATTAATAGCTTTAGTCATACTGAAACAGTTTTAAGAACAATAAGTTTTGCAAATATATATTTTAAACGAAAAAAAAAAGATATGTTCAAACCATTGTTCCCAATAGGAACCACCAGTAGTTGTTGTTTTTAACAGTAATTACATTTGTTTTTCTATGAAAAACTGCAGAACAACTTTTATTACAATTATTTAAAAAAAACAACTAACCGAAATTACTGTAATTTCGTACTGTAATTTTGGACGGAAAAAAAGATTTGAAAATTTCACTTTGCTAAAATATTTACCACAAAAATGTGACTGCTAAAATATTTATCACAAAACTACAGCTCTCCTAAAAGAAAAAATTATGAGTAAAATATTTAAAGTTATATTTTAAAAAACTATGAAAAACCTAATGAATAGTTCGAGCAAAAGTTTAAAAATATATTCATAAATTTAAATATTGAATCAGCGTAAAAATTCTCAAAGGATTTTATTAAAAAATTTAAAAATATTTCAAATTTAAAAACCGTTAAAAGTATCAAGTAGTGGCGAGTATCCAAATTAAAAATATCGAGTAGTATCGAGTATTGGAAAGTAACCGAGTTTACCAGCTCTAAACTGGTAGTTACCCTGCAAATATTTGGAAGATATCTTCCAAGAAGATAATAAAGCGATATCTTCTATTTTTCATTTGAATGAAAATAATCAAGTAGTATTTTGAAATTGTCTTCTTTTTATCATTTAGAAGATTTTTTAGAGATATATGGAAAAACCAATTCCAAAATTGTGTTTTTTGTCATAATTTTTTATGATAATATTGCGGCAATATCACTTTCATCTTCTGGAAGATAAACACAATTTGTCTCAAATTTTTGAAAATGTTGGAAAAAATAATACAAAATTTGTACGAAAAGCAATTATGTATATGAAATATCAAAATAAGCACATAGGTTTTAAAAATTCAAGTGCTTTAAATTTTGCTTGAAGTAAAGTACATTTTGTATATTTAACAAAAATATTTGAAACTTGAATTTTTGTTTCCCTTTTGCTGGAGTATTCTATTGAAATAAAATGTAATTAAAGTTGTATTCAAGCCTTGAAACTGGAGAAAAGGGCTGGCATTGAACTTGTTTTCAACTTGAATTCCAGTGAAGTTGTTTATTGGGATGGGAAACAAATTCGTTGAAAAATGAGGATTAGTGCGCGGAAAAAAACGGGTATGGTGGAAACAAGATGTCAATGGATTATGTGTGCAGATATTCTTTTTCAGAGTAAAATTTAATAATGAAAAATATAAATCGTTCATTTTGTTTCGATGAGTTAATTTAACGGTATCACCTTTTTATCTTCCAGGTGATAAATTAGCGATATCGCCGATTTATCATTCAGAAGTATCGCTTTCGTATTGCTTGGGAGTATCGCTATAGAGAGGAAATTTACTCCCGAAAGTGGGGTCTTCCGCAATACGAATATGATTATTGCCGCAATAAAGTTTTTCTTCCAGGCGATACGATTGCGAAACATTTTCGTATTTTAATGTTTGCAGGGTAGCAAAACAGAATATTACCAAATAACCGTTATGAGCTTGTGGTAATTTTTAAATAACTGATAGTCGAGAAATTGATGCAATTTAATAAACAGTTCCAATTTCCGTCCGTATCATAAAATCATAATCTGGTAATATTGACCACCGTCTTATATTAATTACTTAACACTAGCCACCTTCCTAAAAAAATGCTTAAGAGTTTTTTCTTCGTTTAGGCTGCATTTAAGTAGTGATGTATCCGTTTGCCTTAAGACGTAAAAGAATGCCATGTATGAAAACACATAACTAATTATACCCTACACCACTATGTGGTCAGGGTATTATAAGTTTGTGCTGATGTTTGTAACACCAAAAAATATTGGTCGTAGACCCACCTTATAGTATACCGATCGGTTCAGAATTTTTTTTTATTTCGATTTAACGATGTCCGTCTGTCCGTCCGTCCGTCCGTCCGTCCGTCTGTCTGTCTGTCCATGCAATATTGTACGCACTCTACAGGTCGCACCTATTAAGATATTTCGATGAAATTTGGTACATAGACCTATGTTGGCCCAAGGACGAACAAGTTTGATTTTTTTGAACATCGGTCCATGTTTAGACCTAGTGCCCATATAAGGGTCCTACCAAAATTATATTGTTTATACGCTGCAGGTCGTAAATATTAATATATTTTGATGAAATTTGGTACACAGACCTATATTGGCCCAATAACGCAGCCTATTGATTTTGGTGAACATCGGTCCATGTTTAGACCTAGTGCCCATATAAGGGTCCTACCAAAATTATACTGTTTATACGCTGCAGGTCGTAAATATTAAGATATTTTGATAAAATTTGGTATACAGACCTACGTTGGCCCAAGGACAAAGCCTATTGATTTTGGTGAACATCGGTCCATGTTTAGACCTAGTGCCCATATAAGGGTCCTACCAAAATTATATTGTTTATACGCTGCAGGTCGCAAATATTAAGATATTTTGATGAAATTTGGTACACCGACTTATGGCAGCCGAAGGACGAAGCCTATTGATTTTGGTGAACATCGGTCTATGTTTAGACCTAGTGCCCATATAAGGGTCCCCCCAAAATTATATTGTTTATACGATGCACGTCGTAAATATTAAGATATTTTGACGAAATTTGGTACACAGACCTATTTTGGCCCACGGACGAAGCCTATTGATTTTGATGAACATCGGTCCATGTTTAGACCTAGTGCCCATATAAGGGTCCTACCAAAATTATACTGTTTATACGCTGCAGGTCGCAAATATTAAGATATTTTGATGAAATTTGGTACACAGACCTATATTGGCCCAATAACGCAGCCTATTGATTTTGGTGACATTAGTTGGCTTTTACCCAGACTGGTGTAGGGTATTCTATAGTCGGCATGCCCGACTTTAACCTTTTTACTCGTTTTTGATTTTGGCTGTTATGTTCTTTTAGAATTATTCAAAAAATAATATGCAATGGGCGAAATAATGATAGGTTCAGTTAGGAAATTGCGGATAACTTTAATAATAGTTGACATATTTAAATTTGTTTTCCTCCATAGAGTAGTAAAGGTAATTGTTAGTCGGAACTCTTTTAATTATGCGCTACTAATTCACGCTTGTTAATTTTTTTTTTTTGTATTTTTGTAATTCTTTTCCTCAAGTATACTGAAATAAATATAGGTTCAGTGATGCTTACAGCAGTGTTTTTGTTACAGATTATAGAATTTTGTAATTTTTTTACAAATGCTTTATTTCTTAGTTAATAAGATGCATTGGTGAAAAAAAATTATTTGTTGAAAAAGTTTTAATAAAAAAGTGCTTTTTTTTATTTTTGTAAAAATATGGTGGCTTTTGAGGACCAAACCTTTTGTATAAGAAGATCCGTAGCAGATACATTGGCGTACCTAGACCATTTTTCTGGGGTGTGCAAGGGACCCATTTATTTTCGGCTGTTTATTTGCCCATTCTCAGACTCTTAATCTTAAAAAACACTTTCGACATTATGATTATAATTTTTTCAAACAAAAAAAAAATCTTTTAAAAATAACTTTTGATAAAATTTTCGTAATTTTCAAAATTCAGTAATCCTGGTAGCTTATCCTACACTCAACCAAAAACGTCTGTAATGGCTACTGTAAATTTTGCTGTTATTACGGGAAATTTAACGGTTTTGATCTCAGAGATATTTTTCGATTTGCTAAAATCAGTTAAAAAAAACTTAATAAATATCATAATTTTAGTACAATGAAATTACAGTAATTTTGACTTAGCTGCACAACCAACTTTTGCAAGAATTTTTGTGCAGGTAAGCCAAAAACGCAGTTAAGTCAAATTGTTTACCTGCCTTAATGTGCAGGTATACCAATACAGACTGAAAACAAACAAAACAAATGAAGCTAACGTGACAATTGTGTGCTTTGCACCACATCTTGCGATTTTTATGGTTAAAAAATTACTAAAGTACGATATTTTTGTCACAAAAAAAGTTGACAACACATTTATTATGTGTGTGTTTTTTTTTCATAGAATTGAAAAACAAAGCAAAACACAAGAGGCAGCTAACGGAGATCTTTTTTATGAAAATAATGTAAAACTGCCAAAAATATGAGGCAGTTATCTTAAATGCGCAGGTACAAAAAGTGCACTTAAAGAAGACAATTGCATATATAATTTGGTAAAATAGAAACGAAACCAAAATTTTGTGCAGCTATAGCAAATGTGCACTTAAGAAAAAGGCAGTTAAATCAAAACTACCTAATATAAATAATTAGTTGCAGCTAATAAATTTCAGTAAAAAAAAATGTATAAAAAAATTGTAACAAGTGATTGTAACAAACGTATAATTACTTCATAGTCCTTGAAATTTGGAGTCAAAATTGCAAACTGTTCTCCAGTTATTACCTTTTTATGCATTGGAGATACAATAAAATTTTATGAGTGTTATTTCCAAACTAAGAATATATCAATAGTAAGAACTATAAACTAAACAAGAATTGTAAAAAAAAAATTAAATTAGTATATTTTTCTGCTAAATTTAGCACTCGGTTTTGAAAAATTAGTAAAATGTTTTGCTGAAATCAGCAGCGAGAATTAGTAAAAAAATCCGTAATTTGTAATAAGAGAATAGCAAAAAGGATTACTAAAAAAAAATTGTACTAAAAATCAGTATAAAAATAGTAAAGTTCGTTTGGAAACTGTTTACAAATTTTTTTACTAACTTTTTTATCTGAGTGTATGAAAACCTCCATGTTTTTATAGAAAAACTCTGAAAAGTGCATCCATTTTTCTGAAGAAAATCTCGTGCAAACAATTCTACTCTCTGAAGAGTATAAACTTTGGATATTTGATAGAGAAGAGAATTCTAAAATTAACCTGTCTCATATTTTCTTCCACCTTTTAACCCCATATTTTGACCACTTAAATTACCGAGGTGATCAGAATTTTTTGTGCTGTTACTTAAGTGGATGTAGCGGTTTTCGTTTTCTGGAAAATACGAAATTTAGTTCAAACTTAAGGGCTTTGCTGCTAATAGTAAATGTACCCTTTCTGCCAAATTTCATAAAAATCCGTCGATTAGTTTCCAAGTTATGAGATATCCTAATGGAGTCTTGTCTATCCTTGGACTAAAATAAGACTATTTTGAAAAGCTAAAGCTTCAACCTTACTTTGTGTTTGTTATTAACAGTTTTGAGTTGACTTAAATATGTTTCTAAGATTTTTGAAAATTGTGTTTGTTTTAAAATATTTTTTTTTAAATTTGACGAAATTTTAAATCAAACTTTTTCTCGCTTCCAAACCGTGCAATATACACGAAAAATTTCTTTACAAAAAATTTTGAAAATTTTATTTTTGATCGAAAGAACTTAATTACTCATTTGTGGTCAATTTAATATACCCCTCCTGGAGGCGGTTAGAGGGTTAAAGAAAAATTCATAATCAGAACTAAGATCGATTTTTAATAAGAATTTCTCAAGTAAAAATTTCTCAAACATTTCTTATTTAAGAAATATTTAAGACAAAAATCGGCCTTAAGCATCATTCATACTGAACCCAAAACTAGAAGTTTTCTTTTTTTTTAGTTTTCGATTTGAAATTTGTATGGGATTTGGAATCGAAAACCAAATAAATTTGAAAACTAATAGTTTTGGGTTCAGTATGAATGAGGTATTAGTTCTGGCTTTAAAACTGACCCTTAGATTCCAACAAATTATCGTCCTTGGAAATCAGTAGACATTTTTCCAATAAAAAACACAGGATTAACTTAAAAAAAAAAATAATATTGTGATACTTTTTAATATAAAAATCAAAGATACAAGAATTATAGTAACCCAGTGTAGAAAATCATTACCAGATATATGGTTATGTAACTACATACTTGGTAAGGGTAACTAGTTACTTTGGTTATTACATTTCTTATTACCTTTATATGGCGATGTCGCGAAAAATAATGAGTTGTCGTTACACACCAGCATACGAAAAATCAAGAAATATATCGTTACCTATGTGCTTACTAGTACTGACAAAAATAATGAGTCTAAAAATAGATTTTCTAAAAAATAAATTATATAAAAAAAAATATTTTTTATTTTATTTTTTTTTAAATAAAATTTGCTGGTGCGGGAATCGAACCTGGGTCTACAGATTGCCAGTCAACAGCTCTACCATCTGAGCTATATCGACATGTAATATTTAATAGATAAAAACACAATTGACCTGCTGCACACAAGTAGCTTACTCGCCAACATACAAAAAATCAATAAATATGTGGTTACATATATCCTTACCAGTGTTTAAAAAATATTGAGTCTAAAAAAAGATTTCAAAAAATTTTCAAAAAAATCTAAAAAATTATTTGCTATTCGAAATAATGATAAAAATAAGTCATTATCAGTAACTCATTATTATATGTTTTAAAATAATACAGAAGGTAAGTGGGTGTCATTACTGGTAGTCCAAAAAATAATGCTATGTCATTACCGTACCCAGCAAAATCTTTCATTACCAAATAAGTGGTTATATAATAGAAATTCATAGCTCCGTACAACTTATTTTTTGGCGTCTAACCTCATTATTTTTGTTTGACGTGGTCGTTTTTATAAGTAGTCACGCTTACCTGCTCGCTTACGAAAAAATGAGAAATAAGTATTTACGAGATTTTGAGTAATAAGTGGTTACATACATGCTTACAAAAAGTTGAATTATAAGTGGTTATCCGATTGCTTACTTGATTCTTAAAAATAAGGAGTTAAGCAAATACTATTAGCTTAAGGATATACATTCAGAAAAATTTAAGTTTTCTCTATTGTGTAATTTTAGGACTCGTCATAAAAATTTAAACATAAAACGTATTTACATATAATAAATAAAAATGTATAAAATTTAACTGTGTAAAAAGTACTTATTTAAACTATTACGAGTATTATTTTATATTTAGAAACAATGAATACAATAGGCCGTTATTAGGAAGTCATTATTTTATATTATAAAATAATGTAAAAAGTAATGATATATCATTTTTGGTAATGCAGATAGTAATGACGTGTCATTACCAATATTTTGCTGGGTATCTACACTGGGAAGCTTTTTTTTTAGTTCTGGGGTGGGCAAAAAGTAATCTAGGGTGGACTTTGCCCACCCCAGACCGGCCTAAGTCCGCCAATGAGCAGATACTATTTATTTTATGAAATTCAGATGCAAATTTGCAAACAAACATTTCTTTAGTATCATTTTCACATATTCTCCAAAAGAAAATTCGATAATAATCTGACCTTTGAAGATGCAAATTTGCAAACAAACATTTCTTTAGTATCATTTTCACATATTCTCCAAAAGAAAATTCGATCATAATCTGACCTTTGAATTTTGGTTTTCTTTAGAAGTTAAGATTCAGTTTGACCTGCTGTGTTAACCGAATGTTTTCAAGAAATTGTTTATGATACAGAATACGAAGTTTTTGGAGGAAAGTTTAATGCATTTTCTTTGTCGGAGGGACTTTATGTAGGAAGTCCTTGGACTTCTCTAAGTCAAGCTGTAATCAAAAATTTTCCAGTTCAGATATTTGTATCAACAATGATCGCTTGTAATCCACTCATAATCATAAAACATTCAATTGTTCACCGAATTAAGAAACTTAGAATTTTGTTTCCCCCTCAATGAAAATTGCATTACTACTGTTTTTCCAAAAACTTGCTTTACTTAGCCATATCAAATTGCTTGCATACGTCTAGTAGACCCTAGAAGATTTAAAAGATCGTAATTTAAAAATAAATCCAAAATCCCTTTAATGCAGTTCAAATTATTATTGATTTTTCTCATTACGAAAACGTGTAAATGGTAAAAAAGCATATTTTTTCCATCAATGCGTCTCAATTTACAAAAATTATTGACATTTCTTAAAGATCTTTTTATAAAAAGGGGTTTGTCTTTAAAAGCCGAACATATCATTATTTCGGCTACGATATTCTCGCGGTTTCCGCATAATTACATACGAGGACATTCCATAGATATACAGTGTTAGGCAATTGAAGTGTTACCTATTCAAACGACCTTTTTTTGTGTGAAATTATTTTTTATTCATTCAAATTACAAAATGTGTGGAAATAATCAAAATTTCAGAATCCATTTATTTTAGCTCGATGTGGTCACTTTTTGCCTAGACTTTGGTCTTCAAACGGTTAAAAAATGAATTGCATGCTACACGAGTATGATCTTGCAATATTTTGGCCCATTCCCGTGCAGTGGCTTTCTTCAGCGCATCCATATTGGCAAACTTGTTAGTGCTCACCTTGCCACCTTTAGTGGCCCAGATGGTATAGTCCATCGGATTTGCATTTGGAGAACTCGAAAGCAATTGTGTGGACGAAATGAAGTGTGGAATATGGTTTTTAATACACACTAGCTTTATAAGACAGTGCCGAGTCTTGTTGCTCGATGAAAATGATTGGACAGCGTCCATCGGCGGTCACAGCTGCCCATACCATTACTTGAGATGGAAAATTACTTCGAGTGGCCGTTCGTAGGCTCAAATTTTCATGAGTGCGTTCAGTTACGTAAACATGATCATTTTGAGAGTTTATGAACTGCTCAATAGGAAAATTTTTTTCATCAAAGAACAGTTGAAGTGTTTTGCTTTAAATTTTGTAAAAACAGTTTTTAGAGGTCATCCCATATTATACTAAAAGTTGGATTTTGGAGACAACTTGGAGAACTATGCTGCCATATAAAATTTTTGAAAAGTCGCGATTTTAACGTATAGGCCGCTATAGATGAATACATTTTTTTTTTGGTGAAATATTTCCTTTTAATTGCTTCTTTACTAAGCCATATCATTTATTAAGGCCGATTTTGCTTTCAGCGATTCAGTTGGCTAAAACCTTAAAAAACTGTAAAAATTCATATAAAACGCGAACAGTGGTTTTAGCATCAACTTTTGTGCATCAAATTTTAAGCCTAAATATGAATACAGATCCTGTGCCTACATTTCATCACAAAAAATTTATATTGATTGCATTTGAAAATTTTTGTTTATACAAAACTAAATGGAAACCCTCTAAACTTTAAAGGCATTTCGCCGAAAACATGTACCTTAGATCGAAAAATAAAGTACGCCATTGTAATCAGCATATCCAAAATATATAGAATTGATGGTCAGAGCTTTATTACTTTTTAAAAGTCAAAAAATAAGTTGTGCGGAGCTATCAATTTCTATTATATAACCACTTATTTGGGAATGAAAGATTTTGCTGGGTGGTAATATATCAAACCGCTTACCCTTGCATTACCTTGGACCCTTACACCTTACCCTTGCATTACTTGTAATACCAAATTCGTACGTTTGGATGTTTTATTGGTATAAATAATTCATTTTCATAGAAAATTTTTGAAATTCTATTTTTTGTTAAAAACTTGTGAATTTAAAATTTATATGCGGTTTTAAAAATTAAAATTTTTACGAAATGTTTTTAAAAACTCCTTTCCTGTAAGTTCAGAATAACATGTTACTAGATTCCTTACATTGGTGGACATGCCCTTGTTAAAATAATAGGTCTAGTAATAGAAAAGTAAGAGATTATCCCCTTCATTACAAAATTTTTATTTTTATAACCAACACTTATAAAAAAAAAATTTCGAAAAATTATTGTTAAAAATATGTAAATTTTAATTTATATTGAGTTTGAGTTGAAATTTTAAGAAAAAACACATTATTTAAAGGTTATTTGTAACCTGAAGGTAATAGTTAAGCGTAAGTTCAGAATAACATCTTACTAGGTAAGGAGTTACCTTCATGGGGCATTAGCCCATACCACAGAAATCAAAAATTATACTACTCACCGATAGAGGGCGCTGAAATTTTGTATTACCTGAGCAACTATTTAGTATCAGTTTAGTATCAGCTGAATATAATCAACGGTGGGCAAATGCGGCCCATTGGGCCGCATGCGGCCCTTTGCTGATTTTTGTGCGGCCCTTGTTGAAATTTAAATTTAGATTTTTTTTTATTTAAAAAAATTTTTTTATTATTATATTTCTCAATTATTTTAGGTTTTTTATTTCGAAAATTTTTTTAAATAAATTAGTGCCAGTTTTATTATCAGAACTAAGATCGATTTGAAAATGTCGTACTTAAGAGGTATTTAAAGGAACAATCAATCTTACCCTTAGGGTCAGATTAGTTAGAAATTTATTACTTAAGAAGTATTTAAGACAAAATCGTTCTTAGTGCTGAGTATAAAACTGGCCCTTAATCTCTATATATAAAAGAATAACGTGACTGACTGATTGACTGACTGACTGACTCAACATCGCCCTGCCCAAACCGCTGAAGCTAGGAAGTTGAAATTTGGTATGTAGGTTCCTCTTTCGGCGTAGACGTCCGTTAAGACGGGATTTTTGGAAATTCCTACCGGAACGGACAAAAAGGGGAAAAGGGTCCCCCTTGGCGACCTGGCAAAACCGCTTTGGCTAGAAAGCTGAAATTTAATATATGTGTTCCCTGGAGTATGGGCTAAGTTTTCTGGAAAGTACTTTCTGGAATTTTGGACAGGGACGTTGTAAAAATGAGGGTTAAAAAGGGGGAAAAGGCCCTTTGGGCAGGCCGTCAAACCGCTGGAGGTAGGAAGTTGAAATTTGGTATAAAGGTTCCTCCACTATCGTAGACATCCACCAAGACAGGGAGGGGCAAAAAGGGGAAAAAGTTTCCCCCTTGACGGCCTGCTCAAACTGCTGGAGCTATGAAAGTTGAAATTTGGTATGTAGGTTCCTCGACCGGTGTAGACGCCCATTGAGACGGCATTTTTGGAAATTCTTATCGGGAGGGGCAAAAAGGGGACAAAAAAAGTACCTTTTTCCAAAAAAGTACCTTTTTCCAAAAAAAGTACCTTTTTCCAAAAAAAACTACCTTTTTCCAAAAAAAACTACGTTTTTCCAAAAAAAGTACCTTTTACCAAAAAAAGTACCTTTTACCAAAAAAAGTACCTTTTCCAACAAAAGTACCTTTTTCCAAAAAAGTACTTAAAAAAAAAGTTTACAAAAAAAGTACCTTTTTGCAAAAAAAAAGTATCTTTCCAAAAAAAGTATCTTTCCAAAAAAGTACCTTTTTCCAAAAAAAGTACCTTTTTTCAAAAAAAGTACCTTTTTCCAAATAAAAGTACCTTTTTCCAAAAAAAGTACCTCTTTCCAAAAAAAGTACCTTTTTCCAAAAAAAGTACCGTTTTCAAAAAAGGTACCGTTTGCCAAAAAAAGTACCTCTTTGAGAGTAGCCTTTTCCAAAATAAGTGCCTTTTTCCAAAAAAGCACTTTTTTCCAAAAAAAGTACCTTTTCCAAAAAAGTACCTTTTCCAAAAATAGTACCTTTTTCCAAAAAAAATAAATTTAAAAAAAAAATACCTTTTCTAAAAAAAGTACAAATAAAGTATCTTTTTCCAAAAAATTTCGTTTTTCCAAAAAGTACCATTTAAAATAATATATAATTTCAAAAAAACTACTTTTTTTCCTCCCCCCACGGATATCTCCACTAAAACAAGGTTTCTTGATATCCGGCATAGACGTGCACTAAGACGGGATTTTTGGAAATTCCTACCGGTACGGGCAAAAAGGGGAAAAGTCTCCCCATAAGCAGTCTCACAAATTGGAAAAGTGCCTGCCCAAACCACTGGAGGTAAGAAGTTAAATTTTGGTGTAAAGGTTCCTCCACTGTAGTAGACATCGACTAATTCCCTAGAGGATATCCCAAAAGCAAATTCGGATTGTGAGTTCTTCCTTCTGTGCAGGCGTCCGCTTAGACGGAATTTTTGAAATTCCTATCGGGAGGGGAAATAAGGGGAAAAGTCTCCTCCTTGACGGCCTGCCCAATCCCTTTTGGCCAACCTAAAATTTTAAATATGTATCCCTTGGAGTAGGACTAACTCACCGGTAACGTAACTTTTCTATTTTGGAACAGGAACATAGTAAAAATGGTGGTTGGAAGGGAAAAATGCCCAAACCGCTTAGGCAATGCAGTTGAAATTTGGTATGAATGTTCCTCATCCATCGCAGATAGCCGCGAAGATGGAATTTTTATAAATTCCTAAAGGAAGGGGCAAGAAGAAGAAAAGCCTTACCTTGGGGGCCTGTAAAAACCCCTTTCGGCTAGAAAGCTGAAACTTAAAATGTGGATCCCTGGAGTAAGGGTTAACTTATTAGAAAGATACTTTTTTGAATTTTGGACAGGGTCGTTATAAAATGGGGGCTCAAAAAGGGAAAGTGGCCTCTTAACGACCTGTCCAAACTGCTGGAACTAGGAAGCTGAAACTCGGTACTTTGGTTCCTCTTCCAGCCTAATTCCAACCGGGAGGGACAAAAAAAGAAAAAGTGTCCCCCTTGACAGCCTGCTCAAACTGCTGGAACTAGGAAGCTGAAATTCCCTGTCGATGGATTTTCGGAAATTCCTACCGAGAGGGGCACAAATAGTAAAAGTTGGCTAGAAACCTGAAATATAAAACATATGTTACTTGGAGTATGGGCTCACTTACAGGGAAGGTGCTTTTTGGACAGGGACATTGCAAAAATGGGGATTAATGAAGCGAAAAGTGCCGCTTAAAGGCCTGCCCAAACCGCTGGAGGTAGGAAGTTGAAATTTGGTATTAAAGTTGCTCCTCTATTGTAGACATCCGCTAAGATGAGATTTTTGGAAATTTCCACAGGTAGGGTAAAAACAGGAAAAGTCTCCCCCTTAACGGCCTGGACAAACTGCTGGATCTAGGGAGCTTAAATTGGGTATTTGGGTTCCTTCTCCAACGTAGACGTCCTCTAAGACGGAATTTTTGGAAATTCCTACCGGGAGGGGTAAAAACGGAATAATACTCCCCCTTGATGGCCTAACCGAACCCTTCGGCTAGAAACCTGTAATATATAATATGTTTTCCTTGGAGTATGGGCTAACTTATCGACAAGGCATTTCTAGGACTTTGGACAGGAACGTGGTAAAAATGGTGGTTCAAAAGGGGAAAATTTCCCCCCCCCCCCCCCCCTTAACGTCTGCGTCTTTAGCTAGAAACCTAAAACTTAAAGAACAAGTTTATATGGAACACTAAAATAAGAATGGAATGGATATAAACGTTGAACGAGTGGAATTGAAATTATAGACAATGGAAATGGATTGGAAGAGGGAATTACCTGTTCAAACACTATCCACGGGATATGAAACTTATGTAGCATTGAAACATACTCTCCAAAAAGTTAAACAAATTTTCTAAAAGAAAAAAAACCTTAGAAAAGGAATGGAACTTATATATTCCGATATTTAAACTTCATGTAACGAAGCACCGGTGGAAGAAACCGACGCAGTAAATTTTCCAACTGAATTTGTGAATTTACTTGAATTGCCAGGTCTACCTTTACATAAACTGGAATTACAAAAAAAACTTTAAGGCACGCTAACACCGTAGCGGGCTTTGCCCGCTATTTTTAATATTATAAAATGCTTTCCAACCCTGCTTTACGTTATTTATTTTCATTCAAAACACAAATGAACAAAACTACTTACGGGTCTATCTACCTAAGTTCGCACTTTACCAAATTATCTTAACATACACACGTATATTGCAATTTATTATGGATTCATTACTAGCAATCCACTTTCATGAGAAAAAGTGATCAAATATTTATTTATTTTAAACCCATTGTTGTGCAGAATTATTTATTTGTGGTGGCTGGTTTAAGGCTTTTATTATAAAAACGGTACTTTAAATAAAAAGCGAATTTAAAAAAAATTGTCGGGGGGGGGGGGGGGCAGCCCCCCCTAAACTTTAAGGCATGCTAACAACGTAGCGGGCTGTGCCCGCTGGTCCTTTATAAAATAAATTCAGCTTCTTTAATGAAACATTGACAATTACTTTTGTAAGAAATACATGAGAAACTATTCTTTCACAAATATAAAAAACATATCATTTTGCATTTTAAAAACACTTTATCACATTTATCAAGTTTTATTTTTGTTTTTCATTACATTTATGAAGCTTTTCATAAATATGATGAAGGATTTTTTCCGAGCGATACTACTATTCAGTGAAATTTACTTTTTTTTTTGCCTGTAAGGTGGTACGCTCTAATGTACATACTTGTTGTTAAAATGCAAATAAAGTAATTATACCCTACACCACTATGTGGTCAGGGTATTATAAGTTTGTGCTGATGTTTGTAACACCAAAAAATATTGGTCGTAGACCCACCTTATAGTATACCGATCGGCTCAGAATTTTTTTTTATTTCGATTTAACGATGTCCGTCTGTCCGTCCGTCCGTCTGTCTGTCTGTCCATGCAATCTTGTGCGCACTCTACAGGTCGCAAATATTAAGATATTTTGATGAAATTTGGTACGCAGACCTATGTTGGCCCAAGGACGAACAAGTTTGATTTTGGTGAATATCGGTCCATGTTTAGACCTAGTGCCCATATAAGGGTCCTACCAAAATTATATTTTTTATACGCTGCAGGTCGTAAATATTAAGATATTTTGATGAAATTTGGTACACAGACCTACTTTGGCCCAGTAACGTAGCCTGTTGATTTTGGTGAACATCGGTCCATGTTTAGACCTAGTGCCCATATAAGGGTCCTACCAAAATTATACTTTTTATACGCTGCAGGTCGCAAATATTAAGATATTTTGATGAAATTTGTTACACAGACCTATGTTGGCCCAGTAACGCAGCCCATTGATTTTGGTGAACATCGGTCCATGTTTAGACCTAGTGCCCATATAAGGGTCTCACCAAAATTATACTGTTTATACGCTGCAGGTCGCAAATATTAAGATATTTTGATGAAATTTGGTACACAGACCTATATTGGCCCAATAACGCAGCCTGTTGATTTTGGTGAACATCGGTCCATGTTTAGACCTAGTGCTCATATAAGGGTCCTACCAAAATTATACTGTTTATACGCTGCAGGTCGCAAATATTAAGATATTTTGATGAAATTTGGTACATAGACCTATGTTGGCCCAAGGACGAAGCCTATTGATTTTGGTGAACATCGGTCCATGTTTAGAACTAGTGCCCATATAAGGGTCCCCCAAAAATTGGCTTGGTTACAAACTGCAGGTCGCAAATATTAAGATATTTTAATGAAATTTGGTGCGCTGACTCACATTATAGAAAATTTTGACACAAGCCCCATTTTAACCCATTCGAATTTCGGATCCAAACAATACACCAGACTGGTGTAGGGTATTGTATAGTCGGCATGCCCGACTTTAACCTTTTTACTCGTTTTCATATAATTTTGTTTTTTTTTTATATGAAACAAAAATTCCATTTTATTGTTACAGATATGTACTAAACATTTTTTTTGAGTAGTGCAATTGCATGTATTTAAATGAAAAATGCATGAAACATAATTTCAGCTTTGGAATAATATAATATAATAATATGGTATAATAGAAAAAATGCAAATAAAATGAAAATTTTAGTTTAAATAAGTAAAAGCACACAAAAAAAATAAGTCAGTAAAAATCACTATAGCAATATGCTGTTAACACAATTCTACTTTTAAAGATGGTGTATAAATCTGAACTCTCTCATTTTGATGAATCTTGGTATATTGCATAAATACAGATTATGCGGTCTACCTACCTGGTCTTTTGAGACACATCAAGAATTTACATTAAAAATCTGTCCTCCTTAACACTAGACGCACTTTCTTCGTCGTACCGACGAATATCGTTTATTCTTTCTCATTTAATTTGTTAATTTTCATTGCTGTGAGTTCGTTTTTCGTGTATCTCTAGTAGTTGCCAAGCTGCTGAAGTGTGCACACACGCAGTCTTGTTAGATGTATGTAAGTGTGTTTTTTAACCCTAATCTTATTTTTATACCTCAAAGTACTTTTTTCGTCGAATCAACGAATTGCATGTTTGATCTTGTCCCAATCGCACCCAATTAAAAAAACTTTAAAATTTAGATTTTATTAGAAAAAGAATTTAGTTTTATTCATATAAAACAAAAAGTTTGCTTACTTCAGTACAACTAAAAAACAAAAAAATCAACTTCAAGTTTGATGTATTTTTTTTGTGAATATTTTTGACTGTTTTAAAAAAAATTAAAAAAAAAAACTTGAAGTTGATTTTTTTGTTTTTTAATTTTAAGTTGTACTGAAGTAAGCAAACTTTTTTTTTTATACGAATAAAAACTAAATTGTTTTTCTAATAAAAATCTAAATTTTAAACTTTTTTTAATTGGGAGCGATTGGGGCAAGATCAAACATGAAATTCGTCGATTCGACGAAGAAAGTTCTTTGAGGTATAAAAATAAGAAAGTGCATCTAGGGTTAAATACTGAGATGGAGGGTAACCAAAAATTTAAATTATAATTGAAAAAGTGCATATTAGTTACAATATTAATTGCAGATGTCTGTATGACGTTAAAACAACACTGTACTAAAATACACTATGATATGCCCTGCGGTAAACCGTCTCCAATATATGCAAGTTGGTTACTCTTGAACGTAAAACCCATACGTCAGTGTGGCAAAATTTACGAAAAAGGAGACATGGAGGAGATTGAAAGATAAACAAAAATCTAAAAATAGAATATGTGTATGTGTCTGTGTTTGATCACTTCTGAGTAAAAGACAATAACAGAAAGCTGAATAGGAAAGAAAACAATGAATTAGTTACATTGCATACAAGGTCTTACGTAACTATACTGTCGTCGCACTTCAGTATAGTTACGTTCGTAATGTGGGAACATGTTTCCGAATCCCACAGCCGACGTATAGTGGGTTGGATGTCCCCAAAATGGAGATCAATTCAAGGAAGTGTCTAATTGATTAGGTAGTATTTTTTGGAATAACTATACACAAGTTAAAAAAACAAAACACATATATTTTTCAATAACAAAAAATTAAAGAAATTGTTTTGATCTACCTCAAATCAACCAAATGATGAACCTCACGACTTCCGATTTTGACGAAATTTACCATGAATGTTTTCCCTTATCAATAAGTACCAGTGACAGAAATTTGGATTTCTAACCCATTTTGTCCCAGAATTGTGTCGTCACTGAATCAGTTTTTTGATGTTATTCTTGGTTTGCATTTTTATCTGTAAATTCATAAAAAAAAATATTTTATAAACATCCTATGCGCATGCAAAATTTTGTAAAAATCGCAAAAAAAATATATTATTATTCGATTGGTTATTCATACGATATCAAATTTTTTTAGAATTTAAAAAAGTAATTTTATTTCCAGATCGGACAATTTTTGCGACTTCCAGCGCCGCAACCACGAGGCCCCGTTTTTTTTCTCTGCCGCCAGTTTGGAGCTCTATGTTGGAGTGAAAAATATATTTGTTTGAATTTTTTTTCTTGTAATTTGTTCAATTCTCTACAATAATGAAAAAAATGTTGGAAAAATGTTTGTTTATGACTGTGTTATGAATTTTTAAAAATTGTCTGTTTTCTCTGCCGTGAATGTCATGTAACCTCTTAATAGTCTCTGATTCATTTAATTGATTATTTTGTCAAAAATTATACAGAATTTGGTTGTGTTCTACAAAAATTTCATATTTTTTTAAAAATATGCAGTTACTAGAAAGCACTCAGGACAACTTCTTTTAGGCGAACTTTCAGATTTTAATTAAATTTTGTAATACGATGAAAGGAACTAAAGTTAAAAACACGCACAATTAAGGGTTAAGTGGAGTTGAATTAAGGAAAACTGCGATGACGTGGGCGCTGTGGTGTAATGGTTAGCGCGTTGGACTGTTACACGTGAGGTTGCGGGTTCGAGCCCCAACCAAGGCAACATCAATTTATGAAAAATAGTAATATGTATGAGTTTTTTCTATCCCTCATACATATCGCAGCGTCCTCCTTCGGTGTTCCCATAGCACTTAACGCCACCAAAGTAAAATAATATAACAGGGCTATGAACTAAAAAGCTTCAACAAAGTTCGCCAACTCACCATCAGATGGCGCGCAACAACTGTTCTAAAAAATTCAACATCTCGCGCAATTACAGTGTTGCCATATTTGAAGCCCTTCATCTTTCACCACCTTTCAATTCTTCTCTATCCCCTTTCCAAAGGAAACAACACGTTAATTAATAAGAAGAATTTCCTGAGTGTTGCTTATCTTAAAGAAAAAAAAAAAAAAAAAAAAAATACACTGGAGTACCCATATTTAACTTAAGTCAACATTTTAAAAGTTTCATCTTTACTAAGTTTGTTAATTTGTAATCCAAAATCATTGTACCCAACTTAATCAAATTAAACACATTTCAAATAAACAAAATGAAACTTAAAAATAACAACAAAAAAGAATGAGATGAATATAAAACGAAATAAGTTCGCAAATATAGAAAAAGAATGGTAAAAATTGACGAAATTATGGGTAGACTTAACTGTAAAGAAAAATTAACCAAAATTGTTTGGCAACTTAGCAAAAGTTAAGGCAATTGTGGTTACTGCTTATATATATATTCCTCTAGCTCCCACTGGAGCATAGGGCGCCTTAGCGATTCGTTTGTAAGTTTGTAAGGTAAGTTCAGAAAAGGTAAGTAGTTCAGAAAGGTAAGTTCAGAAAAGTGGGTTGCTAGCCCTTCATTCTTAGATTGGTGATAGGGCTGCTATCCTTGTGTCCAATGCCACGTTGCAGTCATGTTTCAGCAAACGTTCATTCATCATTTACCTACTTTCCTGAGAGGCCAAGTTGTTGGTGGCCATTCAGGCTACATGACTGAGCGCCTTGTAGCTCTAGCTAGCTGTCTAGGACCGAAAGTAGTGAGCTGCTTCAACACTCACACAAAGGAATCACTTTTGGTGACTGCCAAGTAAATGAGAGTTCACAAACTTTCCGCACTATATGCACCTCTGATGAAAGTCCCAATTAAGTCACAATTCCTTACTTACTGCTTAAGATATACACTGTAGAAAATCATTATCAGATATGTGGTTATGCAACGACATACTTGGTAATGGTAACTAGTTACTTTTGTTATTACATTTCTTATTACCTTTATATGCCGATGTCGCGAAAAATAATGAGTTATGGTTACACACCAGCCTATGAAAAATTAAAAAATATATCGTTACCTATGTGCTTACCTGTACTGACAAAAATAATGAGTCTAAAAATAGATTTTCAAAAAAATAAATTATATAAAAATATATTTTTTTTTATTGTATTTTTTTTTTTAAATAAAATTTGCTGGTGAGGGAATTGAACCTGGGTCTACAGATTGCCAGTCTGAGCTATATCAACATGTAATCTTTAATAGATAAAACACAATTGACCTGCTGCACACAAGTAAGCTTACTGGCCAACATACAAAAAATCAAAAAATATATGGTTACATATATCCTTACCAGTGTTTAAAAAATATTGAGTCTAAAAATAGATTTCAAAAAATTTTCAAAAAAACCTAGAAAATTATTTTCTATCTGAAATAATGATAAAAATAAGTCATTATCTGTAACTCATTATTATATGCTTTAAAATAATGCAGAAGGTAAGTGGGTGTCATTACTGGTAGTCCAAAAAATAATGATATGTCATTACCGTTTCTACACTGGGTATGTTAATTTAATATTTAAATCACAAACATTTGAAAGTTAAAATGGAACATGTGTGGATATGCTTGGACATATTATATACATATGAATACCCCTATTTTATATGCTGTCTTCCAAAAACTATAAAAAGCGTTTTTCTAAAACTTTTCTCTATCAAGATTTTAAATTTAATCCCATATTATGGCACATATACATACACAAAATTAAATAAATCGTGTGTAAGTATTTAAATCATTATGCAATTCATTTAACATGTAAATAACAAAAAAGCAAAAACAAAAGCACAATCAAATACATATTAAATAAACGAATGCATAAAATGTCGCATTAAAAGTCAAAGTAAGGGTTTGCTATGCTAATAGTGTGGAAAAATAAATTTTAAATATCAAGGGTTTTCTCAATTACGATAGATCATTGTATTTGTTTCTAAATTTGAATATATCGAATACATGGAAATCGTATGAAATAGTCCTGTATTCTTCATTTATCATATTTCTGAAAAGATGAGAACATTAAAAACTTTTTAGCTAATTTCCGGGGAAATAAAATTGTCAAGAATTTGCAAACCCTAGTGTTGTTATATGCATTGCACTTAAATTAAACTACAACCACTATGGGAAAACAAAAATCATTTACCCTATAAACATTGCGCCAACAAAACTGAATAAATCTTTTGAATACACAACGACAAATAAATAAAATAATCATTAACACTTGTTATTGATATCAAAGAGTGAACAAATGTGAGTTGCATTTACGAGTATAATTAAGTTTAAATACGTAATTGAAATATGAACAACTGAGTGAGTATCAAATTATACGGTCAATATAATAATTTCAAGCAAACGTTTTGATTAAAAAAAAAACAAAAAATAAATATGTCAAACTTTAGGCGTATTCGTTAACTTGCTATCGTACAATTTACTACTTTTACTACAGCTGGAAAAATTTAATAAAAAAAAAGTAAACAAAACCTTCCAACTGTAGCAAAACTAGTAATAATTTCAAGTAAAGGAACTCACTACTTAATTACTTGATAAGTATTTATGTATACGTTGGAAATAAGTCTGAAAATACGTTTTCAATTTGACAGATTTTTTTCTTAACATTTAAAAGTTTTACAATTATATTAATTTTATGTTTATTTATAAATGTGCTAAAATCCAAAAAAAAAATAATAATAATAATAAAATAATCTGTTGAAGGCATGCCCCTATCCGGATTTCTTTCTTGCCTAAGTAAATCGCCAGGGGACTACGTTTTTAGAATTTTACTGTTCTAAATAAGAATTTATTGTTCTGGTCTAGGGGCGTTATTCAACATTAAAAAAAAAAAAAAAATATATAAAAAAAAACACAATTTTCCCTATTGCCTTCCAATTTTTTTAAATAGTGGGCAATTTATGCTATAATCGAGTCCAGATACGTACAAAGAAAACAGAGTAGATTTCAAGAAAATCCGCGAATTAGTTCCTACGTTTGGCCTATTATACACAACAAATAGTAATTTTTTTGTTTAGTATAAAAATACACTAATAGCAAATTATCGCAATTACATGGAAGGTTTTCCACTGGGCCACTCACCGATTTATCGGTTTTAGTTCGGCCCCAGTGGAAACTCAGCTTTTAGATTTAATATCTTCATTACAACCCAGTCAGAAATTGCCAGTGGTACAAAAATCTCTGGCATTCAACTGGTTAATCGCGATGTTAAAAATACATAATTGGCAGAACACTTATTTGCGACGTTTCGATACCATTTACAAAAAGCTTTTTGCCAGTATTTGTTCCTCAAACATTTCGTTAGTTTAAAAAATAAAAAAAACACTGGAAAATAATTGGCTTAAAGTGTCGTGCCAACATTTCCATCATTATCCATTACTACCTAGGCAGAAATTGCCAATGGTGTAAAAATCAATTCAATGATACAGCAATAATTTAAAAAAAAAATATTACGTTCCCTTAAAAAATGTTTTTAGTAGGAAGGTTTCGAATTCAAATCGGATTGCAGGCAAACAATTTTTTGTTTAATTTTGTTTAATTAAAAATTTTTGTTTTTTATAAAATCGATTTTTTTTTTTTGTGGAAACAATTCTTTAAGATCTACTTTTTATTTTCTGAAAGCTGGCATATAAGTTCCAACAAACTTTTGCCAGCGCTAGCATTTTAGTGCAACCAGCTGTTGTTATTCATTTATGTTTTTAGCCAACAGGTATTGTATGTCTCGTTAGCTAAGTAGGTAAAGCTCTGGTCTGACAATCGGACGGCCTCGGTCCAAATCAGGGCAGCACCAAAAAAATAAATATGAATTTTTTTTAATTTTATTTTGCAAAATCTATTTCTAGACTACGTATTTATTGGTTTTACAAGCGTTTTCCCAATGCTGAAAACTTTATTTCCCCTGTGCTTTTTGAACGACCGGTCCTTTTGTGCAATTATTTTTTCATTTTGAGAATGAAAATGCACTTTTTGCTAGTACTTATATGCCTACACTTTAACGTTTGTAATTTTCTGACTGGCTAAGGATTCAAAACCACAAAAATATTCACTGTAAATTCAAAAAATATTGTTATTTTCTACATGGGTCGTTCCATCTCAAATCGACCAATGCACTATAGGTAAAATTACCCCATTTTCTGGCCAAAACTATAAGGAATCATTGAATAAGGATGAAAATCTATATAAGGGGGATTTCAAGGTTGCTGATTTCAAATCTGAGGTAAAATTTTTCAAATTCAAAATGGCGTATCCAATATGGCGGCATAAATTTTAAAATTTCTTCAGATTTAAATGAAAATCGGTATATGGGGGGGTGTCCAAGGTTGCTGATTTCGAATCTGAGGTAAAATTTTTCAAATTTAAAATGGCGAATCCAATAATGTATAAAATGCTAACTGTGTAAAATGCAAACTTTTTTTGTCCAAAATCTCAAAAAAAAATAAAAAATATTTTTTTTTAATCTGCGGCATATTATAACAGAAAATTGCACAAGTGGAAACTTTTGTAGAAACTATTTTTTTTTTTTTAATAAAGCTATTCAAAATTTTGCTTTACATTTCATTATCTGAAGTAATTTCGTTTCATTTTTATTTTTTAATAACCCAGTCAGCAATTTCGGAGCGCTCATAAATAAGATTCTTAAATGGCTCATTGAAATGATTATTGGTTTTTTGAAAACACTCTCTTTTGGTAGAAAATATGAACCCTCAGAAAACAATCCAGAAAGTTGACTCTACAATCTAAAAAGCTGTCTCTAAATGAGAGTTAATTTTTCGGACTCAAAGAAGATTCCAAAATTATTTAAATTTATGAGTAAAATTTCGATTTTATACGATCTTTTTTCTGAGTCATTTCTGAGTACACAGGGGGCTTTTTTGGATGGACCACTTTCATAGGAAAAAGTGGAAAAATGTTTATGTTTTTGGACCTCATTTCTGAGTCATTAATGATCATCTTTGTTTGCTGGGAAAGCTATTTAAAATGTCCTCTTTGTTCGTTCAGATTTCTTAGAAAACTATTTCTTTGGAAGCCCTATTGAAGCTGCAGTTATCTTAGTTTTAATTGCCAAAATAAATTCAGCGTTTAACGTTCGCTTTGGATCTGAAACATGTTTATCTTGCTATGAGAACTCTCCCATCTAACTGAGAGATTCTTACAATAAATTCGCACTTTATCTTCCCATAAGCCGATTTCTCATTCAAAACACTGCCGCATTCCGCTTTACCAACAATAAAATTGTAAACAGTAGTATCCTTCTCCTCTTTCTTTTGCTCATCCAGGTAAACTTTCACAAGTTCGCTATTTTGCAAGCGGAGGCTGCCTACCAAATATGATATTTCTCAAAGAACGCAAAAAATTGCAACATGAAATTGACAAATTAAACTCAAAATTCTTCATTTAACACGTTTCTGATTGTTTAAACACAGCCAAATTCAGCCAACTTTTTAAAAGCTTATCCAAAGTTAATTTTTCAGAAAAAAAACTTAAATTAAAAGTTATGTCAGAAGTATGAGTTTTTTCGCCAAAAAAAAAATGTTTTTTTAATAAAATCTTTCTCTTAAACCATTAAGCACTTACTATCACTTTTGTTTTCGATATTTCGATTAAATTTATGTTTTTTAACTATTTAAAGAAATCTAAAAATTCTACCAAATTGCACTGTATATACTGCATTCAACACTTTGCTCACAAACAATGATTTTGACCGCTTGCTAAGCAGTCGTTGTGAATTTTTTACAAAAAAAAAAACTTGTCGTTATTTGCTTTGATGTGTTCTTAATTGAATACCAACAAAAAAATTCATTCTTAAATGTTTGAAAAATTACTTTTTGCCACAAAAATCGGTTGGAATCGACCCCTTTCGGTTTGGATGAATTTTGGTCAGAACTTTTCTTTCGTCATATAACGAAGTTTTGCCAAAGGAAAAAATTACAATGTTTTTTTTCAAAAGTTATGCAATATTTAAAATTTCAAAAAATGTCACAATTTTTCTAATTTTTTGCTTTCTTACAAGGTTATTTTTTGAAAACTATAACAGCTACAAAAATAGTTCTTAGCTCGTTTTAAAGAGGATATGTAGGCGTATTAAAAAAAATATTATAAAATATATTAAAAAATAAAAAAACTTAAAATTTTTAAATTCTACAATTTTATAAATCGAAAAACTCACAAACCTATTTTTTTTTGCTTAACTTTTTTTTTTAAATAAATCCTGAAATTTTCAAGAAGGCGCTTTTTTCTAAAAAGATATGAATTTTTTAATTTTTTTTAAGTTTAATCTTAATAAAATAATATCAAACAAATATCCGATTTTGAAATTTTGAGCAATAGAAAACAAATTGAATGCTTTAGAACAATAGAAAAATTTTTAAATCGAAATTACGCTTTTATTTTTTGAGAATAGTTTGAAAAACAAATAAGGTAAGAAATTGCACACTCTGCCATTTATATATACATGTGTGTGTGTATGTGCCATTTCCAAACCAATTTTTTTAATAATCTCTTTTAACAAGTTTTTTTTTTATTATATTCTAGAAGGTCACACTCCAACCAACAGATTTTTTTTTTATTATTTTATTGCGATATATGTATGTACATTAATTGCATTAAAGGAATTAAATGTGCTAACGTCTCAAACGTATTTAACAAATTGTGAAAAATAATCTTTTGAAAGCATGTCCCTATCCGAATTTCATTCTTGCCTAAGTAAATCGTCAGTTGACGACGTTTTTAGAATTTCTAGAAATATTTGTTAATTTAAATTAGAAACTCAATGAGAATTTCTTGTTCTCGTCTAGGAGCGTTATTAAACATTAAAATATCAAATAAAAAACAAAAAGAACAACAAAAAATTTACCACTATTTGCTTTGTCGTCATCCGATTTACTACTCTGTTGTTTTGACAGATCTACCAATGTAGTGCCATCCATTCATGTATAAACAACAATAGAAAATAATGTTTTCTAAAGTGTCAGTAACATTTAACCCTTATAACCCTTATGATTTCTAAAAGCGTGTACATTTCAATAAAAAATTTTATTTAAAAAAAAAGTGATTTTTATTGAAAAATATGGTTTTTTTTTTTTGCCAAATAGCTAAATTGTGATTATTCTAACGTGTATGAAAAAAAAAACAAAATCTATAAAATATAATTTATATCACTGTAATTATTTAAACAAATAATTTTGAAAATTACACTTTCTGTAAAAAAAATTCGTATTTTAGATTTTTCAGAACTATACAGAGCAAAACCAAGATTTTTACTCTGTTTAAAAATTCTACGCTAAACTATAGGAACACTATGTACGGAAGGGGCCCCTAATGCCCAAAAATTTCTCGTCAAAGTCAAAGTTAACCTTTTGTTTAATAAAGTACTGTATTTTGAAACAATAAAGTTTGTAAACATTTTTTATAAAAAAACCAAAAAAGTCGATAATGAAAAAGAAAGGTAATGTTAATTACTTGAATTAATAGAAAAACCAACCAGAAGAAAGTCATTACATGTAGAAAATTTGATGTTTCACCAAACATATAAAATAATAGTTTTTACCAAAAACTATTATTTTATATTAAAAAATATGACTTCTTCTCAGTACAAGACTGTAACCCAGCAAAAACAGACATTACCGAGTAATTAAGCGAGTAAGTAGCACACAAAGGTTTTCACTACTTACCAGGCTATTTACTCGCAACATTACTTTTGTTCGCGATGTCCAAAAATTCATGGGTGGTCATTACCCTCTCGCTTACAAAAAAAGTTGGAATAACGAGTTACCCATAGTGAAAGAATAAGTAGTTACTCACAAAGATAGAATAAGTGGTTACTCAGAAGTTAGGAAATAAGTGGTTACCCTACATTGTAAAATAGTTGGTCATATTGGCAAAATAAAACTTTTTACCTTGGAAAATTTCCTATTTAGTTCAAAACAAATTTATAAATAAACGAGTAAAAAGGTTAAAGTCGGGCATGTCGACTAAACAATACCCTACACTCTAAAAAAGGCGTGTAAACTCACTGCTATAAGAGTAGTAATTTTTTGTAGAAAATAACACATAATGCCCAAAATTGATACATAAAATGCTTAAAATGTAGCTTAAACATTTGTGTGCTTAAAAATAAACACATAATAAAGTACTTTGCATGTTGATAAACATGTTTGAAAGCTTATACACATTACAATTTTATAATTACACACATTGTGCCTAAATTTTTATGTTAGACATTAAATGCGTAATGATAAATATTTTATAGAGTAATGGCAAAATTGTCAAAATATAAATAAATGAAAACAAAATATCTTAAAAACATTATTTTTATTTAAAGAACTAAATCGCGTTTTGTTTGTTTTATTAACAAATTAATTTAAGTAAATATAGTTGTATCAAATTTTTGACTGCTGAGGTTTGAATTAAATGTAAGTATATGGGTTTAGATTTAGAGGAAGAAGCTAAACTAAAAGAATTTTAGTATATTTATTACAGATGCAAAATGTAGTAGTGGAAGTATGAAGCCCGGTGACGAAAAGTCGAAAATATGAGTTTCAACATGGAAAGACCACCACTATTAATATTACGTGAAAAATATTTTTCATATAATGCGGGGTAACATTTGCACTCTAGAAATTTTTAATATTATAGATGGTCGCGTGGTTCTAGAGATTCCTCTAGGCAATGCTTGTATGCAAATAAACTGCTTAACTTATTACAATCGCTCCAAATAAAATTCCTTGTATACTTCGTAAAAAATAACCCATATTCGCGGAACATTTGTGTAGACTTAACTACATAAAAACCGTTAAATTTTAAGAAATTTTTCCAATAAAAATATCGTCAGATTCTTAGTACTTTTTCCGTCAGAATAATAATAAGCAAAACCCTTACATTATATTAGATTTTTTTATAAAAAAAATAGGATTCTGAAGATTTTTCTATAAAAAACTTTGGATACGGAAGACTTTATGTCTACAGAAAAACTCTCAAATACAATTAGATTACAATTACAATTACAATTTTTCCTGTGAAAAATCGCTCAGATTCTGGGGCCTTTTTGTTATAAGAAAATAGAAATCTGGGATCTTTTTTATAGCAAAACCCCTAAATTCTTTATATATCCCATATACATAAATCTTCAGAAAAGCTCTAAAATTTTAAAATTATTTCGATGGAAAAATCCTTAGATTCTGGGCGCTTTTTCACTTTTTTTTGTAGAAAAAAACCTATAGATATAAAAGACTTTATATCTACAGAAAAACCGCTTATTGTGAGGACTTTTTCATAAAACCCTCAGTTTCAAAGCATGTGTCCTATAGAAAAACATCAGATTTTTATAAAAAAACTTCCGAATTTGAGAACTGCTTTTAAAAGAAAAATCCTCAAACTCGGAGAAAGTTGTATTATGGATTCTCAGATTCTGCTGGTTTTTCGAAAAAACTGACTAAGTTCTGATCCTGTCGTATTTCTTCTATAAAAATACCCCAAGATTATAGACACATTTTATATAGAAAACCTCTCTCTGATTTTGACAAATGTTTACTATATGAAAACACACATAGAATCGGGCTTTTAACAGAAAAACCAATATATTCTAAAGGCTTTCCCTAAAGAAAATCCCTTAGATTCTGGAAGTTTTAATATATGTTATTTGTTGTTGTTGTTCTTTATAATTTTAGTGATAATTGTTATGATTTGATTGTTTTATATATTTCTTTTTATTAATAAAACATTTATATTTTAAAATGCGGTTTTTTTTAATTTTTTTACGAATATATTAATAGTGTTTCTAAACAACTAAAATGTAGGTTCATGCATTTAAAAGAGCTTTTTTAGGCACATAAAACTTAAATTTAAACTAGTTTATAATGTTGCTAACCTTTTTGATACATTTAAAAGCGTACGTTTACACACATTATGTCTATTGTTTTAAACACAAAGTGTCTATGTATTTTAATTTTAAACACAATGCCTATTTTTGCCCAATTAATAGTAGGTATTAAGTTACCTCCTTTTAATAGAGTGGATTTCAACACAAATTTATTAGAGTGTACACCCGTTTGGGTAAAAGCCAACTAATGTTTGGATCCGAAATTCGAATGGGTTAAAACGGGGCTTGTGTCAAAATTTTCTATAATGTGAGTCAGCGCACCAAATTTCATTAAAATATCTTAATATTTGCGACTTGCAGTTTGTAACCAAGCCAATTTTGGGGGGACCCTTATATGGGTACTAGGTCTAAACATGGACCGATGTTCACCAAAATCAATAGGCTACGTTACTGAGCCAACGTAGGTCTGTGTACCAAATTTCATCAAAATATCTTAATATTTACGACCTGCAGCGTATAAACAATATAATTTTGGTAGGACCCTTATATGGGCACTAGGTCTAAACATGGACTGATTTCAACCAAAATAAATAGGCTTCGTCCTTGGGCCGACATAAGTCGGTGTACCAAGTTTCATCAAAATATCTTAATATTTGCGACCTGTAGAGTGCGCACAAAAATGCATGGACAGACAGACAGACGGACGGACGGACATCGTTAAATCGAAATAAAAACCAGTCTGGTTAAAAGCCAACTAATGTTTGGATCCACAATTCGAATGGGTTAAAATGGGACTTGTGTCAAAATTTTCTATAATGTGAGTTAGCGAACTAAATTTCATTAAAATATCTTAATATTTGCGACCTGCAGTTTGTAACCAAGCCAATTTTGGGGGGACCCTTATAAGGGCACTAGGTCTAAACATGAACCGGTGTTAAACAAAATCAATAGGCTTCGTCCTTGGGCGGACAGAAGTCGGTGTACCATATCTCATCAAAATATCTTAATATTTGCGACCTGCAACGTATAAAAAATATAATTTTGGTAGGACCTTTATATGGGCACTAGGTCTAAACATAAACCGATGTTCACCAAAATCAATAGGCTTCGTCCTTGGGCCATCTTGGGCCAATGGGCTGCGATAGGTCGGCGTACCAAATTTCATCAAAATATCTTAATATTTGCGACCTGCAGCGTATAACCATATAATTTTCGTAGGACCCTTATATGGGCACTAGGACTAAACATGGACCGATGTTCACCACAATCAATAGGCTTCGTCCTTGGGCCAACGTAGGTCTATGTACCAAATTTCATCAAAATATCTTAATATTTGCGACCTGCAGCGTATAAACCATATAATTTTAGTAGGACCCTTATGTGGGCACTAGGTCTAAACATGGACCGATGTTCACCAAAATCAACAGGCTTCGTCCTTGGGCGGACAGAAGTCGGTGTACCATATCTCATCAAAATATCTTAATATTTGCGACCTGCAACGTATAAAAAATATAATTTTGGTAGGACCTTTATATGGGCACTAGGTCTAAACATAAACCGATGTTCACCAAAATCAATAGGCTTCGTCCTTGGGCCAACGTAGGCATATGTACCAAATTTCATCAAAATATCTTAATATTTGCGACCTGCAGCGTATAAACAATATAATTTTGGTAGGACCCTTATATGGGCACTAGGTCTAAACATGGACCGATGTTCACCAAAATCAATAGGCTTCGTCCTTGGGCCGACGTAAGTCGGTGTACCATATTTCATCAAAATATCTTAATATTTGCGACCTGTAGAGTGCGCACAAGGATGCATGGACAGACAGACAGACGGACGGACGGACAGACGGACATCGTTAAATCGAAATAAAAAAAATTCTGAGCCGATCGGTATACTATAAGGTGGGTCTAGGACCAATATTTTTTGGTGTTACAAACATCAGCACAAACTTATAATACCCTGATCACATAGTGGTGTAGGGTATAATGACCACATAGTGGTGTAGGGTATAAAAAATTCTGAGCCGATCGGTATACTATAAGGTGGGTCTAGGACCAATATTTTTTGGTGTTATAAACATCAGCACAAACTTATAATACCCTGACCTATACTTATATAACTTATTATCGGTAAGTCATTATTTTGTGTTTTAAAGTAATGCAAAAGGTAATGTCCTATCATTACTTGGTAATCCGTATGGTAATGACCTGTCATTACCATGTTTTTGCTGGGAAGAAATTAGCTATTCCAATCTGCTATTTTATTCCAATTTGCATTTTTTTCGCGAGTTTTTGTGTTTACTGAGAAAATTAACTTTTTGTTACAGGAAAATTCTTAAATTTTGAAAACATGGCTTAAAGGTTCAATTAGACGTGCCATAACGCCATAGCCGTAACCATAACGCCATAGCAGACAACCAAAATTCAATTGGTATCTACACTGATAGAATTTTCGTTCATACTATTAATGAATCGATTTCATTAATCTGAATTCACTGATTTAATGAAAAAATTTCATTGAGTTAATGATAAATTCATTAAATTATATATTTTCAACTAACCGGTAAGATATGCTATAATTTTTATAAGGGTTTTGAATTTGCTAAATACTAAAATAGATATATGTTCCAGTAATGAACGCTAGGGTTGCAAACTGAAATTATTTAAATATAAAAGTCCAAATAATGACATCATTTTGTTTTGGCTATTTAGATCAATCGGTAACGCGATAATGTTTACATTCTGGTGATTGCGGGTTCAAGTCGACTTCAGGGAGATGTCAAAAACGAAAAAGAAATATATGTACAAATAAAAATTAATAAAATAAAAATAAATAAAAAAAGTAACGCAAAAAAAATATATTTTTTTCAATTAGTTTTCATTTAATGAATACGTTTCATTGATCTAATGAACGCGTTCTTTGGGGACTTTTCAATGAAAAAAATCATTGGATTAATGAACAAATTCATTAATACTATGCACAAAATTCTATCAGTGTACGGTTATGGTTATGGCGTTATGGCATGTCACCTATAATCGAATACATTGTAGCTCATAAGATTGGTTTGAACAGCTGTTTTATATGGTTATGGTTATGGCACGTTTAATTGAGCCTTAAAGCAGAGGCAAAAAATAAAAACAATGCTATTCTTAGGTATATTCAGGAAAACATCGGTGAAGAAAACATTTCCGATGAATTTGAGGACCACATAGCAGGTAATGTCTATCGTTTATGCAAAAATTTGGTGAACAAATGGTAGAATTGCCATAGAAAATTAGAAAGCTTTCGTTGGCGCTGTCATAATAGGTTTGAAGGTGAAACATTATTTGAACAGCAGAAAACATCACATGAGACAAATCTGGAGTGCATAAGTTCATCAAGAGGAGGGCGTCCACGATTAAACTATTTGGAAAAGTCGGAACGAAGCAAAAGAAGAGAAGTATCGGAGCTTTCCGCATCGAAACAAAATTAAACTGATCTATTTGTTCGTGCTGCTGCAATGTCAGCTCGTAAATTAGGAAAACCGGACTTAGCCATAGTTCTAAAGGAATCTATAAAAAGCCCAACAAGACTTTAAAAAAATTAGGAAGCTATGTTCCAAAAATGACAAAACTCTGACTGAATTTTAAGGTGAGGAAGCGTTAGCTTTTTTGCTTGAAAATAATTTTTCAAAAAAGCAATATTGCAATATTCGCCATTGTACCATAAAATCATATCATCAAAAAGGAAACGCATACTTTAGGGCATAGAAGATCCGCAAAAGTTTCTTTGCAAATATTTTTAATGCACACAGTATCAATAATAGTTGAAATGCGAAAAGAAATTATCGAAACTTTAATGAATTCCGATAGAAGTAGTTACATTAAAACAGAATTGATTTTAAGCCATGGCTTTGATAGTAGCACAGGCCAAGCTGAATTTAAACAAGCTTTACTTGAGGCAACCACCTCTCGTAATGCTGATTCTTCTCTTCTGGCGAAAACTGGGATTCCATTGAGACTTGTGCATTCATCAGGAAAGCTTCTTTGGAGTAATCGAACCCCACAGTCAACTCGATTTTGTCGGCCCATAAAATTAGAATTCATAAAAGAAGTCATTTCAAAAGAGGATGCTGATTTCAAAAAACAAATTAAGGAGCTGAAAATTTTTCAAATAAAAATCGATGGTTTTAAAACTCATCGACGGAAAAGTCTTAAACGTTTTGGCAGGAAAAAAGTAAAATCCAGTTTGTCTAATATGCGGCGCGACACCAAAAGGTATTTTAAACATTAAGAATTATAATTCCGAAAAATTTCGTCCTATTCAAAATAATTTAAAATATGGAGTAAATCCTTTGCACTGTTGGATTAGATTTTTTGAATTTATATTACATATAGGCTCAAAAGACGTTGTTAAAACATGGCAGATAAGATCTATCGAAAATACAGAGGCAGTTCAAACATAAGATTCAAAATGCATTTTGGGCAGAGTTACTATTCCAAAAATTGGTGGTCGAACGACGGAAACACTTCCCGCCGAGTATTTTCTGATCATGAAATGTTTTCCAAAGTAACTGGAGTTGACGGAGAACTTATATTTCATTTAAAAGTAACACAAATATGCTTCTCATGCCAATTTCATCTAAATCTACACAAATTTGAGGTATACAACTTTGAAACAGCTGAATATATTCGGAGCAAGTAGTCACGACGCCCACTGTATATAAAGTTCTTACCCAGCAGAAATTACTGCTTGCTTGGAAGCAGTTTTGTCAGGGAAAGTTGAACAGTGAAGCGATTGCATTATTGATGATATAATGCCTGATTTTTGTTCGAGATAGCTCGCGTGAGAGCACTTGTTTCGAGATCCGAAAAGGCATGAATTCACCGCTTTTAATTGGTGCTCCTGTTTTTCTTTTAAAATGTCGATAATTCATGTCTCCTCGGATGTGCTTTTTATAAAGCTTTTCAACTATTTAAAATCATGCCTTCTCAAAAGCACAATATTCCTGCATATTTTTCCGTGAAGAGAAAATTCCTCTTATTTTCAATAAAACCTCTTACTTACATTAAAATAACTTTTCTCCGCATTTTAAAAAATTTCGATAAAAGAACCGCAAAAATATTTAAGCAATCAAAATGTATTGCTCATTTCATGCCTTTTTTAAAAGCACAGCAAAAAGCGATGTAAACAATTAATCAATTTAGGCCTTTCATTAGTGCTGTCTACGAAGATATACATTTTTAAAAGCGGTAAAAGTAGCAGTAAGGAAGCAGTAAACGTTTTTACTGCTTCCACATTTTTGCTGGGTATTCACTCCAGCCAAATAATGCAGACTACAATGCTTCCAGTTGGTTGTTTTGTACAAGATGCTGCAGAATCACATCGTAAACTATACAAAAGTGATCGAATATTTCATATTCGCAAGAATAGTCGCACAAATAATCTTAATGATGTCTTTTAAAGAGCAATGGATACACCAGATCTTCTTATTTCGTCATTTCGTTTAAATACACGCGTGCATAAATAAAAATGTTGAACTCTTCCTGCAAAAGTAATCGAGTTATTAAGTTGTAAGCATTTCACACAATCATCTTCGGATGCACAACCCAAAGACCCAGATGAAAGCAGTGACAGTGAGGATAAAGAAGAATTGGAAGATGAATATATAGTTTTCGATAGAAAGTTATACTTATAATTTTGGTTGATTTAATTTAAAATTAAAAATATTCGCCCTTACTATTTAAATTTTTCAAATATATGTTTTAGTTTAAGTCGACTTTAGTTAAAATATTGGGTGGCGGTATGCCATGACTTGGTTTATTTTTATAGCATTCTGATTCATCAATTTATTTTCAACCAATCAAAATGTTTGAAAATATAAATAATTTTGTAGGGTGTTCATACACAAAATGAACAAAACCGTATGATTAAAAATAAAGTCGACTTTAAATTTAAAATACTCTTTTATAGTAAGGGCCATTAATTTTTTAAAAACTTTTTAATAGCTTTAATAAACAAATTTAAAACCTCAAAGAGGTTGTATTTGTGCAAATTTTTTTTTTTTTTTTATAATATTACTTTATTTTAAAATAGAATTGCTTTAAAATAAAAAGTTTTGTTCATTATTTTAGTTTTGGCCAAAAAATTGATGGAAATTCCAAATTTGAACTACATTTATTTTTGAATTATATTTTTTATGAAACTGGTAGTAGTTAAAAATTTGGCATCGCCATCAATGAATTTTAAATGTGCGCGTCAAAGGAAAGAACCGACACCGTTGCAAATTTAATATATTTTCACCAGAAAACTAGTTTGAGCGTGAAATTTTGATGTGTTGTTGTGTTTGTAGTATTTAAATTTTGCACTATCTTTCTTTTAATGTAGAGAAAAAACTAAATGAATTAAAAAGGTCATGCTTAAAAAAGTGGATGTTTTTTTTTGCAATATTTCTATAAAAAAAAATCCAATAAGTACCTAATCAGTAAATTAGGTCAGGCCGCCAAAGGGTTGCCTTTGATTCTCTTGCACTACCCGTAAGATTTTCTAAAAACCCCATCTTATAAGACGTTAGTGCAGGAGGACTACATATTAAAATTCAAGTTCCCTATCACCGGCAACGGAGAGCGCTACCGATCAATGATAACTACTTTATTTTGACCAGAATTGGACGAATTGGAGTGGGGTTCCAACATGCGTTCCATGCAACTGATGCTACAATAGACATTCTGAATGAGCGACTTGCGATTATAGCTATCTCAGGCAAAGGCGACGCACAGTGCTTTGATCCCATATAACGATTGGACAAAAATAGAAGGAGTGGAGACAGAGTTTTGAAATTTGGTATACTGACATAGAACCTCTTAGTTAAGAAAAATTTTAATTTTTCGAAATATCGGGCCAAGGACACGTCAACCTCCCATAGGTCCTGAAATTTAAAAATATTATATTAGCTACATAAATGGACGTAAAATTACAAAAAGTATCCATTGAGATGCACATAAAACTGGAAACGTTTGTGTCAATTTTTATCAAAATCGAAGCAAGGACTCTGAGTACCTGCAAAAATTATCCGATTGCGATGAAATTTAGTGCGTGAATTGATATAGGCTCAAGCCACATTTGTGGCAAGTTAGGGTAAAATCGATTCATTAATAAAGAAAAAAATGCCTTTCACAAAAAATAGGTTTTAAACGCTTTAAACCATTTTTCTAAAACAAAAAAAATTAAATAGGAGTAAAATAGGAAACCATGTGAATCCTCCATTTTAGGCATAGGGTATGTTCAGCGAACTTTTGTGGAACTTTTTAACCTTCTAACTCTGAGTTTAGCGCCCTCTCTTGGCGGCAAAAGCAATCACACCAAATATTTTTTTTGAGTTACTTTGTTATCTTTAAAAAAAATCCTTCTTTAATCACAATTTGAGACAAACATTTTTTTTATTTTTGTCCATGGGACGAAGCATAGTGCGACGTTTACTGGCCAAGGATGATGCCAAATTCACTAAAATGCATCATTCCATCAAGAAAACTTTATAAAACTACATCAGTTGTTAAGATTTACAAATAAAAAACAAATTATATACAACAATGTACCGAAAAATATCATCATACCCTTTACCTTGGACTTTTTCGTATCACATGAGATAAGCAGAAAATAAAGATTCACATGGCCAGTTTTACAGTCAAAACTTAAAACTAGTTTATTCTTATACACTGAAAATATTATTACAGTAACTAACTGTAATTTATTTAAAAAGTTATCCGTACATTTATTTTTAAATGATTATACAGCTAAAATACAAAGAATTATATTTTTTAACTGTTTTTGTCGTTTATTTAAAAAATAAATTACATATAAATACGGATTTTCTGTTACAGTTACTATTTTCAACAATTATTTTTACTATTTTCATTTAAAATGTTTTCTTAAAAAAGGAATTCGTTTTCGATTTCTAGGTCAGTTAAAAGAACTAAATAAACTAAATATCATTTATGATAAGGATTTTGTAGTTAATTTTTTGAAATTTAAAAAAACCAAATAAATGAAAAATCATTATTTTTTTAAGGATTTTTTAGTTTATTTATTAACATTTAAAAATAAATGAAAAGTTCTTTTGGTGAAAATGAATAGTTAGTAGACCGGTTTTCAAGTGATTTTTCATTTATTTTAAATTACATTTTCAGTTAATACTTATAAACTACAATGTATATTGAGTGTATTATTTAATTTAATTCTGTATGAAATTTTCTTAATAATATAATATTTAAGAACAAACTTGTTCTTAATTCTCACTACAAAACTGGCCCTTAAAAAAAATTTGATTAAAATTTTAATGCCTACTAAATTTATTTTTTGATGCGTAATGCTTTATGTATGCCTTTGTTATTTAAGTTTTTTTCGATTTAAATTTGGTCCTTATAATTTTCATGTAATTTTCAATGTACTGAAATCTTTTAGCATTTTTTTTATAATATAATCAAAACACAAAGGATATCTTATATACATATTTTTGTTATATTTAATAGTTGAAAAACTGCTTACCCAACATTTTTTTTACACTTCAATAGAAGAAAGAATAATCAATATATTTTATAGGAAATATTTAAGAAAAAGATGCATATTTACCTGAAAAGAGAAAAAGTAAAAATATTTAATAAAGAAAATATATAATAGTTAGAAAATACAAATAGATAAATATAAATCAATAAAGCTTGTCTGATACTAAGTTTATTTGGTATTGCTAAAATATTTGAGAAGAGTGCAAAACTACAGTCATAGGAAAATTACATAAGTGCAAAAAGTACATCCAGACTTACATATCAGGAAATCAATAACAAACTGTCAAAAAATTTATAAAAATTTTCAGCTTTAAAATGACATTTGGTTATTGGTTTTATAAAGTATTACCAATTTCCCATGTTTTTCTCTGTTTCTACCTTTTTTTTCTGGGTTTGCAAACCTAAAAATTATAAACACATCAACTTGCAAATCAGACTAGATCAAGTTTCTGCCTTTTTCTATGGACAGGCTTCATCAGTGATTTTCCATTAAATTGTATTATTGTTTATATTTTATTGTCAGATTGTCTCTATATGATAATTTTTCAACAACCCCTCGGCTGTAGGAATCGAACCTGTGCCTATTCCTGTATTACAAACGTATATATACTGAGGTGCGACCGCTTAGCTCTCTCACCCAAGTAAGGCCTTGATGCAATGTAACTAATTCATAATTTTTCTTTCCTATTTAGCTTTCAGTTATTGTTTTTTACTTTCAGAAGTTATCAAACAGACACATACAAACATTCTACTTTTAAATTTTTGTTTATCTTCTAATCTCCTCCGTATCTCCGTTTTCCCAAATGTTGCCACACGGACGTGTGGTTTCAAGAGCAGGCAATTTGTGTATATTGGAGACGGACTGCCAACAGGGCATTTTTATAATGTATTTTAGTACAGTGTGTTTTTTAATGTCATATAGACCAGCTGCAATTAATATTGTAATTAGTATGCATTTTATCACTCACTGATAAAGCCTGTCCACAAAAAAAGGCAGTCTGATTTGCAAATTAATGTGTTTGTAACTTTTAGAGAAAAGGGTTTATTTTTCTTCTTAACCTCAAACCTACTAAAATATAATATTTTTTGCGAAGAATATTTTTTAACTTTTAATTGGTGAAAAAGAGCTTCCTTTTCACTAGTTCAAAAAGTACTGAAAAAATATTGAAGTGGGAGTACTCGTCTTCTATGACAACTCAATGTTAAAATCTTTAGTGTTTATTTTAAAAAAGAAGTACATCTAGATCACCAATGGTAGTGCTTTTTCTACTGCTTCGGCATCTCTTTTTTTGCTGGGTATATGTGCAATCACACCCTTGTTTACAACACACAGGGAAGTTGAAGTGAAATAAATTCCATATTTCAGAAGACTTGGTAGTAGAGTTTGCTGTTCGGTTTTATTCGAAACCGAAACCGCGGTTTTTCAAGCCTTAAAACCGAAACCGACAAAAATAAGTGGGTTTTTAATAAATACTTTAACCACTTAAAATAATTAAATTGCATTGCAGTGTACAATTAGCATCCGAAAAGACCCATAACAGTCGTAAGACCTTATTAAATCATAGTATATTTCTTCACTGATGAAGCGTCTTTCCGAGCGCACTTTTATGTCTCACAAAAAACTCCGAATTATGAGCATTATTGGAAAATTTTTAATTTTCTGAGCCATTATGAGTCATTTATGAATTATTTTTGAGACATTTGTGTGCAATGAAAACATTTTTTAAACATTTTAAATACACCCAAAGTTTGAGCACCCTGAAATTGATCATATTTTAGAGTCTTTTTTCAGTCATAAAAACGTTAGCTGGGATATTATTGAATTTCGAAAATGGCTCAGCTCCTATTTTACAAAAGTCCATTTTCTACATTAAATATTACTTTAAAGAATTTTGTTTATTATTACGAATAACACAAACTGAGTCTTATAATTTTAGAAAAAAATACACAAAAAAGTCAAGTGGTTTGAGGTGTTGAGATTTTCACAGCGTATTTTTCAAATCGTACTCCACAAAATTTTTAAAATTTTACCTTTATGTTTTTTCAACCAAATTGCTAAAATTTAAATTTAAACTCTTGAAAAATACAGCTTTAGTTGCCTACAAAAGAATACAAAAATTTAATTTATAACGAGCTTCCGCGTCTTTTTTTTTTCTTCCACAAAGGTCTTGAAATGGCGTTATTGCCTTTATTCGATTGAGAAATTTAATCGAATTTTAATAAATATCTTGAACGAGTTAAAATACGTATTTAATTTTTATACGTATTTAATTATTTTAAAACAATTCCATTAATGCCACAAGAAAACCGAAAAATAACCGAAACCGCGGTTTTCCATAATTTTTAAAAACCGAAACCGCGGTTTTCAAATTTTTCGGTTTTTAGCAAACTCTACTTGGCAGAATTTTCGACGATATCGGAGAGCTCAAAGATTTAGCAAGCAAGGCATTACACATTATGTTCAATACGGGCCATCGACAGTTTTGAAGAAAATGAGTTTCTGATAGAAAACACTTCACGTGTTGTCTAGAGGGCAGTACGAAACTTCCATCCGTCATAAGAACACATGTTAAATTTCATTTCGATCTGTCAACTCATTCGTAACATGTGTTCAAAAAAGGAGCTTCAGTGATTTTTTTTAAACACACGAGTGGAAAAATTAAAAACTCGTGGTGTGATTAAATACTTAGATAAGAAAGGTTTTCGGGAAAACAAATTCATTATGATATGGTGAATGTGTTAGAAGAAAGTTCTCCCTCAATGTAGCAATAAAAATTGGGTTGCTGAATTTAAACCTGGTCGAACAAACATTGAAGATGAGCCATGATATGGTATTAGACGATTGACGAGTGAAAGTGAGTGAAATAGGTAATGCAATAGGCATCTCAAATGATCGAGTACATTTTATTTTGCAACAAGAATTACAGATGAAAAAGCTTTCTACAAGATGGGTGCCGCACTTGTTAACAGTTGACCAAAAATGCATTCCAATGAAAATTTCTCATTTCTCTAATTTAGCTCCCTCTGATTATCTACCTGTTCGCAAATCTAAAAAAAAAATCCTTGCTGGCAAACGTTTTACCTCGAACGAAGATGCAATGGCAGCTGTAAACGATTATTTTGGGGAGCTTCTGGAAAATTATTTTAATCAAAGTATAGAATTGCTAGAAAAACGTTGGACTAAGTGTTTTGAAGTTTCAGGAGATTATATTGAAAAATAAGTTGATTTATAGGAGTTGATTTATAGGAGTTGATTTATAGCTGGTATTACCAGGTCAGACAGTTCATATACGAAAGTACAAAAGTCTCGTCCCGTTGATTTTTTGAACCTTATGTAATGTCTCGGTTGATTTAGTAAAGCTATCATTTTCTTATTGCGGACAACTGATGAGTTAGCGTGATGGCTACGAAACAGTTGTATTGTTTATCAGGAAAATTATCAACCTTTTTTGAAACAACAAATAAAATCTAATATGACAATATCATATTAGAATTCGGACTTGAGGTATAAGAATATTCTAACTAAATATATGAAAATAAAATAATTTTAAAATCCAGCTCTTGTTTTTCTTTGTTAGGCTAAAAATATTTCGAACTGCCCTCTATGATATTAATTTTGTACTGAAAAATTATTCTAGTCCCTTTTCCTCTTATCTTACAATTAGTTAATTTGCTATCTACCAAGCAATTTCTTATGAGTGTTATATGGGCTACCTACTCAAATTTTATTTCAGTTCTTAAATTTTAAAAAATAAATTAGCTTTGTAAATAGATATTTTCGACGACGGTTTTCAAGTTGGTGTGGATTTCAACTCACTTATTCTAAATCAATTTTAAAATTTTTCTATCAAGTAACAATTTTGTGAAAACCGCAGGTGAAATTCGTGTTGTTATCGTTTTTGAAAGTCTGTGCACTACGCATCTTATAATACTTAATAATAAGGTTTGACTTTGGTTTTTTGAATTTGGTAAAAAACCTTTTGAAATTGTTCTACATGTATGCATAAAAATAGCTTCTTAAATTTGAGAGTTCTTAAAAGGGCAAAAATGAATTGGAAATTCATGTGAATTCTGCGAATTGACGAATTTTTAAACATGATAACACAAAAAATGTACATGTAATATTAGATTTTATTTTTTGCTCATGTAGTGCTGTCATATTTTGGTAACGTAAAAAAGGTTTGCTACTTTTGATCAATAAGTGATACATTTGTTGATGTTCATTTACAATAAAAATTGTTTTATAAGAATGACAAATGAAAACATACAAATATAATTCGAAAACAAAACAAAACAAAGAAAACATCGTTCAGCAGATTAAGTAATCACAAAGCGCTACAAATCACGGGTATCAGCTTAAGGTTTTTCTGCCGAATGCTACCAATATCTCACTTTGTTCAATATCAAATCATTGATTTAAAATTATTTTAAAATATTCACTGATTCATAAAATTAATAAATTTTTATTTGTATTGATTCAAAAATTGATTGATTTTTTAAGCTCTCAATCAAACACAAGAGGGAAGATTAGGCCTGCTTGGAATCAATAATTTTCGTACATATGTTTGAAATTTTGAGATGTGCTATATCTTAGTTTACGCGCTAAATAAGAATATTTATATGAATATCGAAAATACCGAAAATTCGGTACTGGAAAGTTTTCAATACCGATTCGGTATTGGAAACCTTAATACCAATATATACATATATTCCTCTAACTCCCACTTGAGCATAGGGCGCCAATAACAGCAGATCGCCATCTGACACGATTTTGAGCGATAGATCTTAATTCGTTCCAGGATACACCTAGTTGGTTCATTTCGGATTCTGTTGAACGTCTCCATGTTGTACGTGGCCTAACACTTTCTCTTCCATCTTGATGAAATGGATTCGATCCATGAGCTTGCTTTGAGACATTACCCAACAAACAATTCGTTCCGTTTACGTACCGTTTTCGGTCCATCAGTAACGGAATCCAACTCCGTTTACGTACCGGTTTCTGGATCCGTATACGGACCAGAAAACGGAACATAAGGAACATCGAAACTGATTCGAATCCGTTGAAAGTCCGTCATTGACGGACCGTTTACGGACCGTTATGTCGTGTAAAAAACTGACAAGTCCGTTGAAAGTCCGTCTATGCCGGACCGTTTCCGGACCGTTATGTCGTGTCAAAAACTGACAAGTACGTTGAAAGTCCGGTAATGACGGACCGTTTACGGACCGTTATGTCGGCTAAAAAACGGAGTAACTCTGTTTTTAGAATGCCGTTTCCAATCTGTATCCGTACCGTTTTTTTTAAACAAAAACGGACTTGTATGTATATCTACTTAAATTTATCTCATTTTTATTAATTATTTGTAAGTAGAAGCTTTTATGTTTTTTTTTATAGGTTTATTAATATTGACACTGATTTTTTAAATTTATATTATATTTACATCTGGTACAGTTTGCGTCTCTATCCAGTGCATCAATAGTAGCCTATAATAAAATTCAATGTCAAGATGTAAAAGAAACAATAAATTAGTTAATGTTTAATATTACAAACCTCTGAGAATAAACTTAATTATATTTTCTACATACTCTTGATGTACCTCACCAAATATACCCATTTCTGGGAAGTCCATATACAAGAGGACATTCCGGTTTTACTTTACTCCATTCACATAAACATTTAAACAGAATCGGTGCACGCACGAGTCGGTAAAACATTTATTCTTACACCGACTCAAACAAATGACACAATTAGGTGGGGGTGAAGCAGAACGTTCGCCTTCGGTCACTATTGAAATACCAGATGTGGGATTTGAAGGGCATTCCCATTCATTATCAATACAACTCGATGATCAGGAAATGTTTGTGTTGTAGATTGTTCAAGATCAGACGAAGTAACACCACCACCATCACGCCTTGCAGAAACTTCGGCGGCTACTCTATCGACCACAGCAGCTGCAGTTTGGCTTAAATTATTTGGTTCCATAGTCGCAATACTGCTACCATCACCACTATTATATAAAGTGTTTTCGCTGTTATTTGTAATAAGGAACAGTTCCATTAAATATTCCATATTAATATTTCGCAATTTTTATAATTTTTTACAAATTTTTTCTTTGTTCTTTTTCTCTTTTTTAAACTAAGTCCGTATTTACAGTACGGAAACGGATACAAAAAACGGAGTTAAAACGTATTGTGTTCGAAAATCCGTTTACACGGTCCGTTAATTTTCCGTATACGTACAAGATTTTGCGGATACGTGCACACGGACCATTAACGTGCCGTAAAAGCCGGATTCATGATTCCGTACGTGCCGGAGGGTCCGTAAAAATGTTTCTTGGGTATCATCATTGCGACGTAATGCCTGTCCAATCCACTGCCACTTTCGTTTACGTATCTCCGTTGCTATTTGCATCTGGTTTGTTTTAGCTAGCAACTCGATATTCGATATATTCCCACTCCTAACGAATCTCATCACTATAGGCAGAAGGATGACTATTTATCAAATGAAAAAATTTTAGAAATCTACTTCGAGGCTCTTGATGCTTTGGAAAAGTGCAAAAGCAAATTTGACAAAACGAGAGTTCTAGGTAATATGCTAAAATATGTCATATAAACAAAAAACAATAAACATGATTCGTGTTATGCATTTTAATGCTCAGGGCATAACAAGTAGTCCTGCAATTAGTCAATTAGAATATGTATTGAAAGAAAAACAAATTGATATAAGCTTTTTTAATGAAACATTTTTAAAACCTTATAACAATTTCAAATTATTAAATTATATAGTTTATAGAGAAGATAGGCTAACTCTCGGAGGAGGTGTATTAATAGCTATCAGAAACTCAATTCCATATAAACTCATTTCTAGATTCCCAACATTAGAAATAGAAAACGTGTCAATAATATTAGAAATGAATGGTCGCCCAATCAGGTTTACATCAGCTTATAATACGAAATCAACCAAATCTTTCTGATGACTTAAGTAAAATTACAAGTTCGTCGCCAGACTTCTTTATTTTTGGCGATTTCAATGCAAATCACACTAGCTGGAACTGCTTTAAAACAACTCAGTAAGGATTTGTTTATACAACCATCAATTACAGAATAACTATTACGTTTGTTACCCTAATGGATTCAGCCTACACGACCATCTGTAATCAATATTCTTCTAACTAATTCCACAATTCTTCAATTGAAACTCATCCATGTCTGCTTAACTCAGACCATATTCCGATTACATGTGAAAATTACGGTTCCGTCGTAGAAAGAAAATTTATGGTTGACAACAAAATTATATCTTCAGAATCTGTAAACTCAAAAAACTATTTTTTTTTTTGCTCAATTTTTTTTTAAATGAAACCTCTAACTGATCTCAAAAGACTCTGCAATTTTCAAGAGGGCGTTTAAAAAAAAAAAAAAAGATATGAATTTTTTAATTTTTTTATTCTCTTTTTTTAAGTTTAATCTTAATAAAATAAAATTAAACAAATATCCAATTTTGAAATTTTGAGCAATAAACAACAAATTGAAGGCTTCAGAAGCACAGAAAAATTCGAAATTACGCTTTTATTTTTTGGTAATAGTTGAAAAACCAGTAATGTAAGAAATGGCACACTCTTCCATGTGTGTGTGTATGTGCCATTTCTTACCTTATTTGTTTTCAATTATTACCAAAAAAAAATAAAAGCGTAATTTCGATTTAAAAATTTTTCTGCGCTTCTAAAGCCTTCAATTTGTTGTTTATTGCTCAAAATTTCAAAATTGGATATTTTTTTTAATTTTGTTGTATTAAGATTCAACTTAAAAAGAGAATAAAAAAATTAAAAAATTCATATCTTTTTTTTGAAAAAAACGCTCTCTTGAAAATCTTTTGAGATCAGTTAGAGGTTTCATTAAAAAAAAAAAAAATTGAGCAAAAAAAATAGGTTTTTGAGTTTTTGGATTTTTAAAATTTTAAAATTGAAAATTTTTTGAAATTGAAAAATTTTTAATATTTTTATTTTTTAATATTTTTTTTAATACGGCTAGATATACTCTTTAAAACGAGCTAAGAACCATTTTTGTAGATATTATAGTTTTCGAGATATTAAAAAAATAACCTCGTAACAAAGCAAAAATTAGAAAAATTGTGACATTTTTTTAAATTTTAAATATTGCAAAACTTTTGAAAAAGAATTTGTAATTTTTTTTCCTTTGGCAAAACTTCGTTATATGATGAAAGAAAAGTTCTGACCAAAATTCATCCAAATCGAAGGGTCGAGTCCAACCGTTGGTCAATTTGAGATGGAATGAAACAGTTGATGATCACGAAGTTAATAATAATGAAAGAAAAGCAAATGTCATCGCAGATGCCAGATACATTTTTTAAATTTATAACAACAATTTTTAACTGGTGTTTGTGTAACGGATATTTTCCAAATGCTAAGGTAATACCTATTTTGAAACCTGGTAAAGATAAAAAGTTACCCAAAAGCTATCGTCCTATAAGCATGCTAAATATTCTTGACAAAGTCTTTGAAAAAATTATATTAAGTCGATTAAAAGTCTTTACTGATAGGCATAACATTTTAAATAAAGAACAGTTTGGTTTCAGGAGGGAACACTCAACGGTACATCAATTAAAGAGAGTTGTATATATAATTACATAAAACAAAATCAACAGAAAAAGCACTGGGATAATTTTCTTAGATATTGAAAAGGCATTTGATTCCATACGGCACGATGGATTAATTTTTAAACTTAATCAATTCAATTATCCAATATATTTGTAAAAAATTATAAGAAGTTTTCTATCGGAAAGAAGTTTTGAAGTAAGTCTAGATGGAGAAACCTCTACTCAAAGAAATATCCCTGCCGGAGTGCCTCAAGGGTCTATATTCTCACCAACATTATACTCAATTTTTACGTCATATTTTAAAATTCCCAGAGACCAATCTGTTGCATTTTATGCTGACTACTCTGCTATTATAACAAGTGGAAAAGTTTCTAATGCCATTATTAAAAAAACGAAAAAAACTCTTAACGGATTCTCAAAAATTTTTCGACAAATGGAAAATTAAAATTAACCAGGAGAAGACACATGCAATAATATTTCCCTTTAATAAATCGCCGAAAAGAATACCAAGTAACACCCTTACTGTTCCTGGTACAACAATACCAATACAAGATTCAACAAAGTACCTAGGCGTTCGACTAGATAAAAAGTTAACTTTTAAGCAGCATATACTACAGACTTGTGATAAGGCTTTAAAATGCGGAAGAGCGCTTTTACCTCTCCTTAACAGAAAATCTCAACTAACAAATTACTGCTTTACAAAATGTGCGTACGTCCCATAATGTCGTATGGATGTTATGTTTGGTTTCCTAGAAGTGCAAAAACGAACCTTAATAAACTTCAGATCATTCAGAAAAAAATCTGAAAACAGCTTTTAGTTTACCACAGAGTTTTTCAACAATCTCATACATAGTAAATTTAATCAAAAAATGCTTAATAACCTCTTTTGTGAGTTAACACTAGGGTATTAAATTATTCGGCTTTTTATTTTAATCGATTAATCGTGCAAATAATTATTTGGGTTTTTTTCTTAACCGGTTAATCGAACAAAATTTTAAAATTATTCGATTAATCGAAAAAATTTTCTGTATAATAATATACATACAATAGTTGTGTTTTTAATAATTTTATTTGTAGGACCCCGTACATTAATTTGTATCTCTTTCGTATGCACTGAATACATAAAAAGCGTAAATGTAGTGAGAAATTCTGGTGAGAATTGGTTTTTTCCTCTACGTTTCCGTAACTACATCCCTTTATTTTATTATTTCAGAGTGCTCACTAAACAAGATTTATTACATTGAGCATTAATTGTAATTAATAATTCTAATAATCATTAATTACAATAATTACTAATGCTTTCATTTAATATCAACATTTAAAATGTCATAAAAAATAATTAAAAATTTATTATACGTAAATAGATACCACTACTTTACTAGACAAATCACAACAACACGGTAGTAATTTGGAAAATGCAAAGCAAACTGTGATAATGTTATGTTGTTTTTCTTTGGGATTTAAGATGTTTATTGACGCTCCTACTTAAAACATGAAATTCTCATTGAGTTGAAGCTAACAAATATTTATAGAAATTCTAAAAGGTCGTCCCTTAATTATTTTCTTTGGCCAGATTGACATCCGGATAGTTACAAGCATACAGCAAATTATTTACCATAATTTAAGAATTTTATACCAATTTCGATTAATCGATTAATCATAAGAAATTATTCGAATTATTCGTTATTCGAAATTTGATTTTTCGAACAATTTTTTAGAAAAATTTTTCGATTAATCGAATAACGATTAATCGATTGGATCCTGAAGAGGGGTTGATATAAAATTTCTTTAAAACTTTAAAGGTTTGTTCTATCTTTTTACCTTAAATTGAAAGATCTGTAAGATTATTTGAATGTTTTTCTTGTTAATAGAATTTAAATATTAATTTGTTGTAATACTTTTAATTAAAATCTCAAAATATGTAAATAGTAAAAATTATAATTTTAAATGTTTAATGATAGTAAACAATAAACAATAAACAAACAATAAATTCTACGGCCATATTCGTGATCTGCATATTATTTATTACCAATTATGTGCCGCAATCTCTATGCATCAAATTTTTCTTATTGTGTTATTTTTTAGAATTTGAGGAATTATATTAAAGTAGCAGTGCATTTTCGTTTAATTTCGCATTTCCGCAACGAAAATCGCTGCAGCGTACTCCTCCTAAAGTAAAAGCACAAAAAGAATTAATTAAGCATTAGTTTTCGATATTCATTCTCAATTTATGTTTTCCCATATTACCTAAAATAGCCAACGAAACAAAATTTTGTAAAACAAAAACTATTTGAACAATTTCCTTGCCATAGACATAATATAAATTTAATTGAGAAGAGCCCTGGTCCGGTTCAAGAGACGAATTTCAAGTTTTGAGGTAAAATTCAAGGAAAAAACGCATAGCACATATTATATTTTTCAAAAACTAAAAACTGTAGAATACAAATGGCAAAAACTGTAACAAAACAAGTTAATTGGAGAAACCCCTATGCTCCAGTGGGAGTTTGAGGAATATTTTTATATATATATTAAAAAAAAAAACGAAATTGACGTCAGAGAAATGTAAATGCATATATCCATTAAATGCATTTTTTGATAAGGCTTAATAAATTTGGAATTTTTATAAAAGAATTGAAAAAATTCTAAAAGAGCAAAATTAAAAATTAAAAACCCACTGGTTATCTTCATAAAAAATCAACTGCGTTCTATGAAACCACGAGGGATGAATGTTTTTCTGATTTGCATATCTATGTGGTGATTGCATTAGAAACAATGTTGCAAAGATTCAACTAATACAAATAATGCTGGAATGATTGAAAATTATACAATGAAAGCAATTGTTTTTTTTTTATCTCCTACTTAACTTAAACTAAATTTTATCAAAATTTTGTAAAGAAAAGGACAAAAAATATAAAATAAGATTAATTTGGACATGAAATAAAATGATCAAATTTAAAATTTTAGTAAATATCAGGGTCGTAACAGTTATAACTTTAATTCAAAAATTGTTTTTTTTTTCTGATTATTTTTTGTTTGCATATTTTTGAATTTCTGTTTATTGTGCCTGTGTGATTTATATTCTGAATTCAAACAAAATCAATTCAAAACTTGATTTTTTTATTTTCTTATAAAAAATAAAAATTATTTGTTTTCTTTATCAAAAATTAACAATTAATGTGTAAATTCACAAATGCTTTATAAAATTACAGGGGCTTATAAAACGAATTTTTCGTACAAAATTTGTTTCATAAGCCTCCGACAACTTTATAAAGTATACCGGTCCTTCTCATATAAAAGAACTAGTCCAAGGACCGGTTCCTGTCCCAATAACTGGTCACGTGACGTATCCGGTGACCGGTTCCTTTTCCCAGATGGTAATAAAACAAAATTTCACTTGCTGATGAATGATTTTAGAGGAAAATTATTATTTCTATTGCAAAATTTAACATCAAAATTTAAAACTGTACTGAAAATTCAAAGGAAGAAGAAAATCTTTCGATGATCCAAATAAAAATAAACAACATAAAATAAACTGAAATACTATCTATTCATAGTTATTGTATGCAAAAAAAAATTAAATCTAAACTGTGAATCTAAAACAAACCATGGCATGATACTAAATAGCTAAAAAAAAAATAGCTAAAAATTGCCACAAAAAATAATAGAACAGCAACAACAGCAATATCAAAGCTTCAAAAATTTTAAATGTAACACTCTCTACTGACACATACTCAGCAACTCGCTGGCTGGCTGCTTGGATGGATGATGGCTGGTTTGTTCGTTAGCAATTGAAACTGCCATTTGCCAGAATTTTATTGTGTAGATTTTTACATCCGTTTCGAAACAATTTTTGTGGTACAACAAATGGAATGATAGCAACAATTTTTATGAGTTTGAAACAATGAAAATTGTTCACAGTGATGCTAATATAAACTTTATGAAAATAGCGCAAAATAGTGGATTTTTTAATCAAATATTTAAATAAAGAAATGCTCTATTGTGTATAAGGTGTTTCAAGAGGGCATATACTGCTAATTTTTTAACTTAGTTATGAAGTTTGAAGATAATATGGCACGCATACTTAATATTAAAGCAAAATAATTCCACATAACTCATACGCAGAAAAAATTTATTTGTGTTTTTTCCACTAAAAGGTCTTGGCAATACCAGGCTGGTCGTTATTTCTATGGTTAATTACATTGAAAGGCCAATAGTTTTCCTTTTTAACATATTTAACTATTAAACTGAAAAATTATGACAAATAAAAATTTAAAACTAAATCAAGCAAAAAGAAAGACAGTTTGTAAGCAACACTATTTACAGTTCAGTGCAGTTGTAAATAGTATCAATAGCAATAAGTTGTCTACAGTAACGACAGTGACCATTTTAACGAGAAAAAAATACAACACTATAAAATCTAGCGAAATGAATGATGTTAAAAATTTCAAAAATAAACAAAATACCAACAAGAAATAGTAAAGCAAAATGATAAAATGAGAATAAATCTGGAATTATTTGATGTCATTCTACATAGAAAATACAGGGTGGCCCAAAAGTACCTAAGGGGTTTGAATTCCTTATAACTTTTTTATTATATTTTTTTTTCAGTATTTTGTAAAGAAGACTTGGAGAATTTTAAATGGAACAGTATACAATTGAACAACGTGCCCTAATCGTTTCCGGCAAAAGGCAGAAGAAAATCATGATTTTATTCATAACTTAATTATGAGTGGCGAAGCCCTATTCCAACTAAATGGGTTCGGTAATAGGCAAAACTGCAGGATATGGCCTACAGAAAATCCAAGAGTAGTTCAACAGCAACAATTACACCAACTTAAATGTACTGTTTTGTGCGGTGTTTCGTCGGAAAATATAATGAAAATGGTTCCCTTTTAACTCAAACCCCTTCGGTAATTTTATCCCACCCTGTAGTTGTTTATCTTGTCTAAGCAGTGACAATAGCAAATCACATACAGACTTAAGCTAAATCTTTCAAAAAATTAAAACAGAGTGACATGCTATGTACGCGCTTGATTAGCTTCAGTTGTTGTTTCATACTCTATGCTGACAAGAAAATGGTATAAGTGATAATGATCCAATGCCATTCTTCAACCATGGTAATTATCCAAATACTATCAACACTAACATAAACACATATGGTAGTTTAAAACAACAAAAAAAAGTTGAAAAATTGTTTTCAGGAGTTTTGTATGTGCTCTAATACAAAGTATTATATATGCCCGAGTAAAAAAGTGTATAAACAATCACATATGGTTATAATAATAATATATTGTAATATACCGGCAAGTATTAGTGTGTATAATTATATATTGCATTACTTGTTACTAGGGCAACCAAAAAAAATCCCTAAAAGTAATGTTTTAAGCTCTTAAAAAAAGCTCGGAAAAATAGTAAAATAAGCAGTTAAAATGCAAAAATAAGTGCTTAAACTTCATTATTTCTTCATTAAAATCGTCAAAAAATTTAATTTTTTTATTTAATACAATGCTACTTCTTTTGGAACTTCAGGAATCAGACAAAGTTGTAAAATTCTTAAACTTTAACAAATAGTGAAAAATAATATGTTGAAGGCATGGCCCAATCCGGATTTCATTCTTGCCTAAGGAAGTCGTCATTGTCATATTTGTATTAGTAGAATTCAAGTTAAAAATATAAAAAGTTTATTTTAACAAAAGAAATTTTTCAATTTAAAATAAATTAAAAAAAAGCAAATTTTAAATAAAAAAATTTATGTCGACTTAAAAAAATGTTTATAACTACTGATTTTAGGAAATAAAAAGCAAAAACAAGCAAAATTAGATAAAATAAGCAAAAAAAAGCTCTAACAAATATAGCTTAAAATTCTTATATTTTTAAGATCAGAACTTGTATTTAATCTAAATTGTTCTATCTTTTCAAATAAAAAACTTGCTCTAGCTTCTTTTTGGTTGGCCTACTTATTACATTACCCAAGTAAAAAAGTATATACAGTGGTGGCCACAAAATTTAAGACAATTCAAGTTTCTTTAAGTTTATTGTTGTTGCATTTATTTTTAAAGATCAAAATAGTGGCTAAATTCGCCACAAAAGGCAAGGAGATCGTTCAGAAAATTGTACAGAATTTTAACGTCATTTTTTTTTTTCATTTTATCACTTGTTTTAAGTGGGCGTGGCTTTTAACGAAAAATTAGCGATATCAACCTTTAATCAAATTATATAGTAAAATTTAGGCAGTACTGATGGGTTGAGTACAAACTGTATATTTTTGGAAATCCTATAAAATTTCCTTAAGTCTTGCATTCTTTTTATCTACAAATAGTCGACAGACTTAAAATTGCAGCACTTTAAACATGACCAAATTTTTCTTTGTTTTTAGCGATTTTTAATATACAGTAGTGGACTAAAGGGGATACATATTTGAATTTTTTTAAAACTGTATTAATAACTTTTGTTCAAATTGTAATATCCAAGTGTAGTTTTTTCAGTTTTTGAAGTGGCCAGCTCAAAGCCCCGATTTGAATCCCATCAAGAATTTGTGGGCAATTGTCAAAAGAAGACTCTCCTAATACGAACGAGCACTACCAACTTAGATGATCTTTGGCCGAGAGTTTCAACGGAATGGACTAATATTCCACCTCAAACTATTAAAAATCTCGCGGAAAGCATGCCTTCTCGCATAAAATCTGTTTTAAAGCACAAAGGACTTTGGACAAAATATTATAGAAAGAACTTGCCGAAAATTTCAAATATGAACAATACTGGATAAAAGCGGCCACAATTTGCAATTATTTTTTTATTAACTTCTTAATGATATAGTCTACTGTATTTAGGTTTTTATTGAAGAAGAATGTCTTAGTTTTATGCTTAAAAAAATCATTTAAGTTTCTATAATAAAACAAAATATCGAAAACTTAAAAAAATTAGCACTGAGCCATATAAAACTATATGTTTTCCGATAAAATTTTCATAGCATATGTAACTAGATATGGCACATATAAATATATATGGGGACATACATATTCATACTGATCTATATATGATATTATACATAAAATTGTTTAAAAACTAAAAGCTACATATAATTATATCCGCAAAGGTATAATGTCACACTTGACTATACATAAACATTAGACCGACTCACGAAAAAAGTAAAAAAGTGCCCCCCTCAAAATAAACCTTGGTTTGTTTTATGATGATTCCCAAAATATTTCGGGTCTAGCAACGAGATCTCATGAGCTGGACCATTTTTAAAAAAAGGTCTTTGTTTTAGTTTTTGTAAAAAATTTGCATTTTAGCTGTAGACAGCATACTGAATATGGGTATCATATGAAAGGTTTTTTTGAGCGGTATATATATCATGTTCAAGCGTATCCAGGCATGTCCAATTTTCAAGGATATTCTATAAAATTTTTACCTCTTTTGTACGGAGATGTTTGTTATTGAAATGTCAAACTTACATATCATAATCTGTAGTCGATTTTAGTGAACACGTGTTTCAGATTTTTTTGAAATTCGCGATTTTTCGCGTTTTATCAGAAATTTAATGTGGAGGAAAAAATGTGTTCTAAATAGGGCAATATGGATACCAAAACTTTTCTTTTGATAAGTAAATCATCGCAAAGTGGATATTCGAAATTTTGCAAATTTCATATATTTTGCGTAATGCTGTGGACCAAATTTTGTTAAAGTTTTGGAGTCACTGTAATCTGCATTTGAATTCATTATCTAGTTGATGTAATATAAAAATGCAACTTAACAGAAAATAACCCAACACGCGCTTTTTCTTAGCGGAATATTTTTTTTTTTTTGGGAAAAAAAATTATTATTAAATTTTATTTAGGCATATATTTAGATTTTTCTTAAAAAAATTACAGACACGCGTATTTTAATATAATATTTTATTTAATAATAAACCTACAAAAAATTTCATAAATTTTTTTATAGAATTGGGGTAACTCCAAATTTTATCAAAATTTGGTCCAGAGCACCGTGAAAAATGTATTAAATTAGCAAAATTCTAAACTATATCCACTTAACGATTATTTACTTATCAAAAGGAAAGCTTTTATATCCATATTGCCCTATTTTCAACATAATTTCTACACCATATTGAATTTCTGATAAAACGCGCACAATCGCGAATTTCAAGAAAACCTGAAACACGTGTTAACTTAAATCGACTAGAGATTAAGATATGTAAGATTGACATTTAAATCACCTAATACTTCTTAAGTCCTTGCAAACAGGACATTTCTAGGAATGATTGAACATGTTATATATACCGCTAGACACGCCTCAAAAAAGCCTTTCATGTGATACCAATATTGTGTATATTGTCTTTAGATAAATACCAAAATTCTACCAAAAACTAAAAAAAAATACCTTTTGTAAAAACGGTCCAGCTCGTGAAATCTGATTCCTAGACCCGAAATATTTTGGGAATCATCATAAAACTAACCAAGGTTTATAGTATAGTGTTGTTTTTGAGGGGAGCACTTTTTTTTTGCTTTTTTCTGTCCATATAAGGTGAGTCGGTCTAATAAACATATTAGTCCATGTTAATTTATATACTTTTCTATATAACTTTATTTACTCGAGTAAGTGATAAGACATACCTTTTATCAGCTCGACAGTTGGCGTCGAAAGCATCATATGAGATTGGAAAGCTTTAAAAAGATACGTTATCGCATATTTTTTCTCTGCTATTTCATCGAAATTGTTAGCCAATACCCCTTGTTAGTGAAGCTCACTGTTTCCGTACAATGTGATACTAAGGCGTATGAGTGATCCCTAACAACACATAAATCATACGCATTGTAGTACATAGGAAAAAATCAAAAAAGAAAAAAATGTCTTGTTTTTCAGCAACAATAATTAACAACGAAAAAGAACTCCACTGGCAATAAATCATTTTTAAATTATTTTGGCACGCTGAAAATAACTATGGGAAAAATTTTGAAATCGTACGGTTAGATTTCGACACATTTTGACTTTTATATTTTCAATGAATACCCTGTTTGTTAGCAGTTTTGCCTCAATACCACGAAATTGAACTTTAAAATGTTAAACATTTTTATATTTTACAAGGAATCATTTAATATAGTTTTAGGATTCTCTAAGGAAGTGAAAAATTAGTAGCGTTTAATTCCGATGCACCATGGATTGAATAGTACTAAAACTAAAGATTAATTCAAATAATGAAGTGCATGTTTAAGTAACCATATTAAATATGGTACCATATTAAAACACAATAGATAAAATTCGACATCAATAACTACTTAAGTTAAAGATTTCTGTTGTTTATTTTCTATGTTACATGCTCTCAAAGTTAAATAATAATTGCTAGCTTGGCGCTTTTTGTCAAAAAGTGAAAATAAAGATAACTTAAGTGCGATTTTTGTAAATTGGTTCTAAAAAAATATTATTGTTTTTAAATGGATCCATAAACTTCAGGTATTAAACTTAATTTTGAATAAGTTTTTTGTTTAGATAAAATAAATATTTCTAGTAATTTTTTTTGTAAATTGAGCCTTAAAACGAGCACAAATGTACATCAACTACATTTGACCGATATAATTTTTTCAACTTAATTTCCATCTTCAAATAATCTTTCCGCGAAAACAAAGCTAATTTTTTAATTTCTAATAAAATAATAGGCAATTCATATTATGACATTACTTTGCGCCACCTTGTCTACTTTTCTGATCCGAAATAAATTTGGAATGCCTTCTTAACATTTAGTTAGTTTTTCTTTTCTTTTTCATTATTTCCAGTATTGTGCTAAAGATTATTAAAAACAAGTTATAAATATAATACACAAATATGGCTGTCGAATTAAATCCCCTTTAGATTTCGCAAAACTTAGACTTTGTTTTTTACGGTGTCTCATACCGTGCGGTTAACTTTAACTTAACTATTAAACAAAAGAAAATGTCAAAAAAATTTTAAACAAAACAACAATAACTTTTTGGGTTAACTATTAGGTAATCCTTAAACCCGTAATGTTTTGTTTTTATATACAGTATATTTACTAATCTAATACTATTTTATGTTCTTTTAAATTTTTTTAAGAAGTAAATATACCTTTTTAACTGGAATGCTTCATTTATTGCGGCTGCCACCTTATCTATATTAAACACGATCCTACATTAAAAACAAACAACATTTTACTTGCATGTTGGTATTGCACACAACAAAAACAAAACCAAACAATACAATATTTTGTAAACATACAATGACGATAACTTGATTGACCATAGTACAATCTCAATTATTCGATTTACACGGAATGTGATTTGAAACAGAAATGAAAAAAAACGAGTAAAAAGGTTAAAGTCGGGCATGCAGACTATATAATAGCCTACACCAGTCTGACTTAAAGCCAACTAATGTTTGGATCCGAAATTTGAATGGGTTAAAACGGACTTGTGTCAAAATTTTCTATAAAAACATAAAATAAGAGAAAAGCGCAAAAATAGCCCATATGGGCGATAGGTCCAAATATGGACCGATCCTATCTAGAATCAATAGGCTTTTTATTTGGGACAATGTAAGTCAGCGAACCAAATTTCATTGAAATATCTTCGTATTTGCGACCTGCAGCGTGTAACCAAGCCAATTTTGGGGGGACCCTTATATGAGCACTAGGTCTAAACATGGACTGATTTTAACCAAAATCAATAGGCTTTGTGCTTGGGCCGATATAGGTCTGTGTACCAAATTTCATTGAAATATCTTCGTATTAGCGACCTGCAGCGTGTAAAAAAAATTTTGGGGTGTACCTTATATGGGAACTAGGTCTAAACATGGACCGATTTCAACCAAAATTAATAGGCGTCGTCCTTGGGGGGACGTAAGTCGGTGTACCAAATTTTGTAAAAACATCTTAATATTTGCGACCTGTAGAGTGCGCAGAAGAATGCATGGTCAGACAGACAGACGGACGGACGGACAGACGGATATCGTTAAATCGAAAGAAAAAAAAATTCTGAGCCGATTGGCATACTATAAGGACCAATATTTTTTGGTGTCACAAACATCAGCACAAACTTATAATACCCTATCCACGTAGTGGTGTAGGGTATAAAAACATGTTAAAACTATATTAAATTCGTACGTTACTTGTACCGGATATTGACTTAATAAAAACCGGATAGACGAAATTTCACTGTGTGTGTATATACAGTAAAACATCGTCAATCGGTATAATTGATTGCAGACGGCAATCCGGAATATCGAATTACACGAATTACCGAATATAAATAAAAACGTCCAATAAAACATTTACCCCTAAATTCATAAACACTTTGTAAAATTATAGGAGGCTTATTGAACAAATTTTGTATGAAAACGAGTAAAAAGATTATGGTCGGGCATGCCGACTATACAATACCCTACACCAGTTTGGTTAAGAGCCAACTAATGTTTGGATCCGAAATTCGAATGGGTTAAAATGGGACTTGTGTCAAAATTTTCTATAAAATAATAACAGAAGAGAAAATCGTAAATATATCCCATATGGGCGATAGGTCCAAATATGGATCGATTCTAACTAGAATCTATCGACTTTGTTCTCGGGACCATGTGAGTCAGCAAACCAAATTTCATTAAAATATCTCAATATTTGCGACCTGCAGCGTGTAACCAAGCTAATTTTGGGGGGACCCTTATATGGGCACTAGCACCAAACATGGACCGGTGTTAACCAAAATCAATAGGCTTCGTCCTTGGGCCGACATAGGTCGGTGTACAAAATTTCATCAAAATATGTTCATATTTGCGACTTGTAGGGTGCGCACAAGAATGCATGGACAGACATACAGATGGACAGACAGACGGACATCGTTATATCGAAATTAAAAAAAATTTTGAGCTGTTCGGTATACTATAAGGTGGGTCTACTACCATTATTTTTTGGTGTTGCAAACATGAGCACAAACTTATAATACCCTCTCCACGTACCGGCTTGGTTACACGCTGCAGGTCGCAAGTATTAAGATATTTTAATTAAATTTGGTTTGCTGACTCACATGGTCCCGAGAACGAAGCCGGTAGATTCTAGATAGAATCGGTCCATATTTGGACCTATCGCCCATATGGGCTCTATTTACGATTTTCTCTTCTTTTATTATTTTATAAAAAATTTTGACACAAGTCCCGTTTTAACCTATTCGAATTTCGGATCCAAACATTAGTTGGCTCTTAACCAGACTGGTGTAGGGTATTGTATAGTCGGCATGCCCGACTTTAACCCTTTTACGCGTTTAGAATTTCTTCTGAACAATATCCAAAAAATAACTTAAGTATTGCTTCTAAAGAGATCATTAATTGCAGTGCTTTTCTTATTGCTTTTCCTACTGTTTTGGCATCTCTTTTTTTGCTGGGCCTTCTTTGCATCCCAGTGTAGAAGCGGTAATGACATATCATTAATTTTTGGAGTACCAGTAATGACACCCACTTACCTTCTGCATTATTTTAAAACATATAATAATGAGTTACTGATAATGACTTATTTTTATCATTATTTCAAATAGAAAATAATTTTTTTTTTTTTTTTTTTTTTAATTTTGTTAAATCTATTTTTATGTAACCACATATTTTTTGATTTTTTGTATGTTGGCGAGTTAGCTTACTTGTGTGCAGCAGGTCAATTATGTTTTTATCTATTAAATATTACATGTCGATATAGCTCAGGTGGTAGAGCTGTTGACTGGCAATCTGTAGACCCAGGTTCGATTCCCGCACTAACAAATTTTATTTAAAAAAAAATACATAAAAAATATTTTTTTTTATATAATTAATTTTTTTGAAAATCTATTTTTAGACTCATTATTTTTGTCAGTACTGGTAAGCACATAGGTAACGATATATTTTTTGATTTTTCGTATGCTGGTGTGTAACGACAACTCATTATTTTTCGCGACATCGCCATATAAAGGTATAAGAAATAAGAAATGTAATAACAAAAGTAAGTAGTTACCATTACCAAGTATGTAGTTACATAACCACATATCTGGTAATGATTTTCTACACTGGGATGATGATGAAAATTTCCATCATAAAATTTTTTGAGGAAAAAAATGCACACAACCACGTGATTTATAATTTTTTTGTTGCTAGCAACTATTTACATGACTATTGTTTCAACTGAAGCACATTTGTCAAAAAATTAAAGTAAACTTCATTATCAATTAGCAGGTTTAAACTTGTCACCCAATTTACTACAGTGATTTCTATAAAAAAAAAATTATGCAAAGAAGGGTTTGTAAGAAATCTGAAAGAGGAAAACTATACAATCGGTACCCGTTTTCTTCGAATCGGAAAAATGATTTTAATATTAAATGTAGTCTGCTACATCAACAAAATGTAAATGGAGCAAACAACAAAATATGTTTTCGAAGCCTTCTGCAAAGTACAACCAACAATAGAAATATTATGAAAGTTTTTTGTTTTTGTATTTAATACCGTCGGTATAAATAAAATACAAATCTTATTTTTACCTTACTTCTTTGTTAATAAAAGAAGAGGCAAAACATTTTTTCTCCGTACTGTGAGTGTTGTCAAAATGTTGGTTTTTAATTTTTATTTTAAAAAATCAAAAATGTTTTTTTCGATCGTCTTTTCATTGCTGAAAGTGTAGAGGTTTTTTGAAAGTATGAAGTATTTGTGAGGAGAGTATCCTGATGAAAAAAATAGCAGTTTTTGAAAAACAAAAATACTTATTATATTATATCTTAATAAAGAAATTGGCCTCGAACTGAATTAATAAATTTTTAATTAATCAATTAAAAAGGTCTAAAAAAATAATTTTTATTTTTAAAAAAAATTGTTTTTTCTGCAAGGAAATTTTAAACTTATTTTTAGTAGTTCTAAATAAAATGTTTACAGCATTTTCCTTTTTCTGTTAGTGTAATAATAAGTGTATTTCCTAAAAATTTGATTAAAATGGATTTTTAAATTACAATTTTTTTAAAAACAAACGAAATTGTAATATTTACATTTTTATTTAGAATTTTTATATTTCCATATTTCCATATATAAAATTTTAAATCGTTTCAAAAATTAATTGAATGTACAAAAATAAAAAAAATAAAAATTTTATATTGAAAACTACAAAAAATTATTAATTGTGTAAAAAAGTTACAAAGATTTTTTTCCGACCTGGTAGGATTTGAACCTGCAACCCTCTGATTTCTGTGCCAGCACGATCCTATGCAACCCTCATACAAATTATTAACTTCTTATCACCCACGAAAATGAACTTCGGACTAGCATATATTTACTGCAGCATTAGATGTTTTTTAAAACCTATTCCTAAGGGGTGATTCTTTGTGATGTAATGAAGGAAGTGATTCATTTAGAAGTCATTTCATTTATTTTTGCTGGGAATTTCCATGGAGTCCAGATGATAGACAATGCAATACGTTTGAAAATGTCGTCCGCATTACCGAATAATATGTACTAGTGGAGTTCAGATTATCGAGGCATTACTGTGTTGGAGATTATATACACTCAAAATAGTTTGTAGTTTAAACTAACTGAAAATGTAATTTAAAATAAATGAAAATTCACTTGAAAACCGGTCTACTGACTTTTCATTTAAATCAAAAGAACTTTTCACTTATTTTTAAATGTTAATAAATAAACTACAAAATCCTTAAAAAATAATGATTTTTCATTTATTTCGTTTTTTTAAATTTCAAAAATTTAACTACAAAATCCGTAAGAATAAACGGTATTTAGTTTATTTAATTTTTTTAACTGACCTAGAAATCGAAAACGAATTCTTTTTTTAACAAAACATTTTAAATGAAAATTATAACTGTAACAGAAAATCCGTGTTTATATTTAATTTATTTTTTAAATAAACGACAAAAACAGTTAAAAATATATTTCTTTGTATTTTAACTGAATAATCATTTAAAAACAAATGTACGGATAACTTTTTAGCTAAACTACAGTCAATTACTGTAATAATATTTTCAGTGTAGTAATTTGCTTTTGTGTTTGTGTGTACTTCTAGTAATGTTAGTTTATATGTAAGTGTCTTTGGGAGATTTCCGGCTTTTTTTTAAGGGAGACTATTTAACATGGTGTTGTATTGGTCAAGGATTTATTGTAAAATAAACAATGTTAATCATACCATTTTACACAAAAGATATCCTTCATTTTAAGATGATTTGCGGTTATTGACATTGCTGGTTAAATTCATAGATAAAGTGATTTTCTGAAATCATTTAATTGTGATTAGCAGGGCAAGGAAATTCATGCACTAAAAATAATACATCTTTTATATAGGTACATTAGAGTTGTCCAAAAAAACACAAAAGTTGGAATTCGCGATCTCCACAATGTTGCCCCCCTATTCTTAATGTCTAAAAACTCTCTGTGCCAAGTTTTAGCTAAATCCGCTTTTATTTAAAGGTAGCAGAAAATGTTATCTTCTAAGAATTAGTAATTTATAGCTAGAGTAATTTACACAAAAACTGGGGTTGATGTTAAATTTAATTATTTCTTATTCCCTACGCTTTTACTTAACAATTTTTTTTTTAATTTAGTCTTAATTAATATGAAGAAAAGGAATTTGAAATCAATTTAAAATTTTTAGTTAAAATTTCCAAATTTTCCGAAAAGATGTAATTAAAAATTCAACTTGTTTTTGGCTTGTATACACAAATTTCTTAAATCTGATCTCTATTTTAAGAATGATTATGAATCAGCAATCGAAATTTAAAAAAAATTTGTGGTTTATTAATTATTCGCGGTTTTTGAAAATTCAAAAAAAAACTCAAGTTTTTTGAGATATTTTCCAAATTACCTGTAAACGGAGTTATCGAAAAATCCAATTTGTTATACGTTTGCAATTTACTTACCAAGGGTCTTCATTACATTTAACACTGATATTAATTTTCGAAAGGAAAACAGATATAATTGCAAGTTAACTTAAAATTTGACTTTTTTTACTATGTATTTCGCTATAATTTTATTGCTATCAAAAATCCTATCTCACATAACAGGACATTCCATAGATATATATTAAACCAAAAAAGAAATTTTCATAGTGGTAACTATAATAAAACATCCTGATCAAAATTGAACATTTTTTACATGAAATTTTTAAATTTAGCGAAATCCGCGAATCCGATTTCAATTTTGATTCGTAATATACACCTAAAAAAATATTAGATTTGTTATGTCGCGATCATAATAATTATATTTAATTTTTCTCATTTGTTCCATTATTTTTAGTTAAATAAAAATAATAGAACAAGTACAACATCGAAACTTCAATTGCGTTGTGCAACCTCTAAACAAAACTTTTTTGGTGATTTTTTTTTTATCAGAACATATTTATTTTCATAGTGGCATATTTTTAGGGTTGTGGAGCGTTAGAATTCCAACTTTTTTTTGGACCAGTCTAAGGTACATGCTATGAGGTATTAAAAATTCAAAACAGTGCTTTTAAAATTTTGAAAATATGCATTTTATTTTTGTACAGTTTCAGAGTTTTCGATACTATCAATTCATTATTATTGGTTCCTTTGTTTTAGAAAGTACACCCAGAAAACAGACTCGGTGCTGACAACCGCATTTGTTGCCAATCGAATGGTTCAGGTACATCAAAGGAATTGTTTTTTTTTGTGGCTACCGAATTATTCTTGATACAACTGAAATTTCATTGTCACAGTCAAATCAGTCCTGTCTCAATTGGATTTCTGTTGCCACAACTGAAAAATTCGGCTACCGCAACCGAATCATGCGATTGGCTACAAATGCGGTTATCAGAATTGAATCTGTTTTCTGGGTGTAGTTAAAACATTAAGGGTAATATGCATAATCACTTTTTAAATTTATAAATTGCTTACAAAACAAATTTTTCATACAAAATTTATTTTATAAGCGTCTTATAACGTTTTCAAATTATTGTACATAAGCATTTAATGTCTGTTTATCATCGTCGGAAAGTAATTGAACTTCTAACATTTCGTATTCGTAAAAAATAAAATAAAAAGTACTACTATATATTTTTGTAAGTTTGAAGAAAAAAATTGTTTGTAAAGGATACAAATTACAAAATATTATTGCGTTGAAAAAATGTTCAATAAAATTAGCAAAATATGTATTAAAATAAGCACTTACAGCAAAATATGCAAAAATGTTGACCGGACATTACCGCAACGGACATTATTCGTAAATATTCGGTTTTATATGCATGTCCGCAAAACTTTCGGTCGTAATCCCAATAATGGGAATTCTAGTTATGATCGTTTGCAAAAAGGCCATAATGCCAATGAGTTTTTTGACGGTTTTTATTGGGGTAATGGCAGATCCTTTACCGCCGAGCCATTTCTTTAAATTTGGAAACAGAGAAACGTCTCTGACAGGCAAAGATGGAGAATAAGGTAGATGCGGTAACAGTATAAATTATGAATAATATTATCCATTTACTGTATTCCTTTTCGCATGCAGTCAATGCAGCTAATTCCTTGTTAACCTAAAAAACTTTACTACAACCGTAATGGCCATTTTCACTGTCTTTGATTGCTTTGGGCAGATTAACCTACACACAGGGAACAGATTCATTGTGGCAACCGAAATTGTTGCCAACCGAATTTTTGTAGTTACATGTACTATAGACCACCCATGAAATATTCAAAAGTCATTTTTTTGTTCGCTCCACCGACAGTTTTCAATAGATTATGCATAAAAAAAATATATATTCAAAAATTAGATCTCTCGGGGGCATACAGGCCAGTCAGTTTGAACTTTTGACCCTAAAAATTACCTAAAAATACTTGAAAGCTTTTTTGCGCCATAACTCCTAAGTTTGACGTTTTTAGAAATTATACTATATAAGAGTTTTCATGCAGAATAAGAGGGAGAACACTTCTTCAATACTATACTTCTACCTTAGTATGATCTATAGTGAAGTTTTAAGGGGACAGATTCAAAATTTGTGCTAAGACTTCATTTTAAACGACCCTTATTAAAATTTCGACAGGGACAATTAAAATTGGTTTTCATTATGTTGTACAGTAATATATGTAGTTTTCATAAAGTAATTACATTTGAAACATATATCGGTTATTCTATGACAAATTGACCAAAATTTGACTTTGAAGTATCGGTTTATTGTATGTTGTACACTAGACCGTACCATCTTACAGGCAAAAAAAAAAGTGCGCGCTACACCCTCAAATATAAAGAATTTTTTTAAGGATTTCAAAGTGTGATATAACGATTTTTTGTCTCGCGGAGACCAGTGTTTTGCTATAAAGGAAAAATACAATGAAAAAAAATTAAAAAGGCGACCCCTACGTTCGGCAACCAATATATAAAAAAAAATTCTACTGGGTTTAGCGACAAACTTCCTTAGAAAAAGTTTAATGATATTTTGCGAGCTTCAATTTTCTGCCATTAGGGTCGTACATTAGGGCTTTAGCAACTGTGATCTGATGGGTAAATACTGAAACGGGTTACTTGAGGTCAATGGTCCTTAGAGCAAAACATTGGTCCCCTCGAGAGAAAAACATCGTTGTATCATACTTTAAGATCTGACTGTAAATGCCAAAGATATAACGAAAAATGTAAAATGGCGACTTCTACGTTCGGCAAAAAAAATTTTTTTTTTGAAACCTCCTTGCAAAAATAATTTAGATTGAACGGTGTACGGCGAACTTTTTTTTTGAGATACGGTCTATTGTACACACAATAGTGTTATATGGAAATCCTTAGTAACAAGATTTGGATACGCTAGAAAATTCGCTTGGGTTCGAAAGAAAATGTATGAGCCAAAAAATGGGGGAGGTGCGGTGGTGGCAAATGGCTCCTAAAAATATTTTTCCACAGCCTTCGATAATAAGCTTTAATATAAAAAGTAAATGGATTTAAAGAAATCCTTATTCTCTTAACAAATTTAATGCAGTTTTTAAATTTATCACGTCATCATTGTATATTTATATTCCGCACGAAAAATATCTGTAAACTAGTGTTAGTATTTAATCTGCGAATATTGTATCACACAGACATTAAAATGGATATTTTCAACTCTGGGTTAACATAAAAAACTAGAAAAAAAAATACAGGAAAAAGTGTTATATTTGAAATCCATACTTGTCCCAAATATCAAATTGTGTAATATTGAAAGCAATACACTAACTCTGACACACATATGAGTACTATATAGTTCTATTGTAAAAAAAATAAATTGATGTTGCAACTATTTATACGTAGCCAAAAATAACAAGTATTGATATTGAAAAAAACAACTGGGTTTTAAAATATTTTATTTTTATCTTTACTTTTTTTTTGTAACAAATAATGTCAACAAACTACATTTTTGATACGCGAAGGAAAAAATACTTTTTAATATTGTTAGTGCTAATTATATATATTTTTACAAACTATCATATATAGTGGTTGCCACTTATTTGACACACCCTTAAAAATATTAATATTCTTCATAGTATTCATCTACTTTTGAATGAATAAAGAAAGCAACTACAAAAATGGATAATATAATGCACACTTTGTCTTCCGAGGACCCTTTTCAAAGCCCTAACTTTGCTGGGAAAGAAAAGGAAAGGGATTAGGTGGTAAAAGTGTCTTTCATAATACTGTGAGACAAATGGTAGGGGTCAGTGATCGGGAAGGGTTCAAACTACCGGGGAAAGTTATATCGGTAAAAAAGAAGTTATACGTATCCCGGCGTTTCGCTAGGTCAACCCTAGGAATCGAGATATATCGATTTGATCTTTGGTGGTCTTCTTTTTGACATAACTCGAGAACCACTAGTCCGATTTTGCTCAAAAAATTTTAAAAAAATTAAAAATTACAATTCCTTTAATCTGTTCATATAACGTTTTTCTATATACTCAACAGTTTTGCCGTAAAAATAAATGTATGAAGAAAAAAATATTTTTTGCCTAAAATATTAAAAAAAAGTAATAAACAAAAGGTTATTGATTTTTAAGGTAGCGGTAACAAACATTTATTTTTACCGGCAAAACTGTTGAGTATATAGAAAAACGTTATATGCCCGAGTAAAAAAAATTATATATAATCATATGTGGCATATATTACAATATATAATTAGACATGTGGTTATGTATTTCCATATATAATTATATATGACGTTTTTTCAGAAAAATTTTCCTTATATTATGCCATATATAATTTCATCTAATTAGATATCGGTCTTCATAATATTAGATATGGCATATATAATTATATATTACATAACATGGTTGATCGTATTGCATATATAGTTATATATAGAACTATATCTTAATATATATCGTGGCATTTTAGCAATATATAATTATATATGGTATCATTTAAACAATATATAATTATATATGGTGACAGTTAAACTAGATATTATCATATATGGTGCCATTTAAACAATATATGGTCATATATGGTACCTCATAAACCAAATCTTTAATTCAGTTCCAGATATGATAATATATGGTACTATATATAGTGCGATATATATTTATATATGGTGTCATTTAAGCTATATATTATCATATATGGTGCCATTCAAACCATATATTATCATATATGGTGCCATTTAAACCATATATTATCATATATGGTACCATTTAAACCATATATTATCATATATGGTGCAATTTCAACAATATATGCCCATATATGGTACCTCATGAACAATATTTTTAATACAGTTCCACATATGATAATATATGCTACCATATATAGTGCCATATATATTTACATATGGTGTTATTTAAGCAATATATTACCATATATGGTGCCATTTAAACCATATATTGTCATATATGGTGCCATTTCAACAATATATGCTCATATATGGTACCTGATGAACGACATTTTTAATACAGATGCAGATATGATAATATATGCTACCATATATATTGATATATGGTGTCATTTAAACAATATTAATATATGGACATATATGGTATCATTTAAACAATATATTGTCATATATGGCACAATTTAAACAATATATGGTCAAATTTGGTACCACATCAACATTTTGAATACAATTCCATATATGGTTTAATTTGAATAATGTATGTTACTTCATTAACAATATTTATAATACAGTGTCATATATTGTAATATATGTATATCATTTAATATATATTGATGTATGGTAATGGTACAATAATTCCAATATCAGTTGAGATACAATTTGTGGGTCCATATCAACAATTTGTTCACGTACATTTAACATATATATATGTACATTTAAGTTATAATTTATAAACACTTTATAAAGTTAAATAGTTCCATAAACCTCGTCTAACTGTATAGAATGTTTATGAATATACGATTTAATATATAATAATTACAACTACAAATTGCTGCCATTCAGTCCACCAGATTGTCAGCCAAGACCTCTACACTCTAATCTAACGAGACTTGTTATAGATGTGTGATAGCTACAAATTAAATGAATGATAAAAGCATTTCGAGCTAACTTATAAGCATCGAAAAAAGGTATTCCAGAAATTATTAAATGTATTTTAGAAAATTTTAATTGTATATCACAAAATATTATTTGCACTTCAGAAACTACAATATTACGCAAATTTAATTATTTATTTATTTAGTTGTGTCCAGAAATAATGAAATCTATTTCAGAATTTCATAGCTAATAGAGAAAAATTTCTCAAATACATTTCATAATTTCAGAAATACGATTGATAATTTCTGAAATACAGTTTGATAATTTCTGAAATACAGTTGTGAATTTCGGAAATACTATTAATAATTTCTGAAACACAATTGATAAAACTGAACTTCAATTGACTAGTTCTGAAATACAATTCATAAATGTGAAAAATAATTGATGAGTTCTGAAACACAATTGATAAAACTGAAATTCAATTGATTATTTCTGAAATACAATTGATAAATCTTAAAACAATTAATACAATTGGAAATGGTGTAGAGCGTCAAAAAGATGTAAATAAAATTATTTTATTCAAAGATTTCAATTTAATAAAAAAATAAATATATAATTTTATAAAAAAATGAATAGAAAAAAAAAATTTTAATTTTATAAAAAGAAATTCATTTTGTAAAAGAAATGCATATTGAACTCGAGCCCTTCTGAGTTTAAACCTTATTTTAACAAAATATTGTAATTTTTATACAATCAGTGCTCTGCCAGTCTATTATTTTTTGAACAGTTGGCAATATATGTCTGGGATCTTATTTAATCCCACATAAATGGAGATCTTACGTAGTACCCAAATATAATGCGGCATCTAATTTTATCTGTCATTTTTATGGATACTTTTAGATGTTAATCCCCAAATATATTGCTTTTTCTAATTCGATCTGCCATTTTAATACCGAAATAAATTGCTGGATATAATTCGATCTGCCATTTTTCTGATAAATTTAGATCCAAGTTTATCGCCAAATATATTGCTGGATCTAATTTGATCTGCCATTTTTCGGTTAAATTTAGATCCAAGTTTATCCCCATATATATTGCTGGATCTAATTCGATTAGGAATTTTCGGATAAATTTAGATCTAAGTTTATCCACATATATATTGCTGGATCTAATTCGATGTGCCATTTTTCGGATCAAATTGGATCTAAGTTTATCCCCAAATATATAGCTAGATCTAATTCGATCTGCCACTTTTTCGGATCAAATTATATATACGTTTATCCACAAATATATTGCGGGATCTAATTTCATCTGCCAAAATTGAGATCAAATTAGATCTAAGTTTATCCCCAAATATATAGCTGGATCTAATTGGATCCGCCATTTTTCGGATCAAATTAGATCTAAAAATATCCGCAAATATATAGCTGGATCCGCCAATTTTCGGATCAAAATAGATCTAGGTTTATCCCCAAAGATATCACTGGACCTCCCAATTTTGAGATATAACTTGATCTTAGTTTATCCCCATATATACAATGGGATCTAATACGATATGATTGGATACACCCAATTTTGAGATCTAAATGGATCAGCTAGATATTACAGCAGATCTTAAACAATATCAAATTGGATATAATTAGATATTGCGCGAGATCAATTTTTTTTACTCGGGTGAACAGATTAAAGGAATTGTAATTTTTAATTTTTTTAAAATTGTTTGAGCTAAATCGGACTAATGGTTCTCGAGTTATGTCAAAAAAAAGATATATCTCGATTCCTAGGGGTGACCCAGCGAAACGCCGGGACACGTATAGTTGGTTTTTGACCGATATAACATTTCCCGTTGGTTTCATCCCATCCCGATTTTGACTGTCGCATAGTGTAATCATTTTTTTTTTTTTTTTTTTTTTTATTTGCGTTTATTTACTCAAAAATTTATATTATTAACTATAAATAAACAAACAGTATAATTATAATTTTTAATACACAGTCCCTTTATGCGGGCTCTCAAGTATACGACATAATATATAACATAATTTTTAGTAGTACCTATATATAACTAAATATACCGAGAATGTATTTATTTATACAGATTTGAATGTAAGAAAAAAAATGAAAAAAAACCTCACTTTTGTATTACAAGGAAATAAAAGGTATGGTCCAAGGTTAAAATAAAAGAAAAAAGAAAAATTAAATTAGTTGGTAAGCCACCAATATTTTTCTATGTTTAGATTTGGTTTCATGTGCTTATCTTTTAGATAAACACTTGTATCGAACCGAATATTTTCGGTTGTTAATTGATTGCATGTTATAGCTTTAATATTGGCTCGTCTATAAATGTGGTATATTATAGGTATGCCTGTATCGTTTTGGATATATCCATTTTTATCAAGGAAGAGGAAGGCCTCTGGTGGAATGTAACCATTTTGTAAGGAGTTACTTATGAACTCATCATTAGCGTAGTATGGTGCCATAATTAAATTATTTTCATAATTTTCTGTACTTTTTAGAATGTGATTTCTAATTAAGTGTATTATAAAATTATCAATTCTACTTACTTTTGCCTCATTGTACAATACTTTGTTGGATATGTATTTTTTATAATCGCTATTTGCGGATCTATAAAGCGAGGTACAGCTCCTTAAACATTTTCTTTCAAATACCCTCATTTTCTCCATATAAGATGGGGATATGTTGTACCAAATTTGGCAACCATATGTTAGAATAGGTCTTATTAACGACTGATACATAATTGTCTTAACCCTTGATTTAAGGTGTTTTGAAAAAAATAATTTTTTATGCAAGAAAAATGCTTTTTGGGCTTTTCGAAGTTGAAGATTAATGTGATCATTAAAATATAAAAATTTATCCAAATGAATGCCTAAGTACTTTACAATTTGTTTGTTTGGAATAAGTACATTGTTTAGAGATTTAACACCAAAGGATTTCCAATTACGTTTTATGTTGTTGTTACATTTTCCCACTGGCGGTCGGAAAAGAATTGTTTCGCATTTATTTAGATTGATTTTCATTTGCCAATCTATTGTATAATTTTCTATAACATTAAAGTACTTTTGTAATTTCTTGTTAATTTTTTCAATTTTATCATCGGATTGATAAATAATGATATCATCAGCAAAGCCAATAATGTTTTCTATTTTGTCTAAAAGATCATGTATGTATATGTTAAATAGTATTGGTGCATTTACAGTGCCCTGTTGTAAACCATTTACAATGATAAACTTTTTGGAACTTATTGTTGTTCCATCACTAACTTGAAAACATTTATTGTTTAACATATTATGTATTAGAAAGATTAAATGTAATGGGAATCCATAATTCAACAGTTTAGAAATTAATCCAGGAATCCAAATATTATCAAAGGCCTTTTCAAAATCTACTAAACAAGCCCCGGTAACCAAGGATTTATTTAAATTCCATTGTATATTCGAAACCAACATATTTATTGCATGAATTGTAGTGTAATCATTCGACATTATGCAGTGAATGGCTACATAGCACTATGTAAACAATGGTTATTTTTACCATTAAAATTCTTTATTATTATTGACACACAAGTTGTACAGTTTCTTTTGAAGCTAAAAATATGAAATTTTTTTTTTTTTGTTATATGAATTTTGTTATTGTAATGGTGCTGTTGTTTTTTTTACATAAATAAAGAGAGGACAAAATATATATTTATATTTAAAAAAATATAAAATATGAAATAAAGTAAACATAATAAACCAAAGTGTACATTTTCTTTTGACAATTGTAATGCAGTTTTGTCTTCCGCTGGAGTACGACTCAGTTTATCCAGGTTCATTAAAGGCCTGCTTTCATTAAAATAAAAACAATGATCGCTTCTCTTGTTCAATTTAACTATACGGTTTTATTCATTAAGATCTTAAATTACTTAATCAAATGACACTTACTCCTCTATACGGATTCAACAATTCGGTGCACATAATGATAATGATCGGTCTTCGGCAACTCAGTGGTTGCTGTTTCTCCAAACGTCGATAGCTTTGTCACTGATTCGATATAAATAGGTTTTAAATTAAGACTAGTAAATAGTTCTAAATAACTGACGGGAATAATCGGCAGGTGAGTCCGGTTAATCCTGGAGAAACAGGTTCTAAATACGATTAGTGACTCACGAGAATAATCGTGGGATATGTAGTGAAAAATTAAAGTTTTCAATGTACAACTGTTTCAAGGTACAACCGTCTCCCCTACTTATAAATTTATATTAACTTTTAGTCATCCATTTCATATTTTCAAATGTAATTTATTTAAACATATAAATATTATTGAAAAACAATCATTAAATTGTCACGCAATTTAATGCCCACACAAGCATGACAAAAAAATGTAACAGGAAACCCACCATTCTGTCTGTTAGTGACTGCTATCAATGTTTGGTTTAGTTTTGGTTACGATGATTTTGTTTGTAACAAATATTGAATTGAAAACGTAATCAGTTTGTAATCCGCAACAAGTACTTAACGCAATTGGCAACTGGGTGAGTGGTATATAGAAAAAATATAAACAGAAATAGACACAAGCACATATCGTCATATGAAATCAAAAAAGCCGTAAGTTACATTTAAAAAATTTTACAGGAGAAGCAAAAAACTTTTTAAAATTGTTTGCGCTTACACTTGGGGCTGTTTAGAATTTTGTTCATAAAACCGTCGTGTTTAGTCGTAGGAGAGTAAAATTTTGCAGGAATAATAATCGATCAAAAAAACGATTTGAATTTTTTGTAACTTACGGCTTTTTTGATTTTATATGACGTTAAGGTACATATATATACATTAAGGTAGTCCAGAAAATTGTCGCCTACAAATATGCCATTATGAAAATAAATATGATCTGACAAAAAAGTTTTATTTAGTTCGCAACTGAAGTTTCACGGTTGTACTTGGTCTACTATTTTTAAGTTATTAAAAAAAATTTTTAAAAAAATTACAAAAAGTAAATATAAATGTTATGATCGCGACATATCAAATCTAATATATTTTTTGGTGTACATTACGAATATAAAATCTAAATTAAAACCGCAGTCGGGGATTTCGCGAAATTTTAAGATTTTATTTAAAAAAAAAAATCAGTTTTGACCAGGAAGCTTTCCTACATTTACCGCTATGAAAGTACTTTTTTTTGCATTAATATATATGTACGGAATGTCATCTTATGCGAGATAGGATTTTTGATAACAATAACATTATAACAAGCTAAACAATAGCAAAATATTGAAAAAAGTCAAATTTAAGTTAATTTGCAAGGACATCTTTTACAGAGAGAATTCGTTTACCAGTCGCACTCCCCGCAGAAGTCTTCCCTGTTGCTTACAATTTAGAGACACTTAAATCAATTACTCACAAACAGTACTCCCTCTTTCCTCCTCCCCAAAACCTATTTTCCTAATATCAATACAATGCATTAGAGTAGAGCATCATAGTAGAGGGTATCCCTTGGGTGTTCGTTCAACATAAAAAAAAACTAAAATCAATGTCATACACTGAAAGAATTATCCTTCATGATATTAATGATATAATTTCATAGAATCAATGAAGGATTTCATTATGTTTATAATATTTAATTAATCCCAGTGTAGAAAATCATTACCAGATATGTGGTTATGTAACTACATACTTGGTAATGGTAACTAGTTACTTTTGTTATTACATTTCTTATTATCTTTATATGGTGATGTCGCGAAAAATAATGAGTTGTCGTTACATACCAGCATACGAAAAATTAAAAAATATATCATTACCTATGTGCTTACCAGTACTGACAAAAATAATGAGTCTAAAAATTGATTTTCAAAAAAATAAATTATATAAAAAAAATATTTTTTATTGTATTTTTTTTTTTTTTTAATAAAATTAGCTGGTGCGGGAATCGTCCTGGGTCTACAGATTGCCAGTCAATAGCTCTACCATCTGAGCTATATCGACATGTAATATTTAATAGATAAAATCATAATTGACCTGCTGCACACAAGTAAGCTTACCCGCCAACATACAAAAAATCAAAAAATATGTGGTTACATATATCCTTACCAGTGTTTAAAAAATATTGAGTCTAAAAATAGATTTCAAAAAATTTTCAAAAAAATCTAGAAAATTATTATTTGAAATAATGATAAAAATAAGTCATTATCAGTAACTCATTATTATATGTTTTAAAATAATTCAGAAGGTAAGTGGGTGTCATCAATGGTAGTCCAAAAAAAAATGATATGTCATTACCGTTTCTACACTGGGATATTATGAAATTTTTCATAACTTTTCTTTCATAAAATTTCCTAATTTAGTTTAAAAAAAATTCATTGAATTTCATAAATTAGATCTTCATAAATTTGATGAAAATGTTCTTTATATATATGAAATTGTTCAATAGTATTTACTTTTTTTAATTCTTTTTATAAAATATCGCCATTGCATTTATTTTAAAAATGTTCATACAATTAGAATTTTATATTGAACATTTAGTTCTCAAATACAGTAGTTTTATGTAAACATAAAGCCGAGTTTTAGTGATATGAGAGAATTCCGTACTAAGAGAATTATGTTTTATAATTTTTATTTTTTTTTTAATTATTTTTTTAATTTTGGACTAAGAAATTTTTTAATAAATCATAATAATTTTTTCGAAACATTAATAAGGAATTTCATTAATTGAATTAAGCTTATTATAAAATTTTATGAAACTTTTTAATTTAATGAATTCTTTCATTAGATATATTTTGTACATCCGTAAAATATTCTACAATTTTATTACGCTTTTTGCATTTGCTAAGTACTTTTCATTTATCCACTCCAGCTTAGCAATGACAACAACCAAATACTATAATAAATAATAGTAAACAAAATTGCTTCATAGATTTTATGAAACTCTTCATTGGCTGAATGATTTGATTTAATGAAATTTTTTATATAAAAAACTGAATGGACAACCGCCAAATGGCTTTTAGGGAAAAATATGTACCATTGATCGAAAAATAAAGTACGCCATTGTAATCAGCATGTCCGAAATATATAGAATTGATGGTCATGTTAGTGTTATTGTAGTCTAGTGCAAATTACAAATTATTAAAAGATAACTTTTACTGCTACCTCTAAGTAGAAGCGGATTTAGCTGAAACTTGGCAGAGAGCCTTCACACATTAAACAGTACATTGTGGATGACGCAAATTCCAACTTTCGTGTTTTTTTTGGACAACACTAATGTAATTATAGTTAGTACACAGTAAAAACTTTTTTATAACGAAAATCAACATCTGAATATAATGTTTAAGTTATTTGAAGATAGTAGTGTAAGGCTTTTGGTCATCTTATTCATTCTGTTAAGCAGTCATTTTAAAATAATGTCTTGCTATCAAAGTGATTACTGTTTGCTTTTCCAATGATATACATATTTTAATATAAAGTACAATTGAAGCTAATATAAAAATGGAGACACAATTCTATCAACAGTAAAAAAGGACAGCCGTTATTATTGTATTTAGTAAATTGACCATAAAATATAAGAGGATTTTTGTATTACAGTTGTTTGTTTTTTGTTTTATATAATAAAAGGTTAATCTATCTACACTGAAGAGCAAAAGTGTAACATGGTTCACATATTCAGACATTTTGCTTTAAATTTGTGAATATGAAAGTAAATCAGTAATTCTTTGAATTAGAAATCATCATTTGACTGAGAAAAATGTTTCATTTTCTCTTTTTAAAGACATATGTTAGACTTTTGCACCCGGTTCTTAACCCTTTGAGGACCATACATTTTCTGCCGAAGGGATTTTGAAAATTTTGCTATTTTCATAATCTCTGACCTAATAATAGTTATGTGTAGAACCCCTCCTTACTCCTCATTTCGCTTGCCAAAAATATTTGCCGTTCCGGACGAAGCGATTTTCATTATTATTTTATTTTCGTGATCTGGAACTAAATTATGGATACGTTACAAAAAATTGATCTAATAGACCCCTTGCTTGCTCTTCATTTCGCTTGTCAAGGTTTGTGCTTTTTACCCCTTAAATGAAGAATTCTAAATAAGCAATTTCGAGGGCTCACAAGGGGAAATCAAGACTAGGTAGGGATTTGCTGCCCACTATATTTTTGTTCCCCAGTTTCTCCTTTACAAATCAACCTGGGAAATATTTACTCTGTCTTTTGTCTGGGCAATTATAAATCCGAAAAACCCTTTGGCAAGTATACTTGCCTATGGTCGTCAAAGGGTTAAGAAATTCTCCATACGTCTTACTTAATACACTAGATACATTGAAAAATATAATTTAATATGCCCAATTGTTTACTATTAACTTGGATTTAAGTTTTAGCTTAAAAAGAATTAGAAAATGCAGTTAGTTGTCGTTCATAAATCTGCGATTCATCAGTTTGTAGTCTAACGATGAGTTTTCCTCCATTTGCTGTGGTAAACTCGCGGGGGTAGGGTTCGTCACAGGAATTTATTTTGTTCAGTGACAGAGAGAAAAGGCGTTGTTAAAACTTTATAAAAATTCACTTTATTGATTCACTTATATCTAATTACGAAACACCTAATGCTAAATTTAATAAAGTGGAAAGAGAGAGGCGCGGTTCGCCTCTCGTTGGATCTAATGTTGCCGAGTGTACGGGGATTCTACGTCCTTCTTAAGAACGGCAGGCTTCCTGGATGCAAATGTTGAAGGCTACGGTGGGAAGTGACCAACGAACGGCACGCTTCCTGCTGGCAAATGTTCAAGAATACGATGGGAAGTGACCAACGAACGGCACGCTTCTTTCTAGCAAATTTTCAAGGATACTGTGGGAAGTGACCAACGAACGACACGCTTCCTTCTAGCAAATGTTCAAAGATACGGTGGGTAGTGACCAACGAACGGCACGCCTCCTGCTAGCAAATGTTCAAGGATTCGGTGGGAAGTGACCAACGACCGGCACTCTTCCTGCTGGCAAATGTTCAAGAATACGGTGGGAAGTGACCAACGAACAGCACGCCTCCTACTAGTAAATGTTCAAGGATACGGTGGGAAATTACCAACTAACGGCACGCTTCCTGCTAGCAAATGTGCAAGGATACGGTGGGAAGTGACCAACGAACGGCAGGCTTCCTGGATGCAAATATTCAAGGATACGGTGGGAAGTGACCAACGAACGGCATGCTTCCTGCTAGTAAATGATCAAGGATACGGTGGGAATTGACCAACGAACTTCACATTTCCTTCTAGCAAATATTCAAGGATACGGTGAGAAGCGACCATCGAACGGCACGCGTCCTTCTGGTAATTTTCAAAGAAACGGTGGGAAGTGACCAACGAACGTCACACTTCTTTCTAGCAAATGTTCAAGGATACGCTGGGAAGGGACCAACGAACGGCACGCGTCCTTCTGGCAAATGTTCAAAGATACGGTGGGAAGTGACCAACGAACGGCACGCTTCCTGCTAGCAAATGTTCTCAGGACCTTGAAGGATTCTCGCTGGATATGCGAAGGACCTCGAAGGATATTTGCAGGGCCTCGCAGGACCTCGAAGGATATTCGCAGGACCTCGAAGGATATTCGCAGGACCTCGAAGGATATTTGCAGGATCTCATAGGATATTTGCAGGACCTCGAAGGATATTCGCAGGACCTCGTAGGATGTTTGCAGGACCTCGAAGGATATTCGCAGGACCTCGACGGATATTCGCAGGACCTCGAAGGATATTTAGGGGATGTGGCACACGTCCTTGTCAGGATGAATATCCAAGAGCTAGAAATAGAAAATATGATTAGTAATACCTTGTGAACCCTTTGGCGGCTGCCAGCAACTGATCTGTGATGCTGCGCTTTATATACCCTTGCGTGTATCGAGGGCCGTTTGATAATTATCCAGAAAAACTACGAGGGGTGTTTGGGAATTCCTAGGGTAAATTGCCACGTATGTAGACAGAAACGAGCGGAGCGACTTCTGTCGTTACAGTAGACAAGAACTGAATAGAAACGGCTCCTATACACTGAAAATATTATTAGAGTAACTGACTGTAGTTTATTTAAAAAGTTATCCGTTCATTTATTTTTAAATGATTATACAGTTAAATTTTAATGGAAAATCACTGACGAAGCCCATCCATAGAAAAAGGCAGAAACTGGATCTAGCCTGATTTCAAATTTAATGTGTTTATTACTTGTGAAGAAAATGTTTATTCTTCTTCTTAACCTCAAACCTACTAAATTAGAATTAATAAAAATACATATTAACTACAATATCAATTGTAAATGGTCTATACCGACGCGTTTGGAAAAACAAAACTTTACTGAAAAGAAATATATTTTTTAACTGTTTTTGTCGTTTATTTAAAAAATAAATTACATATAAATACGGATTTTCTCTTACAGTTAATATTTTCATTTAAAATGTTTTATTAAAAACACAAACTCTTTTTAGATTTCTAGGTCAGTTAAAAAATCGAAATAAAATAAATATCATTTATTCTTGCGGATTTGGTAGTTAATTTTTTGAAAGTTAAAATAACGAAATAAATGAAAAATTATTGTTTTTTAAGGATTTTGTGCTTAATTTATTGATATTTCAAAATAAATAAAAATTTCTATTGATTTAAATGAAAAATTAATAGAACGGTTTTCAAGTGATTTTTAATTTATTTTAAATTACATTTTCAGTTAATTTAAACTACAAACTATTTTGAGTGTAGTAAAGTAGAGGATAATGTATATAAACTTTATTTTGAACTGGAAGTTTTTCGCCATGAGCCATGGTGCCAAAACATATCTGCCGAAATTTCTACAACGGCTTGATGCTGTGGTCTAAAGGAAACACAAGTTTTGATTTATATTCTTAGTATGACAATAATTTTGTAAAATTATTGGTTTAAGTGCACGAAACGCAATGAATTTTATTACAAGCATCGAAATCGAAACCATCATCTCAAATTTTGTACAAATCGAAGCAACTTGAAGCCCAAGAGCATTTAAATGCTTTGGAGTGATTTAAATGCTTTGGAGTGAAAGTTTCGGGCTTCAGAACGCGCCATCATACATTTCTGCCATTCTTTACAGTAAACGAAACGAAGACATTTGTTTATTGTAACGATATTGAAGGCTTAATGAATAAAATGAGCATACAGTACAACCCAGCCGATTGGCGTATTTTTATTGACTCTTCAAAGAAAATTTTAAAGATGTACTTCTATTTTACGACAACTCAAAAACCCCAATTCCAATTGCGTATAGTGTTTATATGAAACATTCTATAAAATGTATTTTGGACGTAGTTGCCTTTCTCTCTGGAATGCAGTCTGGATATGCAAAGCGTGGCAACCAGAATGCCACGGGGAGTTAAGCGAACACAACATCATTCCGCCACGCCTGGTACCAACAAAACAAATTCTTCTGCCACCGCTACATATTAAACTTGGTGTGCAATGCTGCTAACCTAGTTTGTTGAAAAATCGTCATTTTGTAAATGAGAAGTCGTCAAAAAATCTTTAATCCAAAAACTCCTTATAATTCAATGAAAGAAAGGAAGAGTTTACTTAAAAAGCATTTTACATTACTTTATTTGACATTTTTATGTAAAAATGTTTCCCAACAATTATTCCTTCATTACTAATTTCTGTAAGTAGGGTAAAGTGGAAAACTGTCCCTGCTTCAAAATGTATCAAGAATATGTTCGGCTTATTTTGAGGGCCCTGGACTCTGACGGAATACAATTATGAGATTAATCAGAACTGGGTCGACAACGACATGTGCTTTTCCTTGTATGGGAAGCAAAATGTCGCCATGTCGTGCGGCGATTTGTCATCGTAATAGAATATATTTTATTTTCATGACGACACACTAACACACAATCAAAATATTTGTCAAATTGTTGCCATATTTTTAACTAATTAATGGTTGCTATTAGAACAGAGTTGTAGAGTTTCAAAAATTCGTACTTTGTTTACAAAAAATTTATTTTTTTGACAAAAGAAATATAATTGAAAATAAAATTACATAATTCACCGCCCAAAAAACAAAATTAAATACAATTAAATGTATAACAACAAGAACTAATGTAAAACCAATTGAATTGATTGAGAATTGTGGCGAAACAAATACACTCAGGGAATTATGTAGGTAAAATCAAAAGCAAATGACAGTTAAAATAACTACATTTGAAGTTAAAAAGGTGTTGACTACATTTGCATTTAAATCAACTGCAATGTGAAGTTATTTTTAGCTGTTAAAAACCAACTGACAAATGTAGTAAAAACAACTACAAATGCAAATAAAACAACGTACATGCATATTATTGTGAAACTGTACAAATAACTGCAAATGTATTTAAAATAACATAAATAAAAATTATTTATAAAATTATTAATGTAGTAAAAATAAATATATGTATATACTCTTAACTTAATTTTAAAATATAATAAATTTTATTCCAACATAATTAAAATTCCCATAAATAAATTTATATTTTATATTATAAAACATACCTTATTTTAATAATTCGACATTACCTTTTCCGTATTACGCGTCTTCACTCATTAGCGTTGTTTTATGACTAAGACAAGAGAAAACATGTTCTTCTCATATTCTTTCGCTAGAAATTTCTAAACAAATGCTTCGTACAAACATTCTTCTTTACTTCTTTACACATACACACTTGAAAATTGAGGTATTTCTAACAAAATTCAAAATAACTGCATAAAATAAATGTTGCTACAATGTAGTAGTTTTTGAAGTTTGTTTAAAAAAATAACTGTCAAAAACATTAAAAAATTTTGCTCTAAGTAAATTAACTGCAATTGTAGTTAAAATAAATACAACCGCATTACTAGACAAATAACTGTCATGTAGTAACTGCAGAACTTTTCTGAGTGTACATTCAGATTCTTGTTTTGCTTTCCTTTTTTTCTAAATGTCAACAAATGTTGACGGTCGATTGTCGTGACGACTTTTGCTGTCGTCGGTCGACAATCGACCCAGTTGTGATTAATCTCTAACTTTACTTTTTGGGAGATGTTTCTCCTTCTTCTCTCTTACTAATCATACATGAGACTAATTAATTATTTGGGAAAATTAATTTGGTGATTTCACTAAAATTAAATTAAAACTAATGGCAATGAAATTTTTGGCATTATTATTAATTGGACTAATGCTAGTGCTTTGAAATACATCGATTTTATTACTAATGCCAATAGTATAGCTTTCAGAGAGAGGTCCCAATTGGTCCCAAACGGCCAATATAAACCAATCTATTCATCTCCTTTTTTTTGTAAACAAATGCTTTTTTTGCTCAATTGTAATTAGTTTTTAAGGTGTTAGTACGATTTCATTAGTACTAGTATTACAAATTCTAATGCCAGAAAATTTCGGTTGCATTAAATGGTAATGAAATTTTTTTGGAATTAGCATTAGTAACCCAGTGTAGAAAATCATTACCCGATATGTGGTTATGTAACTACATACTTGGTAATGGTAACTAGTTACTTTTGTTATTACATTCCTTATTACCTTTATATGACGATGTCGCGAAAAATAATGAGTTATAAGCATAACACAAGAATACGAAAAATCTAAAAATATGTCATTACCTATATGCTTACCAGTACTGACAAAAATAATGAGTCTAAAAATAGATTTTCATAAAAATAAATTATAAAAAAAAAAATATTTTTTATTGTATTTTTTTTTTTAATAAAATTTGCTGGTGCGGGAATCGAACCTGGGTCTACAGATTGCCAGTCAATAGCTCTACCATCTGAGCTATATCGACATGTAATATTTAATAGATAAAAACATAATTGACCTGCTGCACACAAGTAAGCTTACTCGCCAACATACAAAAAATCAAAAAATATGTGGTTACATATATCCTTACCAATGTTTAAAAAATATTGAGGCCAAAAATAGATTTCAAAAAATTTTCAAAAAAATCTAGAAAATTATTTTCTATTTGAAATAATGATAAAAATAAGTGATTATCAGTAACTCATTATTATATGTTTTAAAATAATGCAGATGGTAAGTGGGTGTCATTACTGGTACTCCAAAAAATAATGACATGTCATTACCGTTTCTACACTGGGAAACTAATGTTTAATGTTTGTTGTTTTTGTTGTAAAATTATGTTTTTTCAATAAACTATTACAATTATTTCGGTTTTAAAAAATCGTCATATTTCATACATGAAATTTTGCAAAATCGTCATTTCATAAGATTTCACTTCAAAAATCAACGAAATGGAGACAAACCGTCAAAGTTGTCAGCGCTGTTGGTGTGGTTAAGAACTTTGTAAAAACTTTAGATAAAAATGTGCGCGCATTCTAGTTTTTGAAGTCACTTTGTCCACAACTTAAAGACATGAAGCAAAGATTTTTTTTTTTTTTTAATTCATTTTATTTACAATCTATTTTATACAGTATTTCGTACATTTGATAAATCACAGGCTACTTAACATATGTAATTAAACTTCAGCAAGCTTAATAAACTTATCTTACATATTTTTATTTATATTTACATTTTTGTTTGATTGTCAAGCTTTTTCAATGCGTGTCAAGAATAAAGAAAAAATGTCATTTGTCAAGCTAAAACGGAATTTTAGAAATTTTTTCATCAAATTGATATAAAAAAATCAATAAAAATTAACCATTAGCAAAAACAAACTAATTGCTTTTAAATTTACCATGACTAATTTTTACGGATAAATGACTATTTCCATGGTAGTAAAGCATAAAAAGTCTTACTTTGAATGAAAAGGAAACATTTGAGTTAAAAGCTAAACAATTTTTACAAAATGCTATAAAATACTTATAAAAAAGATATGATTTTCGAGAAAAATCAGTTTTTTTTTTAGGAAATTGCTGTTTTAAATATAAAAAACTCGTTGTTGCCAAGGAAGAATTAGCAGAGCTGTCATTTATATTAAAAATATCAAATTCAATTAATACTGATATGTTGAATGCAGATTACTGCTGCCTTTTTTTTTTTTTTTTTTTTTTTGATGGACCAACACTCAGGGGATGCCCCCCTATTAACGCAGTGCGTTGTGTTGGTATTAGGAAAATAGGTTATGAGGAGGAGGAAAGAGGGAGTAGTGTTTGTGAATATTTGATTTAAATTTCTGAACATTGTAAGTAACAGGGAAGACCTCTGCGGGGAGTTTATTCCACATACGGCTAGTGCGACTGATAAACGAATTCTCTCTATAGTGCGTCGTGCGATCCACTGGACAATCGACTACAAACGGATGCGCTCTACCTGACAAGCGAGTATTACGAATAAAAACTTGGGCTTCGGGGACAAGTTCACTTATCTCAGCTGAGCACCTCCCATGATAATATCGATAGAACAGGGTCACACAACCCACATTCCGACGATGATCCAATGAGTCAATAGAGCTGGATACCCTATTGTCATTGATAAGCGCCGACGCCCTCCTTTGCACACGGTCCAGAAGCTCCAAAATAGACTTCGAAGCTCCTGCCCATATATGGGAGTTGTATTCCATCTTTGGTCGGATATAGGTGGTATAAATAGTGAGTAAATCGGATGGAGTGAAGTACTTCTTGCACCGACGTAAAAAACCTAGACACTTGAATGCTTCCTTCGACACTTGAAAAACATGTTTATTCCAACGGACATCACACTGAATTTTCATGCCCAAAACATCAAGAGTATCCGATTCCTCAATATCAATATCACCCATATGTACAGATGACAGTGTTGACCTCACAGCCCTATGCGTCAACATACAACATTGGGTCTTGCGTGCATTAAAGTCGACCTTATTCGCACGACCCCACTCTGAGATTGTAGAAAGGTCACGATTCAGTGTGTCATTCATAATCTGCCTTTTGCCCCCAATCTCCTCAGGGCTTGGCCTACGATCGAAGGAAAATGAATGACAAATGTTGCTGTCATCTGCGAAAGAGTAGATAGGGTTGCAAGTTCGACCAAGAAGATCATTGAGAAAGATAAGAAATAGGGAAGGAGAAAGAACAGAACCCTGCGGTATGCCTGAATTAAGCTGAAACTCGTCGGATGAGACCCCATCTATAACAACACGAATAGTGCGATCTCTGAGAAAGCTCGAAATAAAACGAGCGAAGTCATTACCTACACCAAACGCAATAAGCTTCGAAATAAGCGCCCCGTGCCATACACGATCAAAGGCCTTTGAAATATCTAGAGCAACCACTTTGCTCTCACCAAAACGGTGGATGGACCGACTCCAACGCTCCGAGAGGAACGCTAACAGGTCTCCCGTAGAACGACGTCTGCGGAAGCCATACTGTCGGTCATTAAGAAGTGAGTTGGACTCTAAATAATTCACAAGATGGTAATTAACCATACTCTCCATCGCCTTTGAGAGCGCAGAGCATATTGCGATCGGGCGGTAATTTTCAGGGTTGTTAGCCGCACCCTTTTTAGGGATTGGCTGGACATTGGCAACCTTCCAGCACGAGGGGAAAACTCCCGCATAATACGAAGCACTAAAAAGGCTTACCAATGGACGAGCTAGTGTCGAAGAACACTGTTTCAGCACCAGTGCTGGTATACCATCTGGCCCCGATGACTTATTTACGTTGAGGTCAGCAAGAACCCTTTTGACTGCTCGAGCTCGAAAGAATATCTTAGGCATAGTACTCGACACTCTTTCAAGCTCGGGCAGTGGTTGATCGCTTTCCGGCAGGAATGAATTACCTGCAAACATCTCAGCTAAAAGGTTAGCTTTATCAATCGGTTCAGTGAATATTTGGTCATCCTTTATAAGAGTTGGGATAGTTGAACTAGCATTATCCTTTACTCTTTTAACGAATGGCCAAAAGCTCTTACTACCCCGTGGAGCAGAAAGAACTTTAGTACGAAGACGTTGCTCGTAAAGAAACTTTTCACGACTAAGTACTTTGGAACACTCATATCTCGCCCGTTTGCGCAGCAGATCAGTATTGGCGTTCTTATTATCCCGCCAATTATTGAACGCTAACTCTCTGGATCTGACTGCGTTCCTGCAAGTCTGATTAAACCAACATTTATCTTTTGGTTTAACCGAAATTTGCTTCGAAGGAATGAAAGATTTCATTCCAAGCAATATAACCTGTTCAACCATTTTCGCCGCTGCATCTACGTTGTCGTCAAGGAAACAGAGTTTCCAATTAAAATGCCGGAAAAAATCGTTGAGCTCATCCCAACGTGCTTTTTCGTAAATAAAAACTGAACGTTTCGCAGCTGTTGTCGAAACGTTTCGAAGGACGGAGAACGAAAAAGATGCGGAAATGGTACAATGATCCGAATTGCCGAGAGGTGCAAGTGTTCTAACTTCATATTTGTCTGGATGTGAAGTAAGGAAAGCCAGGCAGAGTTGTGAATATTGAAATCGCCAGCAACAACGATTTCACTACTCGGGCAACTCTCCAAAATTTTAGAAATAGTAACAGAAAGGACGTCGAAGCCATTAAGGGTATTCGTCCTCTCCATGTTTGGGCTTCTGTATAAGAACCCGAAATGCAATATGTGTGTCCTGATTTTAAATTTAACCCAAAGTGAGTTAAATTCCGTATCATTACAGTTTAAATGTTGCTGATACCGGTACACAACATCATTGCGAATGTACATAGCTAGGCCCCTGTGAAATATAAAAAGGGATAGGAGTTGATAACCAGGTATATAGAAATCCTGTGGATCAGCATCCCCACATACCTGGGTCTCACATAAGGCGAAAACATCCGGCCGATGAAAACGAATGTGAGCAAATACGGAGAAGAAATTCGCCCTCAGTCCCCGTATGTTGCAGAAGTCGATGCGGAAACTTCCTGCCATTACAACGAATTGAAATTATAAATCAAATCTTTCTAACGCGTGTGCCAAAAGACATATCCATTGACAACATATGGGCCCATTTCTTTAAAAAATGTGGTACAAAGAATGTAGAAAATCTGTATAAATGAATAATCATTTAAATTTTCAAGTCAATTTTGTAATTTTTTTAAACTAATTTAACTGAATTTTAAATTGTCAAGAAAAATCAGGCATTTTTTTTAATGTCAAAAAAAATCAAGCTTTTTCCTCTGAATGTCAAGCTTTTTACCAATTTCGATCTGGCAAGCCTAGTTGGGGACCAACTACAAGCATGTTTTCTAACTAAAATAATACAAGAGTTAGACCCAATTATGTAAGAAAAGTTTTTAGCAAATTTGATAATTTTCCCCAAATTGAATACCAATTTTTGAGGGTTATCTTAGCTATACAAAGTATTCCAAATTATAGCAAGTTTGATAAAATTCAAATAGAGTGAGAAAATTTCAATTATTGATTTTATATGTTTACAGTCGATAGTGTCTATGTAATTTAATGTAAACTTTTTTGGGCATTGTTAAGCCATCTTTGTTTGAGGTTTAATACGTACCAAATATTAAAGTTTTTGATGAAAAATATAACTTAAACTTTTCCCTTGGACTTTATATTTTCTTTTATACCTAAAGTTTCGCTTATAAAATCGTTAACCTTGCACTGCAAAGACCAAAAACGTCCAACAAGTAGTGTATGGCCAAACCATAAGGGGTTGAAAAATATTTTTTGTGAAAATTTAAAAATAAATTGTTACCTGATATTTTTGCTATTTAAATAAAAGTTTTTCAACTAAAAAAAATTTTCTAAATTTCAGGCTTTCGGGCGAATTTAGCCCCTATTTTGATCTTCAAAAATAAAGGCAACTAGAATAAAATTAGAAAAAACTTGAATCGTTCATATCAAATTTGCCACCAGTGTATGTTAAAGTAGTCAATTTGGGATACTTTTTTAAAAACAACAAAGGCAAAGAAGGAAATATTCCTTAAAGATACTGAGTGCAATCCAGGCCTTATAGATTGTTTTTCTGCAGAATTTGTGAATACAATAAAATATTTTTATTTTATTTTTACTACAATGCCTTATTTGAAAATGACAATTAAAATGACGCATCTGTTCCTTGTGACTATATTCCGCTAGTGTTTGTTGTAGTATGGACACAATAAATTGTATTTCTTAAATTTTTTGTTCCAAAACTGTTATCGACAGCATCATAATATTGAAAAACAAAATTAAAATTTTTTGAATTTCGTTGTTGTTTTGTATGGAAAGTTTGTGACTTTCAATCTTCAAAATAGTCTTATGACAGTCAGAACACATCATGTGACTACATGCCTATTCCCACTTCTACAAGCAGGAATATAGATGTCTATTCCCACTTGCGCAAGTACTGTCTTTAATTAAGCACATTTCTATTATGATATTGTAAAAAATCAGTAGAAAATGAGCAGTGCATATATTAGAATCTATTGAAGTTAGGCTTCCCAAGAACATTTCGGTTGCCAACCACATCAATTATGCAACTGGTTTCACTAGAGCCAATGCAGTGTAATTAGCTTCGAAACACGTTCCACGTAACTTGACTGTTGCAGAAGTAGTTTCCAAGCTGATTCTGGGGTAACCGTTTCTACTTTGGAGCTATAAAAACGATTGCTTTTAGAACAATTTTAAACAAAAATCATCGGAGGAAAAGCAGTTGCAGGGAGGGTAAATTTTAAAAGTGATTTTCTACTTATCCGTTATAGCTTATATTTAAATCAAGTGGAACGGGTTCTGGAACTAGTTTCACGGAATCGGTTCTAGCGGAATCAGTTGTAGACCGGTTGTACAATTTTTTTTTGTGGCAGGGTGTGCTGTTTATATTTACTATAGCTTATTTTAAAAGCTTAAAATCTTTTTAGCTAAATATTTTCTGAATTGGTAACAAAAAATATGCTTAGAGAAAATTGACTCTTTGTGACAACTGAATCTGTTGCCAACTCGTTTTCATATAACGTTTTGTACGTAGGAGGATTGTATTGAGTGCTTACATTAGTTTACTTTTTAGATATTGGAAAAAACCTTAACATAAATATTTTTTTTTTTTTATTTCGTACATTATGCTCACTACCACTATTTCAATATACATTAGACCGTACCACCTTACAGGCAAAAAAAAAAGAAAAGTGAACCGTACACTCTCCAATTTGAAGTATTTTTGCAAGGCAATTTCAAAAAAAAAAATTTTTTTTTTGCTAAACGTAGGGGTCGCCATTTTACATTTTTCGTTATATTTTCGGTATTTACAGTCGGATCTTAAAGTATGAAACATCGATATTTTTCTCTCTAGAAGACCAGTGTTTATCCCGTTCTAGTAGTTACCCACCAGACCTCAGTTGCTACAACCCAACGTATGACCCTAATATCAGAAAATTAAAGCTCGCAAAAAATCATTAAACTTTTGCTAAAGAAGTTTTTCGATAAACCCAGTAGAATTTTTTAATTTTTTGGTTGCCGAAGGTAGGGGTCGCCTTTTAAATTTTTTCATTGGATTTTACCTTTATAGCAAAACACTGGTCTCCTCGAGGCAAAAAAATTGATATATCACACTTTAAAATCTGACTTGAAATGCCGAAGCTATAACGAAAAATTAAAAAAGGCTACTACTAGTTCGGTAGATGAAAAATTTTTTTTTTTTTTGAAATTGTCTTGCAAATGTACTTCATATTGGAGGGTGTACGGCGAACTTTTTTTTGCGGTACGGTCTAATGTACATATATGGTATAAGCATTTGTGTACATTAAACTCTTATGCAAATATTTAGAGTATATTTTTTTTCTATCGAAGTAAATAAATAGGTCATACATAATATTACTGGTTTGCATTTTCATTTTCAGTATTTGTATGGTTGTATACCCTACTTTAGGATAAGTTACTACTTCTACAAAAATGAGTTATGCGGCATTGTATATAAAATTGTTTGTGTGAACGACTAAAGTAAGTGACAAATACCGATATAGTAAAAAATTTGCTGAATTTTATTTGTAACCATCAGATAAATTTCAAAGCGTATCACATATTCGATCATAATCAAATTTTAAAATATTTGATTTGTTTTTTTTATATTAATAAATTAAAAACACATTTCGTTGCTACATTTACAATATTCCACAGTTGTATAAATAAATGTAGCTTTCACTATTTTTTCTGTGTGTGTGGGTGCAGTAATTTATGTATATATTAGGGGGACAATTAAAACTGAACTTAGCCAAGTAGTGTAATACTTGCTCTTAAACTGATATGGTTAAAATTTCAGGCTAAAATTTCGGAATTTTCTAGTAAATTAAAAAAAAAAACTGTGAAATCCCTTGTCGAAATTCTTTCCTCTTAAAATGTATTATGATGAACACAAGTATGAATAGAGTTTTGCGCATGCTCAAGCAGTTTATGACAAATCGCGTATTTTTTTAATTTTGATGAATTTGGGAAATATTTCGAATTTTAAACAAAATTTTCATGATAAGTTGAAAATTGGATGAACGATTTTAAACATTGATTTTTTTTCGTTCCAAAATTTCCAAATGTTGAGCTCAAAGATGTATGGATTACAGTAATTCGATTTGGCGCAAACTTTTTCCATGTGAATTGTAATTGGCACAATAATCAGCCCGATTTTCTTTGAAATTAAAAAAGAGAGTTACAGATATATTTCATTGCCACCTTAGTATACAGTGAGGCTTTCCATACTAAAATCCCCCGCAACTACTGAATGCCCAGTTAAAATTTAACAGATTAAACAGTTAAATTCGAATATTATATGAGAAACAACAACAAATGTGTCAGTTAAAGTCCTAGTTCAGGGCTGGCAAAACTATGACACGCGTGTCAGTAGTGGCACGCGAGTGGAATTTAGGTGGTGTTTTGTTGGATATTTTCAAAAAATTTAAACTATTAGAAAACCGGCAAAAAATTCAGTTAAATGTTAAATTTCGTTACAAAAATGTGTGATTTAACTCCATAATGGTGAAATTTTTTATAGAGCTTGTAAACTGTCTTTTAAAATGAATTTGCCCCCATATTTTGTTTAAAGAAATATGGTTAATAAAGAACTCGAAAATTCGATTATCAGAAAATTCTGGGAAAATTTCTAAAATTCGAGATTGAAAGAAGTTTAAATGTTTCGGTGAGAAAATGCCTCACTTCATCTGAAATCGAAATTTCTCTGTTCAAATCCATAATATTTGCTTTTTATTCATTATTGTGATAATAAAAAACCGCGCAAATTTATTCTAACAAAATCAAATTTTTGCCCGAAGCACATTTTTCAACTAGTTTCTTACGTGCTTAAATAATTGATGGCTCCCAATAATTTAACTTCCCATTAAAAATTTGGAAGCAGTAAAAACGATTACTGCTTCCTTACTGCTACTTTTACCGCTCCTAAAAATGTATAGCTTCCTAAACAGCACTAATGAAAGGCCTAAGTTGGTGAATTGCTTACATCGCTTTTTGCTGTGCTTTTCTAAAAGGCTTAAATTGCTTAAATAATTATGCGGTTCTTTTATCAAAATTTTTTAAAATGCGGAAAAAAGTTATTTTAATGAAAATAAGAGGGTTTACTAAAAATTAGAGGCATTTTCTCTTCACAGAAAAATATGCAGGAATATTGTGCTTTTGGGAAGGCATGATTTTAAATAGTTGAAAAGCTTTATAATATGCACTTCCGAGAAGGCATGAATTATCGTCATTTTAAAAGAAAAACAGGAGCACTAATTAAAAGCGGTAGATTCATTCCTTTTCGGATCTCGAAATAAGTGCTTTCACGCGAGCTATCTCGAACAAAAATAAGGCATTATATCATCAATAATGCAATCGCTTCACTGTTCAACTTTCCCTGATAAAACTGCTTCCAAGCAAGCAATAATTTCTGCTGGGATTTTTTAACAAAATAAAATAACCACCAAAAATGGAATAACCCCCAAAAAAATGAAAAGGCAAAAATGTTCTTACTATTTCGATTTTAGTTCATTGGAGATTTTGTCATAATGAAATAATCTCAATATTTATAGATTAAATAAATCCCCAAAAATTAAATAACCCGCAAACATTTTTGCGTCATTTCTTGGATGTTATTTAATTTTTTCCTTTGGGGTTAATTCATGGGGGTTGTCCGTAGCGCTGATAAATATGTACATCTAAGATGATGTTTTTAAGAGAAATTTTTAAAAAAGGACTTAAAAAGAACAACTAAAATTAAGGTCGCACGCGAGAAATTTTCACAAAAAAAATTTGTAGGTTTCTGGCACGCAGCGAAAAAAGTCTTGCCACCCCTGTCCAAGTTAGTAGCTAATTGAACATTTAGTAATTGGGCCTGCGTTCCCCTTGCATTTGTTTTCGCAAAGTCACAATAAATTATATTTATTAAAATTGTTTTCAAAACTTAAAAAAAATTACTCGTAAAACCTGATATCGACACAATCATAATATTGACAAATAATTTATTAAATTTCATTACGGACATGTACACGCGAGAGTAAACTGCTAGAGATAGAGCAAAAAGCAACCCTAAATAGCTTAAATCATTCACCATAGAGACATTTAGTGTTTTTTTGCTCTATCTCTAGCAGTTTTCTCTCGCGTGTAAATGTGCCTTTAAAAATAATCTTATGACAGGCATAGCTCATCACAGATAGTAATAGGCACCTTACACTATAATAAAACAGATAAGGTAAGCCCGGGTGAATCCAAAGGGTTTAATTTATATAAAACAGTCACAGGGTGACTTATAAATTTTTTTTTTGTTTTTTATACAATTTCACTCGTTCTCCACTGCTTTTTTTTATTTTGTTCAACTTCAGCCAGCTACAAACTAGAATGATATGAAAAGTAATATATTTATATGCGTAACCGCCACGGTCATTATCCCTGTCTCCCATTTGGAGATTATGGCCGAAAATTGTTAGCTCATAGACCTACATATGTCGCTTATTTAAGATTGTAGGGGCACATAACCTTTCAACTTTAAAATTTACATAGAATTTTATTTCATTCGATTTTGAGTTTTGAATTTGTTGTTATAAAGCCGAGCACACACGGACAATATAAATGAAATAAAAATTGATCAATATTTTCCATCCCATAAAAATTTCAAAATTTAACAGATTTTACAATACAACCAACCATTTTTACAGAGATTATTTTTTTATTCTGCAATAACTTATATGCTTTTTTAATTTCATTTATATATTTTTCAACAAAAAAAAAAAAAACAAATTAAAAAAACTAACATTTCAATATTGCCCCCACACTTTTCAATTATATGGAATTGAAAAACAAAAATCCAAAACATTTCTCCTCCATGTCTCCTTTTTCGCAATCGTTGCCACACTGACTTATGGTCTTTACGTCCAAGAGCAAGCAATTTGTGTATATTGGAGACGGAGAAGTTTTATTATGTATTTTAGAACAGTGTTGTTTTAATGTCATATAGACTAGATGCAATTAATATGCATTTTATCAATTTTAATTCAGTAGGTGTCAGGTTAAGAATAAGAATATACCTTTTTCTCTAAAAATTATAAACACATTAATTTGAAAATCAGACTAGATCTAGTTTCTGCATTTTTTTATGGACAAGCTTTATAAGTGATTTTCCATTAAATTGTATTATGGTTTATATTTTTATTGTCAGATTGTCCCTATATGATAAGTTTTCAACAACCCGTAGCCGTAGGAATCGAACATGTGGCTATTCCTACATTACAAACGTAAATATGCTAAGGTGCGACAGCTTAGCCATCTCACCCATGCAAGGCCTTGAATGCAATGTAGCTAATTCATAGTTTTCTTTCCTACTCAACTTTCTGATATTGTTTTTAGCTCAGAAGTGATCAAACACCGACACATACAAACATTCTACTTTTAGATTTTTGTTTATCTTCCAATCGCCTCCGTGTCTCCTTTTTCGCTTTTGAAACAATTCCGTTGTTCCATCCGAATTTTTTGCCAACCGAATTGTATCGGATTTTCCAATTCCAAACCAATTCATTTGGAAACCGAAAATTCGGTTGCGAACAGGTCTCCAGTTATGCGAAAAAAATAAGCTAGTAAAACGTCTTGTAAAGGGTTGTTCAACAGGGACGCTATAAAAGTAGAAAGACAGGGACAGCAAAGGACACCATATTTCTTGCCGCTCTTTTGACATTTCTCTTCAGTAAGGTTTGCCATTTCATTATGGAAAGATATACGAGCCAACAACGAGTCGAAATTATTAAAATTTACTACCGAAATTCGGAGTCAGGGGCCTCAACATTAAGAGCGCTACGTCCAATTTATGGTCGTCATAATCGTCCTAGCAGATCAACAATTGAGCGTGGGGCTACGTCAAATCTATGGTCTATGCCAACAAGCCAGCGACGATTGATGAACTTCGTACGAATATCGAACGTGAAATTGCAGCAGTATCGGCCGATTTATGCTTGAAAACCGTCGAAAATTGGGTTCAGCGTCTGGACTTCTGCAAGCGTGCCCGTCGTGGCCATGCAAAAGAGGTCGATTTCCATACATAATGGCATCGAACGTACTTTCACAGGAATTAAGAATTTCATTGATATCCAAAACCGTTTTTGTTTTATTTAAACTTTTTTACTTTTGTAGCGCTCTTATTGAAAAACCCTATATATCAAGTGTAGTAGTTTCCAGCAATTTTTTCGCTGAAATTACATTTTCAGAAAAAGTTTTAGTTATATTTTTTCAGCACTAAACTAATTTTAACTACACTAATAGAAAAAAGTCCGTAGAAAATTTAGTAAAAACTACTAAAAATTAGTTAAAAATGATGCTGCAGAAAAAAACTGCTAAATTAGCAGATTATTTTTGCTATATATTAGTAATATAGGAACAGCAAAACTAAAACTGTTAAATATACAGAATTTTAGTTATATATGAGCTAAATTTTTGTAAATGGAGATTAGCAAATTAACCTGCTAAAATCAGCAAAAAATTTTGCTAAATAATTAGTAGCCTAAAAAATCACCAAAAAATTTAAAATTTTCGAAGTTTTTTTTTCGATTTTTTTTTTAAATGCAAATAAAAATCGAGCCTTTTGAAAACAGCAGTTTACAATTTTTTAGCAAATATTTCTGCTGATTTTAGCAGAACAGACTGCTATTTGCATTCAACTAAATTTAGGTTAAAAATAGCAAAAATTTTGTAGATTTAACAGTTTATTTTTGCTATTTTTAGTCTACAAATATTTAGCAAAATTTTCTGCAGATTTTACAGTACAATTTGCTATTTTCAATTAACTAAAAGTTAGCCTAAATATAACTAAAATTCTGTAAATTTAGCAGTTTTAATTTTGCTGTTCTCATTTTACTAGTATTTAGTAAAAAAATCTGCTAATTTTAGCAGTTTTTTCTGCAGCATCATTTTTAACTAATTTTTAGTAACTTTTTCTGCTATTTTTACGGATTTATTTCTATGAGTGTAATGTTTTGCTACAAAATTGTCCTGATAAACGCATATATAGCATGGACGACAACCAGATAGATAAGATATAGATGCCGCAGTTTGTCTGGATATAGTACAGACAACGGAAATTATGGTTACAAAAACAACTCTACAGAATTTATAGATTTAGGATGGGTGCGAACTGGCTAAATAAAACATAAACTAAATTCAGGTTTCCAAATTTCTATGAAATTTGAAAATGTTTTCAAAAAATTTTGAAAGAAATTTTAAATCCTTCTGTCAATTTGTATTTAGTTTAGAAATTAAGTGTGTTTGCGTACCCGAAAATTTGTACAAATTCGTACAAATGTTTACAAGTTTTTACTGGAAGGTGTTTGTTTACACAATTACTCAGTAAGGAGAGAGGAAAAATAGAGGGTAAAGTCACAGTTCAATACCAGAGAACTTACAAGTTTTTACTGGATGAATTTTTGCTAGTAAGAATTTGCAAGAAAAAAAAACATATGATTTAAAACATATGATTGAAGAAACAAAACACTGGTCTAAATAATTTTGAAATAATTTTTTGTAAAAATAAAAAATATTTAAATATAAGCTTATTACGATGGAAGGTGTAAGTGATCATTTTATTAGGTTTTATTTATTAATCCAATAATTTGAATAGGTTTATTTCGCAATCAGCTATTTTAACAACTGTTGCCAATTTAGCTATTTTCTCGGCAAATCTAGCGATACTTCAACTCGTTTAGGGGGATAAAATATAATTTAGCTATTAGCGGGAAAACTAGCGATTTTTCATTTTAAGACAGTCTTCACATTTTCTTAGCATTTTTTTACATTTATTTCCTTGACAGAATTTTTGAATCATTATTATTCAGCGATTTATCGGTAAATTTTTATGGAAAACAAAAAAGTTCGAAAAATTTGGCGATGTATCAATAATTTTTTAAGAAAGTTTTTTGTGAAATTTTTCAACAGAACCTAAAAAGTTCGTGCAATTTAGGGATTTATCGCTATTTAATTTTTTTTTATAATTTAGATATTTTCTAGTGATTTTTTAGTTTGATTTAGCGATATTTTAAGGGAAGAAGTTGGCAGCAGTATTTTACTAATTCTTACAATTTTTCTGTTTGCGTACATTTTTAGATATTTTTCTTTTTGAGAGTAAATTTTGCCTTACTCTCTGTAAATTTGTTACTGAGTAATTTTTATTGGATTTTACTGGAAAAGTACCCAAACACACCTATTATTAGCCACCTCGCACAGGGCCTTAAATAGATAAATTAACTAAAGTATATTTGTTTACAAATTTTTTGAGTTTCTCAGTCAGCAAGAATTTGCATTTGCCATCGATTGTCAGCAAAACTTTTGTTGAGATTACTTTTTTTTTGTAAATATCAGCTCGCTGATTTTCAACAAACCCTTTTTGCTGAAATTACCTACTTTTTTGCAAGCACGCTCCTAGCTAAAAACTTGCAGACACGGCAAGATTTTTTTCTGTGTGTAATCTTTATCATCAAGAAGTGAATCGGACTCTAGATAGTTAAAAAGATTGCACAAGATTGTATCAATAAATCCGTGACTTTTTAAATAAAAGACATTTGTTTTAGAAAAACAAATTTTTTTAAATATTCTGCTTTTAGCGAAATAGATATTCTCAACATTTCTTAAATTTTTGTATCCCCTCTAAATAATATTATTTCTCAAGATCCTCAAAATAGGCATTCGTTTCAATAATTTCATTGTTGGGGCTAAATATAGTAAATAGTCACTGTGGTTTAAATACAGGGGCTTAATCCACTCACCCGTATGGCGGATGAATATCAACAAACACTTCTTTTAAGTTGCCACACGATTGCGTTTATGGTAGTTTTTCTAATTATTCGACGTAAGCGGTTAACCGGTTAATGCATTACTCGCAAAATCACTAAAATTTATTAACCGATTATTCGGGTCGGTTAATCGAGAAAATTGGCGATTAATCATTTAATTCGAAATTGGTGTATTTCCTTAACTTTTTATCAATGAAAACACAAAGAGCTGCCTCATTTTATTAGATAATATTGGAAATTTTCGAAATCTGAGATTTCTTAAATTGAAATATTTCTTAACAAATACTAAAGGAAAAAGGTCTGTACAAATGTTGCTAAAGCTACTAAAAGTTAGTTAATAATGTTTTCTGGCATTTTTTTTAGGTAAATCTGAAAAACTTTAAATACAAAATTTCTTTGGGTGCAATTTTTAATCAATACTGCCAACAATTAATAACATATTAAGATTCCCCCTTCTCATCTGAAGAAGTAAAAATGATTAAGAGCCTTTTTACACTGAGGCATCGATATAAAAAATTTTAGTTCCATTTGAAATAAATTTCACTACAAAAAATTGTCCTGATTTTCTAAGTCTGTTTTTGGTTTTTTAAGGGCCACTGACAATAAGCAAATTAACTTCAATGAGCTACACTCGTCGATGTGCCGATCTCGTGGTGTATATAATTACGGGAGTTATAGCATGCGTATAGGGCTGTCGGTTTGAACCCCGGTCATTACATACAAAAAATTAAATTTTTTTATATACCCATGTGAAAATTGAAATATATATGAACATACATGATCATACATTGACTTGTATATGATCATGCATGGACATACGTGATCATATATTACTCTGCATAGTTCAATGTATGACCATACATGATCTCATATATTTCCATATATCTTTGGATCCGAAATTTGAGGGTATATGACAATACATATTCATATATGACCATATATGATCACATATGACTCATATATACTCATATATGATCATATATGGCCATATACATCCATATACCCTCAAATTTCGGATCCAAAGATATATGGAAATTCATGAGATCATGTATGGTCATACATTGAACTATGCATAGTCATATATGATCACGTATGTCCATGCATGATCATATACAAGTCAATGTATGATCATGTATGTTCATATATATTTCGATTTTCACATGGCTACTTAGAGACAAATCAACAACTAAAATTACTTTAATCAATTGACACATAAAGTAACCACTGATGAGTATTTGGGTGAGACGAAACTGCGGCAGTTTGGTGTTTCCCTTTTGGGTCTGTTAAATTTTTCAATAAAAATGTTTTCTTCTTCCTGTAAATGAGCTCTAAAAAATATAATCTAAAGTTTGAGCTAACTCACGTAGAGAAATTTTATCGGATGAGTTTAAATGAAAATCTTAAATAAACTAATGAAGTTTTCTTTACAATGTGAATGACAATAAAAAACAAATAAAAATAAATAGGAAATAAAAATTTAAATTCAGTTAAATGTTGTAAAATTGATTGGGTTTTGAACCGACTATCCACACTTCCTTGGGATATGTAAGAAAAGGTAGAGTTCTTACATAATTACATGTCAATAGATAATCGTGTTAAACAGTTTTCAAACAAATGCAAAATTGTCCTGAAGGGCATTCAAATATTAGTTTTAATTTCTAAAAGAATTAAAACAGAAATGAAAAATTTTCTGTTGTATTTGAAAAAGCCTGCTCCAGCCAGACGCGTCGTTTGTTTTGAGTAGTTTTAAAAAACACATTTATTTTGGCCTTTCGCGATGTTTTTTTATATAAAGCCTTTTATTTACAAATAGCAACTCTGATATTTTATTAAAATATTTGCAAACAAATTTATTACAAATTAAAAGTCTCTTAAAACATAATGTGGATCGCTAGTGCAATGTCGACTTGATTGGAATTACTCTTTCAGTCGATTTTTAAAGAATTTGATGGCATTTTATTTAGTCTGTTTTGTTTAAGCTTTTCTTGCAATTTGTTAGCCAATATTAAGAAATTTGTGAAGTTTTGAAAAAGAATAACGAAAGAATTTCATATTAAAAATGTAACCGGTTAATCAACCTTTTTCAACCGATTATTCGGGTGGAATAATTATTTGAGTTTTAAATTATTTGTTTCAACAATAATCAAAATAGAGGCGATTAATCGAGGAATCGATTAACAGAATTGGAAACACTAGTTTATGGTTACACGCTTGCGTTATGTGAGGAATATTTAAGGATGTAGTGGCTTCAGTAGATAAATCACTTTCTTACTACTCAAGTTCATGGTGCAGAGTCCCCACAGTAATTATAAAGCCCCTCGTTGGTTGCAGTGATTGTGTTATTTTCCGTAAAGAATAATATTTTATGCGCTAAATAGTTACCAAACACAAACTTAATTGAGATTTAGCTCAAAATTTGTGAGAACTCCATTAAAAAATGGTGCTTGATGGGAGCAGAGCAACACGACAAGCAGCAAACTCTTAGGCCTGCAATCTTTAATGGATCGCAGATCATCTTACTCTTTAATAATCATTTACAACATTTTGACTAAAGATATAGATTGTGAGGCCTTATCGACGCTGGTTAATTTATATAATCCCCCTGGGAAATTTCGCCAAGTGCCTCTATTTTATTAGTAATTTCATCGAACTAATTATGGTTGTAATGAACTAATAACTAGGTTTTGAAATTCTGTAACAGCTTCTCTCCATTATTAAATTTTAGTGCCAATAATTCTAAATTTAAACTAAATGCTTGTTTTTATAAAAAGAATCAGACGAATTCGTTAAAACATTTATGGGAAAAACGCATATTTAAAACCATTTTTCTTAAACATTTTTTAGCAGCAACCATTAACCTCCAATGACACCCCATGTTAAAATAATGTGTTATGCGACCAGGTAAGTACCCTACGGGAAATTTTAACAAACTGTCACCGAACTGGCCCCTTTATGTGAAATAGAGTGGTCACTTTTACATGGCGTTGTCATAGGAGGGGGAATTGACCCCTTGTGACATGTCACAAGACAAATCCCAGGACAGGTCCCTGAACTTTGTATTTTTATGAGAGTTCAGTAACCTGTCCTAGGATTTGTCTTGTGATATGTCACAAGGGGTCAATTTCACCCTCCTATGACAACGCCATGTAGAAGTGACCACTCTATTTCATATAAAGGGACCAGTTCGGTGACAGTTTGTTAAAATTTTCCGGAGGGTAGGTACAATTTATGATTTCTTATTTTATTTCCTTTACCTGGTAATAGAAGGTTTTGCTGGCTAGCTAATATTCAACGCATATTGACTCCAAATGGAATCCGAGAAACATACCTAAACTATCTGAGCCGATAAGAAAACATGTACTTTTTATAAATAACACAATTCAGAAGTTGAAGACTTCCTGGATAAATAGGGTTTATGTTTCGGTAAGAAGTCAGACTTAGTTCTAAATTTAAAACAATAAAGTACATTTTCGTATTACCAAAAAAAAAATCCTTATTGACATAGTCAAACCTCCAATTACAATATATAATATATTCCAAATAAATGCAAAATTTTTCAGTATTTAATAGGGCAGTCTATTATTTGAAAAGTAGCTCTGAATCTGAATCCCGCTTATTTTGTGATGTTACCGGAAAAACTACTCCAGAAAATATTTCAGTTCAATCAAAAAATTTTAAAAGCGGGACATGTATAATTTTCAGTAGAATTATTCTCGGAGGTGTCTAAACAACATTCTATGCGTTGACCAGCTCTTTATATATTTTATAGAACAAAATTTTAAAAAACCCTAATGCCCGTAAGGTAAGGATGCTATCTGTGATAATTTTCGGCTAGGTCTTAGAACCACTGTAAAAAATCAAGTTTTCCAAAATCATCTTTTTTTTTAATTTGAATTTAAACAACAAATTGGTACCCTACGGGGAATGAGGGGTCAATTGCCCTCCAGGGATCTATCCCGTAATCATGAACAAAAGAGAATGAATTAATTTTCTTAGTATTTTCCGATCCGTTACTTTCACTCTTGCTTTTAAAAAACTTGACCGATAACGAAATACGAGTAAAACACAAAATTCGCGGCCTACTTTTAAAAATATTTTTCTTATTTATTTTACTCGTTTATTTTTTGTTATTAACTTTATTTTTTTACGATTTGCTTATTTAGCTCTTATTTTAAATTTCTGTAATTTTTTTCTAAGAAATTTTAAGTTTTGTATTTTCAACGATTTTTTAATGTTAAAGCCGTTTTAATTTTAACAATTGATATTTCATTTAACTTTTCTTTTTAACTTAATGGGAATTCTTTAAATTTTTCTTATCTTCTCAGAGTTTTTGATGTAATTTTCTGGTTTTTAATTGATTTTGTAATTTAATTATGGCCAGCGTAAAAAACGAGTCAACTGCCATTAAAGGATATATCCCATGACCGGTCAACCGGGGGCATATTCAAGGCACTTCCACTATGTTTGTGTGTGTGTGTTAATGTTGTTTTCTTCTCTATTTTTTTCTTTTCCATTTTTTTATATGCTTGCAGTGTTTGTTTTTTCTTTTTTATTTGAACAGAAACGAAAAATATATAACTTTACCATCAGCCAGCCATCATGCACAAGCAACATTAGCTCAGACGGTAGAGCGTTTGCCTTCCAAGCAGAAGGTTGTGTTATCAAGCCCTACTTGACGCCAAGTAGATTTTTTTTAAATTCCTAATTTTTTATTAGTTTTTAATTCTTAATTTTTAATGATTTATGCAATTAGTTGAAAAGCTATTTTTAGACATATGTGGGTTGCGAACCCAACCCTGTAAAGAAACAAAATTTTTGTACACAACAGCTCTACCAATTGTGCTGCTGAGGTATTGGAAATTTGTTTTTTAAATTAAAAAAAAAATGATTTTAGAACAATAAAAGCTTTCGAAAACTTGATTTTTTTATACAGCGCTTCTAAGATTTGCCCAAAAATTGTCACAGATAACAACCTTGCCACAAAACGGGCATAAATTACAGCTTTCCACAATTTCTAAAAAAATTCCATTTTTGGCTGTACTTGGGACATGTTATTATGATCCAAGAGAGAAAAATATGTATATCTGCATATTTATAGATCTTAGTAATGAAACTAGAGAATAAGATTATAAGTTTTTAAAAAAAAATTGATTTTTTACGATTTTCATAATTTATCCCATTTTAAGCGTACAATGGTCTGGTCCGAATTTCAATTACCCAGTGTAGAAAATCATTACCAGATATGTGGTTATGTAACTACATACTTGGTAATGGTAACTAGTTACTTTTGTTATTACATTTCTTATTACCTTTATATGGCGATGTCGCGAAAAATAATGAGTTGTTGTTACACACCAGCATACGAAAAATCAAAAAATATATCGTTACCTATGTGCTTACCAGTACTGACAAATATAATGAGTCTAAAAATAGATTTTCTAAAAAATAAATTACATAAAAAAAAAATATTTTTTATTGTATTTTTTTTTTAAATAAAATTTGCTGGTGCGGGGATCGAACCTGGGTCTACAGATTGCCAGTCAACAGCTCTACCATCTGAGCTGTATCGACATGTAATATTTAATAGATAAAAACACAATTGACCTGCTGCACACAAGTAAGCTTACTCGCCAACATACAAAAAATCAAAAAATATGTGGTTACATATAACCTTACCAGTGTTTTAAAAATATTGAGTCTAAAAATAGATTTCAAAAAATTTTCAAAAAAATCTAAAAAATTATTTTCTATTTGAAATAATGATAAAAATAAGTCATTATCAGTAACTCATTATTATATGTTTTAAAATAATACAGAAGGTAAGTGGGTGTCATTACTGGTAGTCCAAAAAATAATGATATGTCATTACCGTTTCTACACTGGGTACTTAAATATTACCCAACCGATTTTGGATTTTTATACTTTATAAGTAATTTTTAAATCTTGTAAATGGTATTTCAAAACTTTGAAGAACCATGGACACCTCAAAAATTCTTCGATTGAGCTGAAATTTTTTCTGGATTAATTTTTCCTGTAACCTCACAAAATAAGCCTCGCGGAGCGGGATGCAGACAAACTTTAAAGCTGCCCGTAAAACGAAGGCCCATTCTAGTATTTAACCACGCCTACTTTGCCCACTTCTTGGGAAAAGTGTAACAAATTTTAATTTTTTATTCGAATTATATAGGACAATTATTAATATATTTAGTAAGTTTGTTAAATTGACAGTTGGTACGGAAAGCCTCATATATATATAAAAAAGTGTGTATGCGAAAGAATTTGTCATTTTTGTTGCAACTAAAAAAAATGGGTCATATTTGTAGATTTTACATTTGAATTGTGGCAAAATGCTAAAAGAAAATCTCCATATGAAAAATCAGTGCATAGCTTTGGCATCCCAAATAAATTTACATGTTGTATTGAGTTCAATATTCAAATCAATCAAATGGTAAATAGTATGTGTGTTAAAATTGTTATACTATGATTTATGAAATTTGTTTTTAAATACAATATATAGTACGAACAAACCGAAATCACCTTAAGCTTAAATCATATAAAATATAGAGAAAGATCTTAAAGCACTTTCATTGAAATTGGTTTTACATATGTTGTTAATATTTTTTTTTAATTTAAAATCTTTTAACATTAAATTGAAGTATTCGAAGTTGATATGTTTGTACAACATTAAATCCTTATTCTTTTTTCATTAACTAAAGTAAAATTTATATTAAAATTGTTATAAAAACTACATAATGGAATATTAATGAAAACTACAAATAAAAAAGAAAACAATTTTTTATATTAAAAGAAATTGTGCAATAATAGATTTTCAAATGCTTGAGAATGATGGGAAATAAGACATTTGTAATAATAATATCAAAAACATTGATATAATAAAAAAAATCTATAAATGCTTTTAATAATATCTAAGAAAATTAGTAACAAAAAATTAACTTAAATACATCCCAGCAGTATGTATAAAATCCGTTCAAAGGAAATATGTATACCTCTATAATATTTGTAAAATATTTTAAAAAAATATTTCATTAGGGGGTTTCATATAAGCTCGTAAATTCCTTGTAAACCTTGTATAAATACAAACCATATTTTTTATGTATGGAGTTTGACATTAAACTCATAAATATACCAGGTTTACACCGTTAACGAATAGAATACGAGTTTATATGAAAACCCCTATAATCACGATTTAAATTATTTCTTTTATATTTTTTTTATTTGGTTTTAAAATTTCATTTTGCTAGGTTGTACTGGATAGGGCAAAGGGGGGATCCTTCGCCACTTATTTTTTTCGAAGCACTGTCATTTCGTAATTATTAATTATTTTTAAAAATTACTTTCGGATTGAAGATCTACATAACTTAGCTTTAACTTTTGTGATTCTTATTCTAGTTATTTGCATATCTTCCATTATTTTTTAATGATTTTCAAAGTAACCCAAATCGGCGAAACTGCTTCAAACGTGGTAGACATTCGCCAAAAGAGCTAGATATATTTTCAATAAAAAAATTGTTAATATCTGTATTAATATTGTAATGATTGAAAGAAATAATTTAGAATAAGTTCTTTAAGGTGGTGTTTCTAGATGACGTTTTGCTTCACACGAACGAAAATACAATAACAAAATACATGCAACACAAAAACCAAAATACATGTAGTCACTCATTCGTGTGACAACGTACGTCTTCTAGAAATCCCATCAAAGATATGTGATTATTTTTAATCAATACATCTTCACTATATTAAAAAAAAAAAAATAATTTAAAACTATAATAAACTGCCTCTTAATATTTTATTATATTTTATTTATATAGAAGAATCTTATAGAGGATTTTTGGCAGTGATGCACCAACACTTTGAAGCCCCAGCGGGCATTTGATGATTATTGCCCAGAGCCAACCACTAACATAAAATTAATATTTTTTCACACTTTTTAAACATTTATAAAAATCAAATTAATATTATTCGAAAGCTTAGGGTCGCAGGTCTAACATAATGAAAAATTATGTTTTTATCACATGATCTCAGGAAGTTATTGCAAAATGTAGTTGCTTTTAGTTATTTTTTTGGTACCCCCAAAAACACGCCTATCTGCAACCACATGTGATGTAAATTCATCAAAGTGGATGTCAAGGAAAGGTAATTGAAATTGCACAAAATATATTTTTTTCAATTTTATATCACCCTTAACATCGGAGAAAAATAGGATTCGCCCACTGGCGAAGGATCCCACTCAACCCTACTCGTATTTAGAAAACTCATTTCCAGACATTTTAGTTTAATGTTAATAGATTTTTTTCATTTTCTTTTTTGTTATAAATTTTGCAAGTCTAAGAAGACTAGCTTATTGTCTGCTGTTTTCTACATGTTTAATTTTCCTTAAAAAATTGTTATATTAAAAAAATTTTTTTAATAAATTGTTTATTTTATCTTTCCAAAAACATTGTGCAGTTTCTGTTCATGTTAAACTAACCACAAAGTCTCATTGTCATTAATGTATTCTGGCTTTTCTATTTTTTTTAGATGGAATTTAATGGTTCTATTGTACTGTATTTTCTTTTCTTTTTTCTTTTTTTGCTTAAAATTTTATTCGAAGAACGTCTTCTACTTTGGTTTTTTTTGAGAGGTGGTCAGATATTATGTTTTTGTTAAGAAAAACAATTAGAAATAATTTTTGTCAAATGTTGATTTAAATTTTATACGCACTTAAAAATATTTTTTCGGCTAACAAGCTGAACAAAACATTTGCATATGGGCATTTCCACAGAAAGGTCCACCGTGACCGACAAAATATAATTAAATTAAAGAGTCCAAAGCTTTTCTTATATTATAAAACGGACTACAAAGTTGCGTTTAGGTTTTGTTCAGCTTTGACGTTTTTAATAACATTCAGTCTGTTTGCTTACATTTTTAATAAAAAATAGTAAACTTATAAAGTGCGGAAGATTTGACTAAAATTATTTTTTTTTCAAAAGGAATGAAAGAAATTGATATCAAAAGTATTAAATCGAAACAACTGAATAAAAATATGAGCGAATTTCGCGACAGAAACGGATTTAAGTGAAAAAACTAGTAAAAATAGTAAAAACTAGCATGTAAACAAACAGACACATTTTCTCCTTATTTTTACTTGTTTTCGGATGATGATTAAGTGCACTCCTACATATGATACAATATTTGATGTGACAACAATTAACTTTAAAAAAAAATGGAAGGGTAGTAACTAAAGCTTAGTAAACGGTAAATTTTCGATTACCTTTCATTGAGATTCTATTGTGACATTCACATAAAGTGACGGAAAATTATGTCGCATGGTGAATGTCACGTGGGAAATCATACTAAAGGTTGTAAAAAAAAACGAATGCAAATATTTCAATATTACAACTATTAGTAGCAGGGGTATGGCAACACCAAAAACAAAAGTTATAACGACATTGTTATCACTAGATGGCACTTTGTTCAAAAAATTGACAATTTTCTTTTTTTATTTAAATTGAAATAATAAACAAAAAAGCAAAAAAAAAAAAAAAGAAGGAATTCTCAAATTTTATTATTTGAACATATTTTGCGCTTCATTTTTTCTTATTTTGCGCAGTTTTCAGCAATTTTCGAGTTTTTAAATATAGGCTCAGGTGATACTAAAGTGATACTTAATATAGTAGGTTTGAGGTTAAGAAGAAGAATAAACCTTCCTCAAAAGTTATAAATACATTAAATTTGCAAATCAGTCTAGATCTAGTTTCTGCCTTTTTATGGATAGGCTTCATCAGTGATCTTCCATTAAATTGTATTATTGATTAAATTTTTATTGTCAGATTGTCTCTATATGAATAATTTCAGAAGTGATCAAATAAACATATACAAACCTCAAACCTACAAAATGAGAATTAATAAAAATACATATTAATGACAATATTAATTGTATTTGGTCTCTACGACGCGTTTGAAAAAACAAAAACTTTACTATGAAAAATAAAAATTCCCTGTTGGCTGTCCATCTCCAATATACACAAATTGCCTGCACTTGTACGTACAAACCATACGTCAATGTGACAATATTTGTAAAATAGTGACACGGAGGAAATAAGAAGATAAGCAGAGAAAATCTGAAGTAGAATGTTTGTATATGTCTGTTTGATCACTTCTGAAATTATTCATATTCTTCTTAACCTCAAACCTACTAAATGAGAATTAATAAAAATACATATTAATGACAATATTAATACTAAATAGTTGATCAGGTGATACTAAATTTCAGCGCCCCCTACCGGTGAGTAGTGTAAGTTTTGAATTCCTATCTCTATAATTAATAGTCCCTGATCATTAGAAAAATACATTATTCCATTTTAATTTAAAAAAAATTGCTTTAAAAAATTGTGTTCCAATTCGCATATTTTTGAATTTTTCTAGATGCAGTCGAAAACGACTTATATTTTTTATCGCGTTGGGAATCACATGTTTATCCCTACTAATATTATAAATGTGATTGTTTGTCTGTCTGTCTGTCTGTCTGTCTGTCTGTCTGTCTGTCTGTCTGTCTGTCTGTCTGTCTGTCTGTCTGTCTGTCTGTCTGTCTGTCTGTCTGTCTGTCTGTCTGTCTGTCTGTCTGTCTGTCTGTCTGTCTGTCTGTTTGTCTGTCTGTCTGTATGTCTGTTTGTGGCGACATCAGGCCCAAACGGCTAAAACGATTTTCTTGCAATTTTCGGAACAGCCATTTAAAACTATCGGAATTAAAATAGGCTATATTAAATTTTGAAAGGACAAAGGGGCGTGGCAACTCCCATACAACACTAATATTTTGATGTGATATTTCTCGGCACTTTTCAACTGTTTCGAATAAAATTATGGCCATCATCTTATAAAAAGTTTACAAAGCACTGTGCTAAAAGTGGGCGGCATATAATAAGGGGGCGTGGCACCCTCATATAATCCCAAGTGCTTTATGTAGGCGTCTGTTGAACATACTTCAGCAAAATCTGGCAGAGAGCTTCAAGAAGTACATTTTTCAAAAAAATAGTACCTTTTCAAAAAAGCACCTTATTTCAAAAAAGTAACTTTTTTCAAAAAAATAGCTCTTAATAAAGTACCTTCCTCAAAAAAGTAGTTCTTATGAAAAAAACTAAAATTTTCAAAAAAAAAAAATACTTTTTTCAAAAAAATAAAAAAAATTGTAAGCATCCCAGCAAAACCTTTCATTACCATGTAATGAGTTTTAGGTATTGAAATCTTAAGTGTTCACTAGTTACCTTTTAATTACTAAATTACTTATTTTAACATGGTGATGTCATTGGAGGAAAGTCATTACACTGATGTTCCCTGTAAGTAGTTTATCAGCTGTTCTATAAATAGATGTTGAATATAGATTTAAAAACATATAAAAATTTAAAAACCAATAGGAGCTGACACGTATTGATCAGCGTACCCCACGATTGTCAGGCAAATACTCTAACCATTAGACCACGACATCACTATGATTTTTGTTGCTTTAACTTATGTACACATTTATTGTGGCAACTGTTATACATGTCTATTTTTCACGAAACTTGTTGTTATTAAATACTGCTTAATGAACATCAGCATTTCTATAAATAGATGTTTAATATAAATTACAAAAAAAAAACAACAATGGAAGCTAACACGAGTTGAGCAGCGATCCTCATGTCTGTCAGGCAAAAACGATAACCACTAGGCTACGCCATTGTTATGGTTTTTAATGATTTAGAACATATATTATTGGTTTCAGCTATTGTGAAATAGTAATGTGTGGGGTATACTTATCGGTAATTCATTACATTCAGTTTAAAAGTAATTCAACGGGTAATGAGATATGAGATCTAAGTAATGCATGTAGTAATGACCAGTCATTACCAAGGTTTTGCTGGGATAGCGCATGCTGTGGGGACATATTTTCAATCCACAATTTACTATGGAGACATTTGGTTAGTTTGAGAACTGTCCTAAAACTTTTTCTAGGTCAAAAACAAAAAATAAAATTTATACCATTTTCCAAAAATACTTTTTCTGAAAAACAAGTATTTTTTTCCTTAAAAGTATCTGTCAAAAAAAAAGACAATTTCAAAAAAAATCCGTTTTTTTAAAGTACTTCTTCAAAGGTCTGAATGTGAACACAAACTTTATCAACAATACGATAGAACATACATGGAAATGTTGGGACATTCCTAATTTTACCTTTTGATATAAGTTTCTCTTGGCTCCTCTCAATCCTACTTCAATCAAAGTAATCACGGCTCTTTATAAACAATATTGCTAAACAATGCGATAAATGTGGGTGGTATGTGACGAGGGGGCGTGGCACCGTACAAACCAAATGTTTTTTGCACTGCGTTTTTTAAAAATATTTTTTAACACTTTCGCAACAGTGGACGGGATCAGTGAAATAGAACGTGGGGCATTCAAAATATCCTAAAATTTCAAACGATATCAAAATATATTGGACGATATTAGAATACAATGCATACCTTAAAAGGGGCTGGGATAAGAAAACGGGTAGTGGCACATATCATGTAACCCAATATTTTTAAAGTGCTATTCCTCCTTTCCTATTGAACGATTTCCCAAAAAAAAAAATTTGTACTTTGTCTTTTAATCATGGTTGGCAACCGAAACGAATAAGTTTAGATTAATGGATTTACATCAACATTTTAGTGTCAGAGATTCTACATATTTAAGAACATTTGGTTACTTATAAACACTAATTCGCACATCCTAAGAATATACACCGAATAAATTCTCTTCATCCAATCAAGTCGGGTTCAATTTCAATACTATTGTGCTAAGTGCATTTAAGTATAAACTTTAAAATCAACTATAATTCGTCTCGGTTGCCAACCCTGCTGATAAATGAAATTCGTCTAACTCAGCTACTGTTGAACTTATTTGAGCAACATATATATTTTAGCGAAAAATACAACATTAGACTTAAGTCAAAAAATTATAGTCGGTCAAGCCCGAACATGAAACAACCTATAACATATACAATTTGGGTCATATTCCAAAAAGTGACCTATACTTATTAAATGGGCAAAACATTAACGAGACAGAATATGTAGAGAAAAATCTGAATGAAATGTCATTATTTTTGGCATTTATAAACATTAGCGCAAACCCATAATATCCCATAATCTGAATGAAATGTCATTATTTTTGGCATTTATAAACATCAGCGCAAACCCATAATATCCTTTCCCCATGGTGGTGTAGGGTAAAAAATGTTTAACCTCTGCCTCTGCTTAAACAAAAATTAGAAAATTATAAGCCTAAATCTTAATATTCACAAAATTTGTGATCATTTTCCACCTGGGGACTCCGGGGCTTAAGACCGCTTTTTTATATAAGCTTCTAAAAGGCATTAGCATCGAAAGGGGCTTTTGAAGATTTATACATTAACAAAAAATATTATGTTTTACTTTCATAGAATAGTTTTACTATCCAAAATAAATTACATTTTAAACTTTAAGATGTGCTAACTAATAAAGTACCTGGCTTTTACGATACGAAAAAGTTCGTTTTCGGTTTAACTGACTTCCAAAAACTAGGCTTAAGGCATGGCGCTAAATCTAGCGGGCTTGCCCGCTAGTTGCTAATATATTGGAAACAACAAATCGACGAAACCTAGTTTTTGCACTAAGCATAGTGCTCCTAAAATGCTACCGAAAAGCATAAACAAGAATTTTTTTTTAAGATTTCTTTATTTCTTTTGACTTCAAAGGCGTACGAATGTCGCGTTGGGGACCCTGGAAATACCCATATATAAATAAGTTTGGCCAAACTAAACCTCTACTGTCCAAGCACGGCAACAATCGGTCTTCAATTCTTAAGTATTTTTTGGCCAAACAATAATTTTCTTTTCTCACTTCAAACTTTTTTTGTACAACCAACGATTTTCAAACGATACTTTAGTGAAAATCCGTAAATTTTAAAAACTTAACTGTGTTGGCTGGACAGAAAATTCGTTAGTTTAACAAAATGTATTCCTGTTTTTTGGCTTAAAATAAAATTTGTTGATTTTAACAAATTATTTTGTTCAATTTAACAAATATAAATTTAAGAAAAAATTTTTAAAACTATACTGAGTCGTAGAATTAATCCAAATCTAGGGTCTCGTGACCCTCCCCGGATCTAGTCCATATCATGTGAGGATATGAGGGCACCTCAGCGGAGCAAACATTCCTAGGGGTGACCCAGCGAAACGCCGGGACACGTATAACTTGTTTTTGACCGATATAACATTTCCCGTTGGTTTCATCCCATCCCGATTTTGACTGTCGCATAGTGTTATTATTTTTAATTAATTAAAAATAATAGAACAAGTACAACCCCGAAATTTCAATTGCGATGTGCTACCTCTAAACAAAACTTTTTTGGTGATTTTTTTGATCAGACCACATTTTTTTTCAAAGTGGCATATTTGTAGGGTTGTGGAGAGTGAAAATTCCAACTTTTTTTTTTGGACAACCCTAGTGTCACATATTCAGAAATGTGATCACGACGTGGCACATTATATACAAATTATTGACAATGCGTTTCAATCGAGTAATATTTATTCCAATGATACCAGAAAATATCTCAATGCCGTACAACACAAATGACATTAACAGTGCATTCGCTAATCTGAGTTTTATACGATGAGGTAGAAAAATATTAGTATGATAAATTCTACGAAGGGATCCCCATACTCTGCCTGATAACTAGGGTTTGGGGTTCGGGAAATCCCGGGAAAAGTTTGCCGGGAATTCCCGGGAAAATAATATATTTTTCCCGGGAAAACGGGAAATTTTAAAAATATTAAATTTTTTAAATTGTTTTTGTTTCGAATAGGATTTTTTAATTTTAGTCATGAAAAACATTTTAAATACCAAAACAAAAATGTCATTGTTAAAATATTTTAAAAGGGAATACATTTATTTGACACGCAAATAAAATCTTTGCCAAGTAATTAGGAGCATTTCAACTAATAAAGATTTTTCGCATAACTTATTCAAAATTTAAGTAGTAAAACCTAAAAACTTGGTAAAATGTTTAAAAGAAATATGCTTTGTTTCTTACAAATAATCGCCCTTACTATCTAAATTTTTCAAATGTATAATTTAGGTAAAGTCGACTTTAGTTAAAATATTGGTTGGCAGTATACCTTGACTTCGTTTATTTTTGAAGCGTTCTGATTGGTTAATTTATTTTCAACCAATCAAAATATTTGAAAATATAAATATTTTTGTAAGGTTTTCATACACAAAATGAACAAAACCGTTTGATTAAAAATAAAGTCGACTTTAAATTAAAAATACTCTTTTATATTAAGGGCCAATAATTTTATAAGTAACGTTTTCATTAATAAATGTGAAAAGAGAAGACTGGTTAACGGTGGTATCTAAATTTGGTTATCCGACATCTAAATTTGGTGCACAAAAAAAAAATTTATGGTCATGCAACTTCTCTTAAAGAAAAGAACAACAAGAATAACGTTTCAGCTAAAATTAGCAAAGTACCCGAAGAAAAAAGTGTAAGCTTTAAAGGTTTTATGGTAGGGCAAACATTTCCTGAAATGGTATCCAAATTAGCCGCAGTCAATCCGCACCATAACTAGATCTTCGTTTATTCGAGAAAGTTTTTATAATAAAAAACTGGCATTGTAAAAAAATGAAACGGATGTAAAGAACATTATATTAAATTACTACAATAATGTAAAAGATATCATGATGAAAGAAATATCGAGCAATATTTCTAACAATAGGAGATTTACTATAATCTTAGATGAATGGACAAGAATATCACAACAATGTATAAATGGAAATAATTCATTTTATAAGCTGGGGTTGGTTTATATATCAGGAAGTTGTAATGCTGATGAAATAAGAAGAATTGTAGAAATAAGACTAGAAGGGTTTTATTTGTCTTTGGAAAATAACATTGTGGCCACCATATCTAATGGGCCAAGAGTGATGAAACGGTTTGTTTCCGACAGTCCAGTAGTAGATGCTTTCTGCTGGAATCATGCAATTCATTTGGCAGTGCTGCGAGTAATTTATGTGAAATTAAATGTTCAACATTCTGATATTTTTTACTTTGAATTCTCACTACACAGACTGCATTTGTACTGAAATAGTTTTTTTTTTTTAACAAAAATTACTTATATAGGTGGTTTTCATTAACAAGTTTGTTCAAAAATATTTCCCGGGATTCCCGGGAATCCCGGGAATTACATTTTTTTATTCCCGTTTCCCGGGAAATAAAAAAGTCCGGGAAATCCCAAACCCTACTGATAACACAGTACAACAGCCAATCTGGGGGGTGAGAAATTCCAAGTCAGGGTGATGGTACTAGGTCAGTATAGTAAAACCCTCAAAGGGTTTGGCGTTCGTATGTGTAATTTTTTTTTATGACCTTTTAAATTTTTTCGTTATTTTGATGTTTTTTCGCTTAGTTGTAACATTTTGGCAAAAACGTAGTTTAACATAACTCGAGAACCACTTGTCCGATTTTGATGAAACAAATTTAGAAAAATTTAGAATTACAATTTCTTTAATCCGTTTATATAACGTTTTTCTTTATAATCAACAGTTTTGCCGGTAAAAATAAATTTGTGGAGAAAAAAAAATATTTTTTTGCCTAAAAATTAAAAAATTTTTTTTTTAAATTCATAAAAAATCCAAAACGGAAAAAAGGATCAAGTGTTATTAATTTCATGTAAAGTCACATAACCTATAAACAAAATTTAACGCGTTCTGCTTTTATTTACAATTAAGTGAAGGTATCCCATTTTGACAAGAATATTGATATTTGTTTTTATTCAAAAAAGTGTCATTTATCGCCTTTTTCATAAATTTTCCCCAATAACTCCGGACTTCTGGCCATAAACTACTAAAAAAATTAAGTAAACATTTTTATAATTTTTTATTTTTATTTTATTTATTTATTTTTATTTATTTTAATAAATATTGCCTAGACTTTTTCAATGGTGGTTGTTCGGGACTAGTGGCATCGCATTCATCGCTATCATCAGTTTCTGAACCACACATAATGTCAATGTGTGACTCCACTGTTGGCCCTTCTGCATCTCCTGAAAATTCTTTATCATCAAGATCATCCTTGTCTTGCCACACTAACTTACTCCACCAGCAAATTTCCGCAATTATTGCACTCGGCGACTTTTTGCCTCTATATCTGTAAGTTTTTGTTTTATTAAAATGAGTTTGAAAAAATAAAAAATCAGTATTACCTCATTTCAAATGGCATAGCAACTTGATGATAGCGTTCACCTTGTTCATCAGATTCGGTAGCCAATTGTTTGCTGAAGTAGTCCAGATGATGATGTAAATAATGGATTTTCAAGGACATGTGGACACCAATTTCCGAGAATGCTCTTAACATCCTTGCGACAGAAAGATCGTAGTTGTTAGAACGATGCTTTCCCAACAAGCCTTCTATTACTTCTTTGATTGCCTGCCATGCATTCAATTCAGCGTCAATCAAAATATTGTTGAATGCGTCACTTTTAATCAGCTTTCGTATATCTGGACCATTTAGTACGCCTGATTGGAAAAAATTAATTTGTTAAGATGGAAAATCATGGGAAATGAATGTGATATTATAACTTACCTTCTTTAATTTTACTTTCGCTGAGTCTCGGGTAAATTAGTTTCAAACACAAGAAAACTTCATCTCTTTTGGCGACAGTTTTGATAAAATTCTTAACAATTCCAAGTTTAATATGCAGTGGAGGCAGCAATATCTTCTCCTTCGGCACTAGAGGCTCACGAATAATATTGGCCGTTTGTAACCTGCTGTGCTCTCTGAGTTTCCATCCGTGGCATGCATATTGGTCACCGGAAAATCGTGTGTCCCAATCGCACAAAAAGCACATATATTTTATATAGCCGCTTTGAAGACCGCAAAGCATTGCTACAACTTTTAAATCGCAGCATAAGCGCCACATATGTTTGGCGTAGTTAACCATTTTTAAAATATTTTCCAGTGCATCATATGTTTCTTTCGTTTCTGTACTGTAGGCGATTGGAACTGAAGGTTTTTTATTGGTCTTATGCAGTAAAACCGCCTTCAAGCTGAGTTTTGAACTGTCAATAAATAATCTCCAGTCATCTGCTTCATATTTTATTTCCATTGCGTCCATCAATTTTCCTACATCCGGGCAATATGCAGAAGTTTTTTCATCATTCACAAGGAATAAACTTTGGAGTGTTGCCTGACGACTTCGATAAGCTGTGACTTTCACACCGGGTGCCAACAAATTGTTTGATTTCAAAATGGAAGCCAGCTCTTTCGATTTATGCTGTGTTAGTTCCAACTTGGCAACAATTGAATCAAGCTTATTTTGATTTATTAAAATTGGCTCATTGGATACTGATGGCTCATATGGGGAATCATCACGTGCATGATATGTCGGAGCAGTCGTAGAAGAGAAAATATCTGGGCTAGAAGCTTTTGGCACAGGAATGTGGTCCGAATGAGGCAATGGTGTTGCGGCACTTGCAACACCAACGTAATTATACGATTTTCTTATCCTTTTTGCGGCTCCTTTATTCGCACATGCATAGCAATTCAATGGATTGTGACCTTCGCCAGGATTAGTCCAAGTCATTGGGATACCGAATGGCATACTTTCACGTCTTCTATTTTTCCAATCCATTAGACGGTTGTAGCAGCTTTTACACACTATATTTGGTACCCAATTTTCGTTCTCTATAACATTTTGGTTGAAGTACATCTCGTATGTTTGAACAAAATCAGTACTGAAATTTCCCCTTTTTTATGTGTTGAGACATATTGACCACAGCAGAAGCAAAAGCTATTTATATCTGGCTTGCACAGTTCCATATTCTGTTCTCTTTTGTTCACTTTTAAAAAACTGGAGAAAAATCACTTTTACTGTTCGCGTTCGTCGGCACTTGTTGAATGACAAAAATCACAGAACCAGTGTGAGAAAGAGAAGAAGTATAATGACAATGCATTTTTTATGTGAACATTACAGAACCAGTGTTGCCACATCAATATTTCTCTTTTAGTACAGTAGAAAAATATGAGAGAGTTCGGCTTGTGAGTGTCAATGTTTTCTCCAAATAATGTTGTGCATATCTGGAGCAAATTTTTGAAATTCATACATTTACCTAATTGTGAATAAATGAGAAACGCGTGCATCGATTTTCATGATCTATGCCTTTTTTTGCTCATGAGTTATGTGACTTTACGCGAAAGTAATTAGTTTTGGCACTTTTTTCCATTTTGGATTTTTTATGAATTTTTAAAAAAAAAAATTTAAATTTTTAGGCAAAAAATACTTTTTTCCCTTCATACATTCATTTTTAACTTCGAAAGTGTTGCACATATAGGAAAACGGTATAAAAACAGATTAGAGAAATTATAACTCTAAATTTTTCTAAATTTGTTTCATCAAAATCGGACAAGTGGTTCTCGAGTTACGTTAAACTACGTTTTTGCCAAAATGTTACAACTAAGCGAAAAAACATCAAGATAAGGAAAAAATTTAAAAGGTCATAAAAATGACACATACGAACGCCAAACCCTTTGAGGGTTTTACTATACTGACCTAGTACCATCACCCTGACTTGGAATTTCTCACCCCCCAGACAATAATCCCAAAAATGTTCCATAGTGTAATTGATTAATGTGGTGTGTAAACGACAGTTTACTGTCCAGCACAATACCCAAACATCTGTGATGACTAACAAATTGTATTTCATCATCCCCAAAAAAATGTTCATATCAAAGTAAAAACGATTAGTACGTCCAAATTGCATTGCCCTAGATTTTGATGAATTGATAGTTAAGGAGTTAACAGAAGACCATTGCAAAACGCGGTCAAGGCAGAAATTTATATTACTTTCAAGAACTTCAGAATACCTACGGTTATCTGGAAACAATAAGAACACATAATCAGCAAGTAAAAATGTTTTACAGACTCTAGCTTAGGAAGATCATTTATATGTAAATAGAATAAACAAGAGAGGTCCCAAAACAGAACCCTGAGGAACTCCAGAAAAAAGTGAATGAATGCTGGATTCAATGCCATTGACCACTACAAATTTAGATCTGCCATTTAAGTAAGACAATATAAGTCTGCAAGCCGACTTAGAAAAATTGTATTAATTTTTTAGCTTCAAACCCATTGTAACGTAATTAATTGAATTCAAGGCTTTAGTGAGATCAAGAGAAATTAAAACACTCAATTTATCATTACTAATATTTTCCCTTATTGAATCTGTAAGTTTAAGCAGGGATGTTGTATTAAAACCTTGACGAAAGGCATATTGTGACTCATAAATTTTTCGTAGAGTAGTTTGAAGCATCTGGTTCTTTACAATATATGGACCATGGACAACTTTAGACTTTGGAATTGGTACAACACGAGCCGTCTTGCAAGCAACAGGAAACATAGATGTTGTTAAAATCGAATTAATTAAGTGCAATATTAAACCAGACACAATGGAAATATAAGTTTAATGAAACGGATTGAGATACCATCCACTCCTACTGACTTAGACTTTACTTTACATAATGCCTCAAATAGCTCCAATTCACTCACACAGCAAAAAGAAAAGGAATCCTCGAAATCATACAAATTATTAAGGTCTATGTATCCATTAGCACTAGCACCCGTATTAACAAAAAAATCATTTATAGTATCAGCATCATGTTCAAGAACGACATCATCATCACCAACACACCTAGCTCCTCGAAAAACTTTCCATAGCCCAGCAGAGTCTAAACCATCAAATGAAAAATGCTTCCTTTTATGATTCCTAATAAAATTCTTAGCCCTATTTCGGAGCCGGCAATAAGTCCGCCAATCTTGAAATGAAGGATCAGATTGAAAGGCTGAATATGCCAGATCTCTAAGAGATCTCGCCAAGACAATATCTCTTGAGTTAATCCAGTCGCTATTCCTACAGTGAACTGTTTTCCTAACAACAGGAACATAGGAATATAAACCTTCAAAAAGAGAGCTAATAAAGGAACACTTAAGGCCAACATCAGAGGTATTATAAATATAAGATAAATCACATTCATTCAGGTATTGAACTACCCCATCCCAATCTATGCTATTAAAATCACGATATTCAATAAATTCCTCAATACGTTCAATATTAAAAGAAAAGGTAGCATATATTAGAGTATGATCAGACACAGATGGATTCTGTATCTGGTTAAAGTAAGTTACCATTGAAACATTGCTTACCAAAAAGTAATCAAGTAAAGATGTGGACCCATGTCCTAAGTCAAAATGAGTAGGTCTTGAATTATGAGAAACAGCCAAGTTACACCTCAAACACAAAGAACGTAATAAATTAGCCCTAGAAGGATTAAACAAATTGCAATTGAAGTCTCCAGCAGCAATTATGTTTGAGTGGTGGTGGTGGTGCTTCTCAAATTTAGGTAAATTTCCATTAGGGAGATAAACAACACCTACTATAAGTTTAGCACTAGAAAAATTACATTCAATAAAGAGAGACTCACAACCAGACTCTAATATCTTAAGAATTCCTCGAAATTTAATTTTATTTGATATATAAATTGCTAGACCACCACCTCTGGAAGGATCAATACGATCATTTCGGATGATTTTATAACCCGGAATTTCAACTGATAGGTCAAAAATTTCACTATTAAGCCAAGTTTCTGTAACAGCAAAAACATCAAATATATTATAATTTAAAATAGATCTAAGCTCGTCAAGTTTAGAAGAATTAGCAGATGGCGAGATACTACGACAGTTTATGTGAACCATTTTAAATTGATTTGGATATGGTAGTAAAGTGGAATCTAAATATGTATTACCACTAACTATACGACAAAGATTATCGTTAAAAGACACCAAATTAATGAAAATCATTGAGGGTCGGGAACCAAAAGAAGTATACAAAAATAACACCAATCATAATATAACAATTCATATAATGAAAAACCTACATTCACACATAACCAGCTGATCATAAGTTATACATGATAAAAAAAAAATATTAAAGAAAAAAAAATAAAAATCAACCATTTTTGCCACTCTATCAACCGCTTACTGGATCAAAACAACAACATGCATAAGCATATAGGTAATTTCAGCCGAAAGCGAAAGATTTATGACAAAAATGATGACAAGAAAATACAAAAATAAAAATTAGAAAGAGAAATCAACAAGATTCTCATTAAAAAGGAAATAAAGAATAAACAAAATTGTTAATCAAAAATAGCAAAATAAAAATATTTAAAAGTAGATATAAAAAACTGTATAAAAACCAATCTACAATGCAGGAACTCCATTGTCCTTCAAAAAAGTGGCACATTCAGTAAGACCAACCAAAACTTATTTTCCATCAGCCAATGTTAACCTAGCTTTAGGCTTATCAGCATCCATAACCTTAAATTTTATGACAACCTTGTCCTTAAGAAGCTTTTTGCACATTGCATTTAGTTTTCCAGCAACAGGTGAGTAATGATCATTCAAAAAAGTACGATTATTTATTCTTAGAGCACTGGAACTAACTTGAGTATTAGAGATATTAAAATCCAACTTAACTATATCAGTTACTACTGGTGGTTGAGTTTTTATAGTCTTAAAATACATCTTCATTATTTCATCCCGGACAGAGACACTATTAAACTTAACCAGGATAGATATTTTCTTATTTATATATCATATGTTATTTAAGTCGTGAATACTAATTGGTATTTTGTAAAATGATCCCAACTCAATAATAGGTTCAGTAAGGTTAGACAACCCGTCAGGTAAGCCACTGATTATTAAAAATGAAACTAGAGGTTGAAAATATGCAATACATTATTTTCAACCTCTAGTTTCAAAATTTGTACAGAAGTTGAGGACTCAACACCTTTCACAAGTTTGCAGCAAGCCCGAATATCAGACTTCATTTCATTTATCGATGAAAAGACATCACGCTTCAAATCAGCAATAACATCAGCAAATGATTGTTTAATAGGTCTATACTCTTCATCACCTTTACGCAAAAATGCATCAAATTTTCTACTTAAAGTTGTAACGACAGAAGTCGCACCGCTCGTTTCTGTCTACATATCTTGTGAATTTTTCAGGCTACAACTACAAAATAATAACGAACTCAGCTGCCTCAGGGTATAAAAGGCAGCACATCAAAGAAATCTGGATCAGTTGGCTGCGGTCGTGAACGAGTGAACAAGGTAAGCTCCTGATAATAATACCCTCCTCTCCTCTAGATCCTGTGTTGGAAGCGTGCCGTCCTTGGTAGCTCCTACATCCCGGAAGATCCTGCAAATATCCTTGAAGGTCCTTGCAGTTATCCTTGAAGGTCCTTTCAAATATCCTTGAAGGTCCTTGCAGTTATCCTTGAAGGTCCTTGCAAATATCCTTGGAGGTCCTTGCAGTTATCCTTGAAGGTCCTTGCAAATATCCTGGAAGGTCCTTGCAAATATCCTTGAATGTCCTTGCAGTTATCCTTGAAGGTCCTTGCAAATATCCTTGAAGGTTCTTGCAGTTATCCTTGGAGGTTCTTGCAAATATCCTTGAAGGTCCTTGCAGTTATCCTTGAAGGTCCTTGCAAATATCCTGGAAGGTCCTTGCAAATATCTTTGAAGGTCCTTGCAGTTTTCCTTGCAGGTCCTTGCAAATATCCTGGAAGGTCCTTGCAAATATCCTTGAAGGTCCTTGCAGTTATCCTTGAAGGTCCTTGCAAATATCCTGGAAGGTCCTTGCAGTTATCCTTGAAGGTCCTTGCAAATATCCTGGAAGGTCCTTGCAGTTATCCTTGAAGGTCCTTGCAAATATCCTCCTTAAATCGAAGTTCAACGGAGGAAGCGTGCCGTCTCCGGTCGCTGTCCTCACCCAGACGTAGCTCACCAGAGGCAACGTGCGGTCCCCGGTCGTTGTCCTCCTTAAATCGAAGTTCAACAGAGGAAGCGTGCCGTCCCCGGTCGCTGTCGTCACCCAGACGTAGCTCACCAGAGGAAACGTGCCGTCCCCGGTCGTTGTCCTCCTTAAATCGAAGTTCAACAGAGGAAGCGTGCCGTCCCCGGTCGCTGTCCTCACCCAGACGTAGCTCAACAGAGGAAACGTGCCATCCCCGGTCGTTGTCCTCCTTAAATCGAAGTTCAACAGAGGAAGCGCGCCGTCCCCGGTCGCTGTCCTCACCCAGACGTAGCTCAACAGAGGAAACGTGCCGTCCCCGGTCGTTGTCCTCCTTAAATCGAAGTTCAACAGAGGAAGCGTGCCGTCCCCAGTCGCTGTCCTCACCCAGACGTAGCTCAACAGAGGAAATGTGCCGTCCCTGGTAGTTGTCCTCCTTAAATCGAAGTTCAACAGAGGAAGCGTGCCGTCCCCGGTCACTGTCCTCACCCAGACGTAGCTCAACAGAGGAAACGTGCCGTCGCCGGTCGTTGTCCTCCTTAAATCGAAGTTCAACAGAGGAAACGTGCCGTCCCCGGTCGTTGTCCTCCTTAAATCGAAGTTCAACAGAGAAAGCGTGCCGTCCCCGGTCGCTGCCACTGGAAAATCCCGCGTGCGACCCGCCTCGGAACCTCTCACTTATCTCTTTCTCTGTTCCCACTGGTCTGTCTCCTATTTATATTTAGATTTAGTTTAATAATAAATAAGTCAACTTTTATAACGTCTTAAATCACGACTTTTTCTCTCGGTCACTGGATCAAATAAATTTTCTGTGACGAACCCTACCCCCGGGAGCTTATCCCAGCAACCGGAGGTAACTCGTCGTTACAAAGTTGAAATTTCATCACGCAATGAATTGTCATCAGCACTGCATGGGTTCTTATAGCAGGAAGAACAAATAAAAGATACAGCCCTCAAATCTCTTAACGCCGCAAGTTCCTCATCACTCACATTTTCACACGATGCATGATACCACCGATGGCACATCTTGCATAGGACACCATTCTGAGTTTTGGTTACATTTGCACGACAGCTTCCACACTGGTCTTTTTTTCCACCAGCCATAATATTTTATTCACTTTTATCAGACTTTAATTGTAAATCGAATGCAAATTAAAAATGGCAGCCTTATTAGAATTAGTAAATACAAAAAAAGTCTTTGCTACAAAACAGCAAAGCAGCAGCAAACACAACAACAACAGCCAATGATGATGAAAAAAAAAATAATGGCGATCGAATGCACCAAATATAGCATAAAACCAATGTTTTCCAAAAATCTCTTATAGATTTTATAGTTGTAGTTTATAATTTATTATTTCACAATTAAATTTTTATTTTGTATGTAGTTAAATTATTAATTTAGAAGAAACCAGTAAAAAGGTTAAAGTCGGGCATGCCGACTATAGAATACCCTACACCAGTCTGGGTAAAAGCCAACTAATGTTTGGATCCGAAATTTAAATGGGTTAAAATGGGGCTTGTGTCAAAATTTTCTATAATGTGAGTCAGCGCACCAAATTTCATTAAAATATCTTAATATTTGCGATCTGCAGTTTGTAACCAAGCCAATTTTGGGGGGACCCTTATATGGGCAATAGGTCTAAACATGGACCGATGTTCACCAAAATCAATAGGCTTCGTCCTTGGGCCGACATAAGTCGGTGTACCAAATATCATCAAAATATCTTAATATTTGCGACCTGCAGCGTATAAACAATATAATTTTGGTAGGACCCTTATATGGACACTAGGTCTAAACATGGACCGATGTTCACCAAAATCAATAGGCTTCGTCCTTGGGCCAAAATAGGTCTGTGTACCAAATTTCATCAAAATATCTTAATATTTGCGACCTGCAGCGTATAAACAATATAATTTTGGGGGACGCTTATATGGGCACTAGGTCTAAACATAGACCGATGTTCACCAAAATCGGTGTACCAAATATCATCAAAATATCTTAATATTTGCGACCTGCAGCGTATAAACAATATAATTTTGGTAGGACCCTTATATGGACACTAGGTCTAAACATGGACCGATGTTCACCAAAATCAACAGGCTTCGTCCTTGGGCCAAAATAGGTCTGTGTACCAAATTTCATCAAAATATCTTAATATTTGCGACCTGCAGCGTATAAACAATATAATTTTGGGGGACCTTTATATGGGCACTAGGTCTAAACACAGACCGATGTTCACCAAAATCAATAGGCTTCGTCCTTGGGCCGACATAAGTCGGTGTACCAAATATCATCAAAATATCTTAATATTTGCGACCTGCAGCGTATAAACAATATAATTTTGGTAGGACCCTTATATGGACACTAGGTCTAAACATGGACCGATGTTCACCAAAATCAATAGGCTTCGTCCTTGGGCCAAAATAGGTCTGTGTACTAAATTTCATCAAAATATCTTAATATTTGCGACCTGCAGCGTATAAACAATATAATTTTGGGGGACGCTTATATGGGCACTAGGTCTAAACATAGACCGATGTTCACCAAAATCGGTGTACCAAATATCATCAAAATATCTTAATATTTGCGACATGCAGCGTATAAACAATATAATTTTGGTAGGACCCTTATATGGACACTAGGTCTAAACATGGACCGATGTTCACCAAAATCAACAGGCTTCGTCCTTGGGCCAAAATAGGTCTGTGTACCAAATTTCATCAAAATATCTTAATATTTGCGACCTGCAGCGTATAAACAATATAATTTTGGGGGACCTTTATATGGGCACTAGGTCTAAACACAGACCGATGTTCACCAAAATCAATAGGCTTCGTCCTTGGGCCGACATAAGTCGGTGTACCAAATATCATCAAAATATCTTAATATTTGCGACCTGCAGCGTATAAACAATATAATTTTTGTAGGGCCCTTATATGGACACTAGGTCTAAACATGGACCGATGTTCACCAAAATCAATAGGCTTCGTCCTTGGGCCAAAATAGGTCTGTGTACCAAATTTCATCAAAATATCTTAATATTTACGACCTGCAGCGTATAAACCATGTAATTTTAGTAGGACCCTTATATGGGCACTAGGTCTAAACATGGACCGCTGTTCACCAAAATCAATATGCGTCGTCCTTGGGCCGACATAAGTCGGTGTACCAAGTTTCATCAAAATATCTTAATATTTGCGATCTGTAGAGTGCGCACAAGAATGCATGGACAGACAGACAGACGGACGGACAGACGGACATCGTTAAATCGAAAAATTCTAAGCCGATCGGTATACTATAAGGTGGGTCTAGGACCATTGTTTTTTGGGGTTACAAACATCAGCACAAACTTATAATACCCTGACCACATAGTGGTGTAGGGTATAAAAATATGAACAGCTGAAAACACACGTTTACTCAGGCATAGTGCTGCCAGATTATGATGTTTAATGAAGATAACTAAAATCTTTGTTTAATGTAATGTTTCAACTAAAAATTTATTAAAAATTATACAAACCGATTTGAAACCCGTTTGACAGATTTTTTTACTGACGTATTATTTTAAGTGTGGGTATTATAGTCCTTGGATTATGAGTTAAATTATACCGCAATTAAAAAATTCTAAAATAATGGCAGAGTGGGAAAAAAGGATTTGTTCCGCAGCAAATGAATTAAGAAACTCAATCTGTGATTAACATTCTGCAAACGAATATAATGATGCAAAATTTAAATTTTTTATAAATTTTTTTCACATTTTTCTTTTTTCCTAACTAACCATCAATTTTTGGTATAAGATATGCGTATTATAGTCCTTGGATTATGGATTGGCAACCCTGCTCGTGAGTTGCCAAAAAGTGCTAAGTTTTAGCTACGATTTTTTATTTCATTTTTTATAGTACAAATGTGTTTATTTCAGTATAAAATGCGTATTTAACCAGATTTTCCTGCCGATTTGTTGTAGTTAATTGAAGTGCATCAGTTTCAAATATTTTTTAACAATTGCAACAATAATTGATATTACCTTCTTTTGTAACTTTATTATTGTTTATTAAAAATATAATATAGAAAAAAATAATGGAGTAGAAAAAAATTTAAAATAATTGATAGAACGAGGGTATTATTATTATTTTTTTACGAGAACGTTAAAAATACTATTGGAAAAAATCGTATTGGCAATATACGTGTTCAGAATAGAAATTCGCGAAAATGTTTAAAATAAAAATTTTACCATATTCATGGCAAATTGTATTAAATACTACGCGATTTCGCATTAGATGTTACAACACACAAGTACACAGGGGGAATTTTGCTGGACGAGTTTTAATGAAATTTTTCAGTAATGAAGTTTTTTTCACAAAGTAAATGAAAAATTTCTTAAATTTGATGAAAAAGCTTCATATATTTTATGGATCTAGTTTTAATGATTCGTTTTCAGTGGGTATATGAAATTTTTCACAAAATTTTATGAAAAATTCCATTAATGCAATGAAAAGTTTTAATTGACGAATTCCAGTGAAACTCCATTTGTGTTATCCAAAAATTCATTAATATCTTGCAGACAATCCTCTCAGTGTACACTGAAAGAATTATCCTTCATGATATTAATAATATAGTTTCATAGAATTTTTTTCGTAGAATCAATGAAGAATTTCATTATGTATATAATATTTAATTAATTTTATGAAATTTCTTTATATACATATATGAAATTGTTCAAAAATATTTACTTTTTCTTAATTTTTTTTATTAAATATCATCATTTCATTAATTTTTAAAAATTTTCACACAATAAGAATTTTATATTAAACATTTAATTCTCAAATACAATAGTTTTATGTAACCACAAGGCCGAGTTTTAGTGATGTGCATTAATTTCCATACTGAAAGAATTATTTTTTAAAATTTTTATTTTTTTAAAACTAATTTTTTATTATTAATTTTGAACTATGAAATTTTTTATAAATCATATTTTTTCGAAACATTAATAAGGAATTTCATTAATTGAATTAAGCTTATTATAAAATTTTATGAAACTTTTTAATTTAATGAATTCTTTCATTAGATATATTTTATACATCCGTAAAATATGTTAAATTTTATTGCGCTTTTGGCATTTGCTAAATACATTTTATTTATCCATTCCAGTTTAGCAACGACAATAACAAACTGTAATAAATAATATTAAATGAAATAGCTTCATAGATTTTATGAAGCTCTTCTTTGGCTGAATGATTTATTTATTGGAGGAGTGGCCTATTAATTTTAAGAAGTGTTTCATTAATTTTATGAAGAGTTTAATTAATTTTATGAACTCTTCATAAACATTGACTTTAATGAAACCTGTTTCATAGATTCTATGAAAAGTTTCAATGGACGAGTTCCAGTGAAAATTTTCATTTAAACTGTGAAACAGTGTACCTCTAAATATTTAGTTAAGCAATTTTGTTTCAAAGTGATTGATTTTTTGCACTATTTTTTTATTTGCAAAATGGTTTTAAGGCGCTCATCTGTTTCAAAAAAGTCTATCTTTCTATTCAAAGTATTAATTTTTCAAATCAATTAAAATTTGCTTGCCAACTTCATTTCAAAAAAAAAATATTTTTGCCGAACGTAGGAGTCGGTCGCGTTTTTAAATTTTTCGTTATAGCTTCGGCATTTAAAGTCGGATTTTAAAGTGCGATATATGGACTTTTTTTCCTCGAGGAGACCAGTATTTTACTACACTCAACCAAAAAAGTCTGTAATGGATACTGAAAATGTTGCTGTTATTACGGGAAATTTAACTGTTTTGAGGCCAGCGGTATTTTTTGCTAATTTTAGCAACAAATGTCTGCTAATCTGTAGTACAATAAAATTAGTAGAAAAAATTAGTAGCTGCTACTAAATTTTAGTAAAATTTATGTAAAATGCAATTCAAAATCGATTTGTTAAAATCAGTTAAAAAACTTACTAAATATCATAATTTTAGTACAATGGAATTTGTATAGATAATTAGTTGCAGCTACTAAATTTCAGTAAATTGCTGTAAACTGTAATTTAAAATCAATCTGCTGAAATTAGCAAAAAATTGTACTAAAAAATAAAAAAAAACTGTAAAATCTAAAAAAAAATGTTTTTCTTTCGATTGTAACAAGCGTATAATTACTTCACCGTAAATGTAGTCAAAATTGCAAACGGTTCTCCAGTTATTGCCGTTTTATGCATTGGAGATGCAATACAATTTTCTGGGTGTTATTTCTAAACTAAGAATATATCAATAGTAACAAATATAAACTAAACAAGAATTGTAAAAAATCAAAAAAAAAATATTTTTAAATTAGTATATTTTTCTGCTAAATTTAGCACTCGGTTTTGAAAAATTAGTAAAATGTTTTTCTGAAATCAGCAGCGAAAATTAGTAAAAAAAATCCGTAATTTGTAATAAGAGAATAGCAAAAATGATTACTAAAAGTAAAAATTGTACTAATAATCAGTATAAAAATAGTATAGTGCGATTGGAAACTGTTTATAAATTTTTTTACAAACTTTTTTTATTTGAGTGTATAAAGAAAAAATCGAATGAAAAAAAATTAAAAAGGCGACGCCTACGTTCGGCAGCCAATATATAAAAAAAATTCTACTGGGTTTATCGAAGAACTTCCTTAGAAAAAGTTTAATGATTTTTTACGAGCTTTAATTTTCTGACATTACGGTTGTACATTAGGGTGGTAGCAACTGAGATCTGGTGGGTAACTACTAGAGTGGGATACTTGAGGTCAATGGCGCCTAGAGCAAAACACTGGTCCTCTGGAGAGAAAAACATCGATGTATCATACTTTAGGATCCAACTGTAAATGCCAAAGATATAACGAAAAATTTAAAATGGCGACGCCTACGTTTGGGAAAAAAATTGTTTTTGAGGGTGTACAGCGCACTTTTTTTTTTGCCTGTAAGGTGGTACGCTCTAATGCACAGCTTAGAGGTCGTAGCAACATAAGTTCAAATCTCAGCAAATCCATCTTTGTTTTTTTTTTTAAATAATTTTTTATATTGCTTCATATTAAAAGACACAATTGATTTTCTGTGGGCGCTGTGGTGTAATGGTTAGCGCGTTGAAATGTTACACGTGAGGTTGCGGGTTCGAGCCTCAACCAAGGCAACATCAATTTATTAAAAGTAATAATATGTATGAGTGTTTTCTATCCCTCATACATAACGCAGCGTCCTCCTTCAGTGTTCCCATAGCACTTAACCCCACCGAAGTAAATAATATAACAGGGCTATGAACTAAAAAGCTTCAACAAAGTTCGCCAACTTACCATCAGATGGCGCGCAACAACTGTTCTAAAAATTCAACATCTCGCGCAATTACAGTGCTGCCATATTTGAAGCCTTTTATCTTTCACCACCTTTCACTTCTTCTCTATCCCCTTTCCAAAGGAAATAACACGTTAATTAATAGGAAGATTTTCCTGAGTGTTGCTTCTCTTAAAAAAAAAAAAATTTTGTGGAACGTCTTATACTATTTGTAGAACTTATAATTCAACATTAAACTACCCAGTGTAGAAAATATTTACCAGATATATGGTTATATAACTATATACCTGGTAATGGTAACTAGTTACTTTTCTTATTACATATCTTATTACCTTTGTATGGCGATGTCGCGAAAAATAATGAGTCATGCTAACACACCAGCATACGAAATATCAAAAAATATGTCATTATTTATATGCTTACCAGTACTGATAAAAATAATGAGTCTAAAAATAGATTTTCAAAAAAATAAATTTTATAAAAAACTATTTTTTTATTGTAAATTTTTTTTTTAATTAAATTTTCTAGTGCGGGAATCGAACGTGGGACTCCAGGTTGCCAGTCAATAGCTCTACCATCTGATCTATATCAACATGTAATGTTTTATGGATAAAAACATAATTAACCTGCTGCACACAAGTCGTGTTACTCGTCAACAAACAAAAAATCAAAAATATGTGGTTACATATAAGTTAAACTTTTAGTCCTTTGGTGTTAATAAAAAAAATAGATTTTATTTGAGCAGAGGGCTCATTTGTTTTTATGTATTTCTTTATTTGACCAAACTTTACTAACTAAATTTACACTTTTGATTTTCTTAATATTTAACTTATTCTACTTGTTGAAATCGCTGACGTAGTCCACACGCTGTTATTTCTGTGTGAACTGTTTTTAGGTTCATTCGATGAAACCTGACACATTGGAATTCTTTATATTTATACCCTACACCACTATGTGGTCATTATACCCTACACCACTATGTGGTCAGGTTATTATAAATTTGTGCTGATGTTTGTAACACCAAAAAATATTGGTCGTAGACCCACCTTATAGTATACCGATCGGTTCAGAATTTTTTTTTTATTTCGATTTAACGATGTCCGTCTGTCCGTCCGTCCGACCGTCTGTCTGTCTGTCTGTCTGTCTGTCTGTCTGTCTGTCTGTCCATGCAATCTTGTGCGCACTCTACAGGTCGCAAATATTCAGATATTTTGATGAAATTTGGTACGCAGACCTATGTTGGCCAAAGGACGAACAAGTTTGATTTTAGTGAACATCGGTCCATGTTTAGACCTAGTGCCCATATAAGGGTCCTACCAAAATTATATTGTTTATACGCTGCAGGTCGTAAATATTAAGATATTTTGACGAAATTTGGTACACAGACCTATGTTAGCCCAATAACGTAGCCTATTGATTTTGGTGAATATCGGTCCATGTTTAGACCCAGTGCCCATATAAGGGTCCTACCAAAATTATACTGTTTATACGCAGCAGGTCATAAATATTAAGATATTTTGATGAAATTTGGTACACAGACCTATATTGGCCCAATAACACAGCGTATTGATTTTGGTGAACATCGGTCCATGTTTAGACCTAGTGCCCATATAAGGGTCCTACCAAAATTATACTGTTTATACGCTGCAGGTCGCAAATATTAAGATATTTTGATGAAATTTGGTACACAGACCTATATTGGCCCAATAACGCTGCCTATTGATTTTGGTGAACATCGGTCCATGTTTAGACCTAGTGCCCATATAAGGGTCCCACCAAAATTATATTGTTTATACGCTGCAGGTCGCAAATATTAAGATATTTTGATGAAATTTGGTACATAGACCTATGTTGGCCCAAGGACGAAGCCTATTGATTTTGGTGAACATCGGTCCATGTTTAGAACTAGTGCCCATATAAGGGTCCCCCCAAAATTGGCTTGGTTACAAACTGCAGGTCGCAAATATTAAGATATTTTAATGAAATTTGGTGCGCTGACTCACATTATAGAAAATTTTGACACAAGCCCCATTTTAACCCATTCGAATTTCGGATCCAAACCATACACCAGACTGGTGTAGGGTATTGTATAGTCGGCATGCCCGACTTTAACCTTTTTACTCGTTTTTGTTTGGTTTTGTTGTCTGTTGATTTTTGTGCGTTTTGCAATTTTTGTAAAGTTATTTTAATTCGTATGTGTTTATATATGTATATCCTTATATAGTGGTTATATTTCTATAAAAAGAATGTATAGTTTCACCAGAACAACAATTCTGTTCTTTGTTTATTTTAAAATTATGTAAAACCAAATTGACAAATATAGAAAATAATATTTTGAAACATTTAAAACAACATTTTGCATTTAAAAATTAAAACAAGTGTTATAATTACAAAGTAGTTAAAGCAAACATCACTACACTTACCAGCGTTGAAAAAATATTGAGTCTAAAAATAGATTTAAAAAAATTTTAAAAAAAATCTACAAAAATACCTTTTATTTGAAATAATGACAAAAAGAAGTCGTTTTCAGTAACTCATTATTATATATATTAAAATAATGCAGAAGGTAAGTGGCTGTCATTACTGGTAGTCAAAAAAATAATGATATGTCATTACCATTTCTACACTGGCTCATTAGCTAAAACAACAAAAATTCAAAATTTGTAAATAAACTGTGGTGGCAACAGTATTAAAAATTAATAAAAGTGATTTTGCCTGAAACTACAAAAATTCGGTTGGCGAAAATTTAATGATACACGAGCTCATTTAGTAAAATCATCATTAAGGCATATGATGCCAATAAAATAACTTAAAAGTAGATTTTGTAACAGTTTTTTCGCTTTCCTGAAAATCTATTAAAAAAACACATGTGACATTTTGAAGGCCGGTATACGATATGCAATAGACTCAAATTTTACTGCTTATTATTTAGATATTATTAATGAGCACCCATTACTGAGATTCTGCTACGATATTACAAACAAATTTCTTTAGATTTGGCTTTTAAGATTTTCGAGAAGGCAAAGTTAATGTATCTAAATGACATCTGGTCACCTTTGTACTTTTAAAATTTGTTCCACAATATCAGTTGTTGTATGTTTTAGTTTACAGCAATGTTAGATTGTTAACTAACATGATGACGATGTTCTTGTTTTTTGAAATATGTATGTCATATCAGAAATGAACAATCCAAAAACATTGACAGAACATCACTGACTCAGCTAGGAAATTTTTATATGGATTTGAAGCTATTAAAACAAAAACTTATCCAATTCTCTTACTTTTTTAGTTGGATATTATTTTATATTTAATTTAATAAAATGTCATAATCTATGACATTTCACGATCTCAGTAAAGGTTCTGCCAGAATTCCCAACTTTTCGTTTGTGTTTTGTCGATTTTTGTTTTAAAACAAAGTCAATACCGATTTTTTCTTCTAAAACACAGTTGTTTGTTTACAACAAAAAAATAACAAGGTTCTGATAACTAATTCTGGCAGAGGAGACCAAAAAAAACGGGTATCGGCGTTTTAAAAGTTTAGGTCTGGCCCTAGGTTTTTGGGGGGTTAAAGTTTCCCCAATTTTGCAAATTGTGAATCGGCATAGGAAACAACGTGAATTCTCCATTTTATTTATAGGATGTGTTCAGCGAACTTATGTAAAACCCCAGGAGGAACATTTTTGTGGAACATTTTAATCCTCTAACTCTTCAATTAAATGGACATTTTTACCCCTTTTTAAAGGAACAAAAACGACCCTTAAGTTGAAGGGTTAAAGGGCTAAAATTCTCCGCAAAAATATTTGTCATAAAATTTAACCATAAGTCTCTGAAAACATCAAATTTATAAATGCAAATAGAAATAAGTCAAAACTTAAAATGTGATTAAGGGTTAATTTCGTACTTATTCAGAATAGGAGTGTCCCACAAAACTGAAATTTAGGGGGTTAGTTTTAAATTTTGACTTATTTCTGGCATTGAAGTTAAATTTTCAACTTTGATGTCTTCAGAGGCTTATAGGAGAATTTCATGGCAAAGATTTATGCGGAATATTTTAACACTCTACATCTAAAATTTACTGGTCCCTTTAGTTGAAGATTTAGAGGGTTAGAAAGTTCCACAAATGTTCCTCGTAGTGTTTTACATAAGAACATCCTACATCTAAAATGAAAGATTCACATGGTTTCCAATTCACAATAAACATTTGCACAAGGCGAAAAACTTTAACCCCAAAAAAAAAACATAGGGCCAGACGTAAACTTTTAAAACGCCGATACACGTATTTTTTCTTTTTTTTTTGTACCCTCTACCAGAATCAGTTTTCAGAACCTTATTATTTTGTAAGAAATTTTATTTTATTGTACATTGTAATAATATTGAAGCATGATGCTAATACGTACACCACAGCAGAGCTTTGAAGAATTAATTCCCTAATTCCCTTTTTTTGAACTGAATTTATATTTTGGGAATAAATTCCCTGACCAAACTTAAGGAATTGAATGAATTCCTTTTTTTTCATTCGATTTATCTTAAAGGAATTCATTAATTTTTTTCTAATGCCTTCATAAAATTTAATGAATTCATTCAACAAGGAATTCATTCAATTCTAGTTAATCAACTTTTGGTCAAGGAATTCATTTAATTCTAGTTAATTCAACTTTTGGTCAAGGAATTCATTCAATTCTAGTTAATTCAACTTTTGGTTTAACTGAATAAATTCAAACAAATAAATTAACTGAATAAATTCAAACAAACTTTAACACCAAGTTTTACAATGACATCTTTTAATATGGGCAGCATAAAACGAGGAGGAGTGACACCAAATAAAATATTATCAATACAAACCCCTCATTCCTCTTAAAACCAAACAAAGGGCTTTTATGCTTGCCTTTGGTAGTGTCATTGTTGTTATATTCCCTCACTTTTTTTAGATTTTATGTAGTGCAGGTTGCTTGGTGTTTTGTTTGTTGTTGGCTTAGTTAGTGATGAAGGCATAGCACTGGTCACTTACTAACAGAATCACCAACAAACAAGATACCCGGCACTTGTACTTGCGTAAAATGATTGGTTTATAATTTCAATTATTGTAATGACAGGAAGATTTCGCATTGACTTTTGCAATATACGCGGACTGAGGGCGAACTTCTTCTCTGTATATGCTCACATTCGATTTCATCGGCCGGATGTTTTCGCCTTATGTGAGACCCAGGTGTGTGGGGATGCTGAACCACAGGATTTCTATATACCTGGTTATCAACTCCTATCCCTTTTCATTTTCCATCGGGGCCTTGCAATGTACATTCGCAGCGATGTTGTGTACCAGTATCAGCAACATTTAAACTGTAATGATGCGGAATTTAACACACTTTGGGTTAAGTTCAAGATCAGGTCACACATGTTGCATTTCGAGTTCTTATACAGAAGCCCAAACATGGAAAGGACGAATACCCTTAATGGCTTCGATATCCTTTCTGATTCCATCACTAGAATTCTAGGGAGTTTCCCGAGTAGTGAAATCGTCGTTGCTGGCGATTTTAATATTCACAACACTTCCTGGCTTCGCCATTCGAGCCACACAACTCCCGAGGGCCTTTATGTTGAGCTGTTTGCCGCGCACAACCACCTGGCGCAATTAGTGAATGAACCAACGCACATTCCATGTGTTGAAAGTGAACATCAAAATACTCTTGATCTTTTCCTTACTTCTCATCCGGACAAGTATGAAGTAAGAACACTTGCACCTCTCGGCAATTCGGATCATTGTACCATTTCCGCATCTTTTTCGTTCTCCGACCTTCGAAACGTTTCGGCAACAGCTGCGAAACGTTCAATTTTTATTTACGAAAAAGCACGTTGGGCTGAGCTCAACGAATTTTTCCGGCACTTTAATTGGAAACTCTGTTTCCTCGACGACAACGTTGATGCCGCGGCGAAAATGGTAGAACATGTTATATTGCTTGGAATGAAATCTTTCATTCCTTCGAAGCAAATTTCGGTTAAACCAAAAGATAAATGTTGGTTTAACCAGACTTGCAGAAACGCAGTCAGATCCAGAGAGTTAGCGTTCAAAAATTGGCGTGATAATAAGAACGACAATACTGATCTGCTTCGCAAACGGGCGAGATATGAATGTTCCAAAGTACTTAGTCGTGAAAAGTTTCTTTACGAAAAACGTCTTCGTACTAAAGTTCTTTCTGCTCCTCGGGGTAGCAAGAGCTTTTGGTCATTCGTTAAAAGAGTAAAGGATAATTCTAGTTCAGCTATCCCAACTCTTATAAAGGATGATCAAATATTCACTGAACCGGTTGATAAGCCAAACCTTTTAGCTGGGATGTTTGGAGGTAATTCATTCCTGCCGGAAAGCGATCAACCACTGCCAGAACTTGAAAGAGTATCCAGTACTATGCCTAAGATATTCTTCCGAGCTCGTGCAGTTAAAAGGGTTCTTGCTGACCTCAACATAAATAAGTCATCGGGGCCGGATGGCATACCCGCACTGGTGCTGAAACAGTGCTCTTCGACGCTAGCTCCTCCATTGGCTAACCGTTTTAGCGCTTCTTACCATACGGGAATTTTCCCCTCTTGCTGGAAGGTTGCCAATGTCCAGCCAATCCCTAAAACGGGTGCGGCTAATAACCCTGAAAATTACCGCCCAATCGCAATATGCTCTGCGCTCTCAAAGGTGATGGAGAGTATGCCTAACTACCATCTCGTGAATTATCTAGAGTCCAACTCACTTCTTAATGACCGACAATATGGCTTCCGTAGGAATCGTTCTACGGGAGACCTGTTAGCGTTCCTCTCGGAACGTTGGAGTCAGTCCATTCACCGTTTTGGTGAGAGCAAAGTGGTTGCTCTGGATATTTCTAAGGCCTTTGATCGTGTATGGCACGGGGCGCTTGTATCGAAGCTTATTGCCTTTGGTGTGGGTAATGACTTCGCTCGTTTTATTTCGAGCTTTCTCAGAGATCGCACTATTCGTGTTGTTATAGATGGGATCTCATCCGATGAGTTTCAGCTTAGTTCAGGGGTACCGCAGGGTTCTGTTCTATCTCCTTCCCTATTTCTTATATTTCTTAATGATCTTCTTGGTCAAACTTTCAACCCTATCTACTCTTTCGCAGATGACAATAACATTTGTCATTCATTTTCCTTCAATCGTAGGCCAAGCCCTGAGGAGATTGGGGGCAAAAGGCAGATTATGAATGACACACTAAATCGTGACCTCTCTGCAATCTCTGAGTGGGGTCATGCGAACAAGGTGGATTTTAATGCGCGTAAGACCCAATGTTGTATGTTGACCCATAGGGCTGCGGGGTCAACACTGCCATCTGTACATATGGGTGATATAGATATTGAGGAATCGGATACTCTTGATGTTCTGGGCATGAAATTTCAATGTGATGTCCGATGGAATAAGCATGTTTTTAAGGTGTCGAAAGAAGCATTCAAGTGTCTAGGTTTTTTACGTCGTTGCAAGAAGTACTTCACTCCATCCGATTTACTCACTATTTATACCACCTATATCCGACCAAAGATGGAATACAACTCCCATATATGGGCAGGAGCTTCGAAGTCTATTTTGGAGCTTCTGGACCGTGTGCAAAGGAGGGCGTCGGCGCTTATCAATGACAGTAGAGTATCCAGCTCTATTGACTCATTGGAGCATCGTCGGAATGTGGGTTGTGTAACCCTGTTCTATCGATATTACCATGGGAAGTGCTCTGCTGAGATAAGTGAACTTATCCCCAGAGCCCAGGTTTTTATTCGTAATACTCGCTTATCAAGTAGAGTCCATCCGTTTGTTGTCGATTGTCCAGCGGATCGCACGACGCATTACAGAGAGAATTCGTTTATCAGTCGCACCAGCCGTATGTGGAATAAACTCCCCGCAGAGGTCTTCCCTGTTACTTACAATGTTGAGAAATTTAAATCAAATATTCACAAACACTACTCCCTCTTTCCTCCTCCCCATAACATATTTTCCTAATACCAACACAATGCACTGCGTTAGTAGGGGGCATTCCCTGAGTGTTGGTCTAACACATAAAAAAAAAACGCAAGATACAGTGAAAAATATAATTTAATAATATTCATTTAAATTGGAATTTAACGATTCGTTGTCTTTCATAAGTCTGTGTTATCCCTAAACAGAGTTAAATAGAACCAGTTGCGATACTTTAAGTATTCTGTCCTGCTGGCCTTATCGAATTCTTTAAAATTTTTTATTCTTTTTAATTTACTTGTAAAAATTGTGTCATCTTTCTTTAATTTGAAAAATAATTTAAACGGAAAGAGATATTAATATATATGATCTAAAATCGAACGAAGAACATTAATTAACCAAACAAATGATCAACTATACAAAGCCTTCAATTATTTTTTTGCTTTTTTGATAATTTGGCAAAACAGCCGAATTAGCTAAGAAACAGAATTCGTATCTATGCCTACATATTTTTGGTTTTTCTTTTTTGTCTAAGGACTTGTTCACCTCTGTTGAATTATTTTTGAATTGTCCACTTTTTGCTATAAACTCAAATTGTAAAAATGGCTTGTAAAAGTATTTGTACATATTGTGCTTGAATGTATTTTTAGTTTCTTCTCCAACTGCACATTGTAAGGGTGTCCGTTTGTAAAACAAATTTGAAGTAATACACTTTAGGGATGGATTTTTTTTACAGTTATTTAACGACATCCGTTTGTTGATTCGCATCGTATATTTCAATTTATTAAAAGCTATTCGCTATTAGGGGACACTCTAGTCTACACTTATATGTATCAACCCAAATAATGTTTTGTTTGTACTACACAAATTTCTTACAATTGTTTTTTTTTTTTTTTTTGTTTGTTAAAGTTGTAACAAGTATTCTTTTTTTTAAGGTTTATTGAATAAGTGGGTCATTTTCTATTAACAAAACAGAAAACATAAAATTAAAAAATATCTATTAAAGTAGTGAATTTGTGTAAAAAAAAATCAATTACACTACTCATCAAAAATCGCTCTTGAGTAAAGTTCTTATAAGCAATTAATATTAGACTTTATTACTAAAGAATTTTTTTAAAGCTCAATTACGGAATGAAGAAGAAAACATTTTTATTAAAAAATTTAACCGACGCAAACCGTGATTTTGTCTCATCCAAAGACTAGTCGGTGCTAAGCTTAAATACACTGTTCCATTTTCAAACCGTAAAAAGCTTGATATCTTGACTGTAAATGAAAATAATAAAAAAAATGGTAGAAAACTCATATGAAAATTTTTTACAATCGGTAGCCAACCGCACCCATTCTACAGCTGGTTCCACTGCAACCTCTTCCATTTTTACCAAAAATTATATAAAAGTTTAAAAGGGACTAAAATGAATGAGGGGTATTTATAGTTGATCTTTTATTTGGTAAATGAATGGTTTTTAGTTTGACTCCAGATCATAAATTAATATCACTTTCTGCTTAAATTATTTTTCAAATTAAAGAAAGATGATACAATTTTCACAAGTAAATTACAAAGAATAAAAAATTTGAAAGAATTCGATAAGGCCAGCAAGACAGAATACGTATTTTCGGCTTTCGCTACAAAGCCATCATCAGTGTCATTTGCCTTGAAGGGTTAATAATTAATAATCCTCTGCTTATGTGAAAATTGAGAGCAAATCGAATATGTTAACAACTCAACTTAGACTAATATCAACGAAATCGAACAATGCTATTTTTATCCTTTGTTATTATTAAACTTAACGGTTCTATAACTTTCGCGGACTATACGTTAAAATCGCAAAATTTGCAAGAACAGTTTTTAGAGGTGACCCCATATTATACCAAAAGTGCGCGATTGTAACGTATCGGCCGCTATAGATGAATACATTTTTTTGTTGAAATATTTTCCTTTTAATTGCTTCTTTACTAAGACATAGCATTTATTAAGGCCGATTTTGCTTTCAGCGATTCAATTGCCTAAAACCTTAAAAAACCGTAAAAATCCGAACAGTGGTTTTAATATCAAGTTGTATGCATCAAATGTTAAGCCTAAATATTAGAGTGGGCCGAACTTTTTCGAACTGCGAATATCAAAAACGGGGGGTGCGGAAAAGTTGCGTATGCGTCCAGTAAACCGTAAAAAATAAAAATTTTGAAAATCGGTTCACGTTCAAGGTCCCCCGCAAAGCGGTTAAAATTTCGAAATTTCGGAAAGTTTCAAAAATCGTTAAATTTTGTTAAAAAATATTTGTTGTTGTGATATATTATTTCAAATAAATTATAGTTCGTTGAATCCAAAAAAAAATTTTAATCGGCCAAAGGGGTTCGCAAATATTGCTACTTGGATTTTGTTGAAAAACAGGTTTTTTAATTTTTCAGTCAAGCCTTCAAAAAGCTAGTCTAAAACTGTTTTCAATTTTTTTAATTCCAAATTTATTATCTATATAAAATTATCTTTCATTTGAGTGTAAAAGAGATTAAAAATGTTGAAGGGTATTCCAAGGACGCTGCGACAAAAGTCAGAGTTAAAAGTGATTGTTTTTTGTGTTCACTGTTGTTTTATTAAGTGATCAGAGATTTTAGCCATTTATTGTTTTGGATTAACATAAAGTAACATTTTTATGACTGGTTCATCTTTTTTAACAATTTTGGGTATTTTGATAATAAACATAAAATAGCGTGATCGGATCTCGAGATTTGGGACACAATGCGCGAAAAGTATCCTCTTTTTTGTCCACACAATGTTCGAAAAGTATCCTACTTCATATGCGTTCGTGTGTTTATTGTTTACGTACTAAATGCAAGATATTCGGCCTGGTTACGGTTGTCGAATTTGTAGTTGAAATTTTCGACTCCATACAAAATGGTTTTCTTCAAATTACAAAGAAATTAATTGTAAAGATACTAATCTCTAGTCGTATATTTTTTACGATGGGATTGTTATTTGTGATAAATCCAATTGTACTTCAATTGTTGAAATGTTGAGTTTTTACCGTCTTTTCAGCAAATTCAACTCACTCTCGAATTCGACTACGATAACCGTAATAAGGCAGAATAATACCCAGAGCTGTAAATGGATCATTCTTTTTTGATTTAGATTAATTACGAATTAGCTAAATTTTGAATTAATTCTTTTCACCAAGAAAAAGAATTGAATGAAATTTGGCGGTTCTTGTTAAGAGGTGATGCTACGAGTCATAGCCTGTACAGAGGGCTGCCGGTTCAATCCCCGGTCATGGCAATACGCAAAAAGTTTTTCATATAGGTACAAATTTACAATTAAAAATTACTTTGATCAGTTGACACATAAACTAACCACTGACGAGTATTTGGGTGAAACGAAACTGCGGCAGTCTGGTGATTCCCATTGTTAAATTTTTCAATAAAAAATGTTTTCTTCTTCTTCCTATTAATCAGCTCTAGAGAAAATTCTGTAGTAATTAATTCTAATTTAATTACGATTGTCTTTTGCGATACAAACACTTAAATAGAAATTTGAATCAATTCAAATGAATTTGGAAAAAATGAATTGCAATTCATTTCCAATTCAAATGAATTGCAATCAACCAATGTAAACATGGTGTTTGGAGTTTGTTTCTTTAAGTATTACTTATTTTGGTTTTGACATACGCTGAACGATAAAAACACATTTAATATTCAAGAAGCATTTCATTTCAGTTCATTTTTCGCTTTTCTAATTCATTTGAATTAATTCAAAATCAATTCAAATGAATTGGAAATGAATTGCAATTAATTTTTTCCAAATTCACATGAATGGATTCAAATTTCATTCAGTTCGTTTTTTTGGAGAAAATAATTAATTCAAAATTTCGCTAATTCAGTGCATGAATGATTCGCGAATTAATTAAAAAAATAATGACTCATTTACAGATCTACTGCGAGGGAACGAGGTGAAACAGAAACAAGAAGTGAAATAGCGATCTTTGCTATGATTTATTTTATTTACGAACTAAACAAACGTGTTTATGAACCAATAGTGCGATTCCGTTAGATCGTCAAACATGTGAGAGTTTGTAGCTGCGAAAAAAAAATTGCGAAGCTGCAAAAAGAGGTATAAAAGAAGGCAGCATTCAGGTATTGCGGTGAATTGTTGCAAGATCTAGCGCAAGTCGAACCAGTTTTTCGTTTGTTTATTTTACCTACCGTTAAGTGAACAGGAGCTCCTTTATGTAGTGAACATTTATGTTGTGAAAACGAAGATAGTAAACCTAGTGAAAACAACGAGAGACCAGTGTAGAAGAGAAAATCTCGGTGCAGCAAGGCAAGTGGTGAAATAAAACTCAAGTCTATAATATCGTGGGACAGGGTCTGGATTACATCCAGGAAACTTGGATTACATCTAAAACACAAGTCTAGGAGATAGTAGGAACAGGTTTTGCATTACATCCGGAAAAGTTATAGAACGGATTACATCTGCAAGACGAGCTAGGAGATAGTAGTGACAGGGTCTGGAGTTGAATCGGCAGTCAGCTGACTGGACAGCAACTGGCGAACCTCGCCCGAAGAACCCAAAGACGCAACAGTCAGCTGGTAAAGCTATGGAATCAGTAATTTGAGATGCGGCTGGAATTTTGTAAAAGGCCATACCAGCAATAGCGATCGCTACATGGCCCAGCTGGGGCGTTATAAGGAGGAAATCGCAAAAAACGGACCCATATGAAGAAGAAAAAGTGCTCTTTCACCAAGACAATGCGCCGTGTCATAAGTCATTGGCTACCATGGCCAAATTGCACTTTCAATTGCTTCCGCACCTCCTGTATTCGTCAGATTTGGCTCCTCGCGATTTTCACCTGTTTTCAGACTTCAAAAGAATGTTCGGTGATTCCCGAAATAGAGGCCTATTTAAAGGCCAAAGATAAATCATTCTTTAAGAAAGGTATCGATATATTAGAAAGGCGTTGGAGTGATTGTTTCGCTATGGAAGGAGACTATGTTGTTTTATTGGTTATTCTGCTGATTTTTCAGCCTATGTATTTAAAAGGTAGTTAAGTACTCTCTCAGGGCTGTTGATCCAAATTGCCATAGTGCGATAATTTTGAGATGGAAGATAAAGTCTGGTTACTTTTACAATTCTCGAGGCCTGTTTTAATTTTACATTATTCGAAGTCTGTTTTAACTCAACAGCCAGCACAGTCTTTTTAAAATTTATAGCTTTCGCGGTATCTTCTAATTATCCAAACTTCGTGGTCTGTCCTAATTTTACAGTCTTTCCGGTCTGTTTTAATCCTTTGAAGCGGGAATTTTAATAGCTGGGAATTTTTCGACCAAACTTTGTGAAAATGTAGATCTATGCCCAAGCAATATTAGCCGCTTTTTCTAATCATTTGGATTTGCTAAATCCAAAAAGTAGTTCTAAAAGTGCTCAACAGATAGGATTAGATTCTTCCTATTTTAAAAAGAATTTTCTATCCGACACTTCTTTCACCCTAATTTGTAATACCGAATTCGATGATGAAGGATTTTACTTTAACTTTTAATTACGTTTTATATAAAACAGCGATAAACAGTTTGCATTTTCAGTTTTATCACTTCAATTTATATTTTTACACGATTGAAATATTCCACGGCAATATTTAATATTCACTAAAAGGATTTAATAAAATTACTTACAGTAGAGTGAAAAATTGCCATTTCTATTTCAGCTATTTTTCCATTTCCAAGATGGAAAATATGTATTTGGTGAGGTGTAGTTTTTTTTCTAAACATATTTCATAAAAAAAATTAAAAAAAAACCTTTTATTTGTTAGTTTTGCAATTTTTTCTCTTTTAATTTTCATTTGTATTTTTTTCTGACATTAAATTAACAGAGGGTTTCACATATTTGTGCTTTCCATGTTATACTTGTGTTTTTATTGTTATATGTAAACCCAGAGAAATAAATGCAGCTTTTTTTTGGATTTAGTTATTCCACTTTTTCTATGAAAAATTCTAAATCCAGGTGATTAAAAAACAACGCTTATGGTTTATTGCTTCTATTACTTTGAAGCACCCCTTAGCGAAGCTATTTGGAATTAAAGTTCAATCATTAACGTGCTGACGATCCCGAGCGGGTTGGAATTTTTCTAAAATTTTAATTTAGTATTTTTTCTATTACTAAAATCTATATAAAATCTTAAGAGATTCTGAATTTTATTCATCACACAATTTTTGAGACTAAACTTTAGCTTTTTTTAACTTTTAACACATTCTCAGCAGCGTTAGTGATTACAAGACAAAACGCACTCTAGTGATCTCATGTTGTTTTGAAATTTCGAAGCCTGCTTAAATAAGAACACAATAACCAACCAATAAGTGTAAGTGAATAGCGCGTTGGTTAAAATTCAAATCAGTGACGAGTTGATGAAATCGACGTATCGACGTAATGTACGCCACCCGCCAAAGGGTTAATCTGTTTTGCTCTACATATTTCGCGATACATATTCTCTTTTATAATTTTAAAGCCTCTGTGGTCTGTTCTAATTTTACAGCATTCGATGTGGGTTCTAATTTTACAACCATCGCAGTATATTTTAATGTTCCAAAATTTGCGGTTTGTTCTATTTGATCACCGAAGCCTAGAAGAACGGGAGTATATGCGACCCCGCCGCCTAGGAGTTCGCCAATGCGAATATATCCAAACCGAGTCCGAGAAGGACTGCCAGCCGAATTATAACCAATGCATAGTCTAACCGAAAGCCGACTAAAAACATGCCGAACCTGCAGCCGATAAGCGTTTTTCCCGTAAGGATTTTGCCGAACGGAGTTCAGAAGAGTAGTGCTTTGCTTTTTCAAATATGTTGTGTTTGAAATTAATTATTTTTTAACCGAAAAAAGCGAAAACTTAATGCGTTATGCCTTCAGATTTTCGGATCCTCAAGTAGACCCTGAACTCGACTAAACTACCCCCGCTGACAAGAAAACCCTGTCATACTTTCTTTGCAATATTGACGACTAAAGAATTTGTGATCGAAAAATTGTTCAACAACTCGAAAAGGCGATTGGATGGAACTTTTTGACTTTAGGTTCACATTTGGACAACCAAAATATTGTACAAAATATTTTTTAGATATCTGTGCTAAAACCTTGTCGATGAGTGTTAAAAAAAGGACAATTTAAATGTTTGTTTACCAAAAAGCAATTAACAACAAGAGAAAATGATTGAAATCGTTTATTATATTTTTAAAAGAACACAGACAATAAACGAAAACAAACAATTGTTAAATAAGTAAAAAATTTATCTTTTTCTTTTATTTTTTGTTTCCCAAAAATTCTTTAATATTGGCTTAAATTCACTAAAAAAAACTTGCAAGCTTTAAAAAATTGTTTTAAACAAATTCTTGAATTTATTTTCAATAAATATCTCATATTCTTGAAGTTCAATGAAGTTTTCGCACTAAAACCTTTCATTAAATTAATTAATTTATTAAAATTTTATAATTTATTCATTTATAATTTATATTTATTATTTCATTCGCCCAATGAAAAATTGAATTAAAAATACTTTTATAAAAACTATGAAGCTTTTTTATAAAATATAAAAAAGTCTTCACTCACTTTGCGATTCGTTAACACTCGTCCAAGAAAATTCTCCCTGTGTAAAATTATTACACAGAAGTATTACATACTCGTATTGCAAGTATACACAATGCAAAGTACACGAAATAGAATACACTTTTACAAATTCTGAAGGTAGAATAATTTGTTTGCTTTTGCACAAGAGTCACAACGTCAGTCACAGACTTTTTGTTGGATTAAGCACCCAAATCAAACTGCTTTTAAGAGTGACAATGAAAATTCCAGATAAAACCAAATTAAAGTACTAAATGAGTTGGAAAATGTAAAACAAGCGCAAACAAATATGGACAACTACAAAAGAAAACTGCATTTTTTCATTATTTCCAGCTACAGAAAAAAAAATATAAACAACACTTGTGACCCAAACTGCAGTTCAAATTTGAAAGAAAATATAGGATTAAATCATACTGAGGCATAAACAAAATATCTTTTAAACAATATGGATGCTACAAAAACCCCTTCCATTTTAATAAAGAAATACCACAAGCAAACTTGAAAATGCAGGAAGGAAAATGCTAAAAGCCGTAAAATATTGTACTACCCTATGACACAGGTTTCGGTGCTGTTTATTAAAACAACACACCCCAGCAATATTTTGGTAATATAGAGGTATGCCAATCATATAGTGAATTCATTACGATAACTAATGCCTCAATTATAAGTAAAAATTGGCATTAGTAAATGTCCGATAATGGTTTGGAACATCGGTTCAAATCAAAACTATATGGAATGAAATGGGCAAAGAGTGAAATTGGAACATGTTCTGCAGGGAACGAAATGGAATTCATCGTGGAAGGCAATTAAAATCCGTGTTACCTTAGCGTATATAATCACATAAATTGAAATAAAAAATGAGTTACCCTGCGGCTCTTTCATAAACGTATATTCTTCGGTATCCCTCTTGGATCTACCCCTCCTGAATAACAGGACCGTGATCGTTTCCCAGCGTGAAAAATTTTTTTCCGATTTGCTCTATCTCACTTAATTTTCGAGATGAAGGCCATTTTGTAAAATGGCGTTTTTTTAATGGTCCGTATCTTGAAAACTAAGCAAGATAGCGCAAAACGGAAAAAACTTTTGCTCCATTGGAGTTTTAACACACTTCGATAATACAAAAATGCCAGGCCAGGTAGAGACCCCAACGGATCCGTTTTTATGTAACAGCCACTGTGAAGCAATCTGACCATCCCCTTTTTTCAGTAACCAAATTCTTTTTTTGCTCAATTGTAATTAGTTTTAAGGCATTATTGCGCTTTCAATAGCACGAGTAAGACAAATTCTAATGCCAAAAAATTTCAGTTACATTAAATGAAATGGAATTTTTTGCATTAGCATTATTCAACTAATGCTAATGAAATTCCAATGCCAATAAAAAAATCCCAAGTATCATTCAGAATAACATGTTACTGGGTAAGAAGTTACCTCGATGGGCATTAGGGTTATGACTTTTTGAAAAGTTGAAATTTGGTCTATATGGTTTTAGTTTAATTAAAATATTTCTCCGAAGTTTTAAACAAATGGGATTCAAACGATGCTTGTTGAAAGCTATTTACGGTAAAAATAACGAAACTTTTTTGGAGGGTCTTTTGGATACATGTTTTTTTGTTTACAATAATATTTGTAATAATTCGTTATGTAAATTAAACAAAATCCACTAACAAAAATTATTTTTAGAAATTTCATTTGGTGCGGAAGTTTTTTTTTCCGAAATGACCCGCAAACACGATTTTTATTATTAATTTAAAAAATGAGTCATAACCCTAATGGGCATGCCCTTGTTAAAATAAAAGGTTTTGTAATAGAAATGAAATAGCTTATCTACCTTTGTTTCTTCTTACGAAACTCATTACCGGCCAATAGAATCTTTTGCTGGGATAGTCCAACCAACAAGAGATTTAAGTGTTAACAATTTTGCTGTACATCTGGACGGTAGAATTTTATTTTTGCTTTTCATTTTTAGAGGACAATATTGTGAAGCGTTTTTATATTTTTTGTTAAGCTATATCTCAGCAAAACTTTATTAATGGGTGCTGCGATATACTCACGCATTACCTTGTAATGATAACCCAGTACTTCCTGCATTATTTTAAAGCAAAAAGTAATAACCTTCCGATCACTGGTGACGTATTGTATGATTTCTGAATGCAAAGTAATGATTAAAAGATTTTTGAAAATCTATTTTTAGACACATTACTTTGTATGTTTTTGTAAGCATGGTGTTTAGGTATATAATTTTCGAAATCTTGACCGAAAATACGAAGTACAACAATTCATTTTCTTTAAAAGCAATCATATGCTATGTATATGTGTCGATACCCAGGAAAACTTTGGTAATGGGTGTGATAAACTCATGCATTACCTTGTAATGTGTACTCCTTGCAAGTGTAATTATTGTTCAATATAAAGTAATTTGTTACCGATATTTGGATACATAATGCATTACTTTGTATTGAATACTTTTTACCTTCAGCATTATTTTCAAGCATAAAGTAATTAGGTACCAAACATTGATTACATAATGCATTATTTTGTAGTGTATACTCCTTACCTTCAACATTATTTAGAAATACAGAGTAGTGAGTTACCGATAGTTGATTTCATAATGCAATACTTAGGTCCATTAACTTATCTCAATTTGTGCCCTGGTTAAGACTTAGTAGACATATTTTTTAAATCAATTATCTAAATTTAAATCTAGTATTTCTTCTAACCAATGCTAAAATTTAATCATACAAAATTCTGTGGTTAACCCTCTAACCGGCCTAAGCTTTTTTGCAATGAAATTTATACCATGTGTTCCTCACGAAAAATAAACAATAAGTTCTTCTTCAAAATTTTTTTTCGTTGCCTACTTTAGGCGAAATTGGCCAAGATAGTTTAAGGGTGAATCTCGAAAACTAGCTCATAAAAATTACTAGGTTTAGGCACAAATTACTTCTTTTACCAAGATGTAATAGTAATAAAAAAATTACATTTTTTGTGCTGTTACTTAGAAGGATGTAGGCGATTTTCGTTTTTCGAAAAACGCGAAATTGAGCGAAAACGCACCAAAACTTCAATTTATATTATTCAAACTTATAAACTTTGCTACCTATACCAAATATTATCGTTTTACCAAATTTCAGAAAAATCCGTCCATTCGTTTTGAAGTGAAGGCGATGTCCTTTAAATGTATCCTTATGTAATCCTGTGCGTCCTTGGACAAAAGTAAGAAACTTTTTGAATAGCTTAAGCTCCAATCTTACTTCGTGATCACTATCAATTGTTTTATTCAATTTAAATATGTTTTTAAGATTTTTGAAAATCGTGGTTGTTTTAAAATATTTAATTTTTGAAATTTTACGAAATTTTATCTTTGACACTTTCTCGCTTCCAAACCGTGCATTGTATACAAAAAAATTCTTCACAAAAAATTTAATAAATTTTGTTTTCTGTTGATAATTTCTTATTATAAAATACTCCTTTGGCGCATTTCTGGTCAATTGAATATACCCCGCCTGGAGGCGGGCTTGCCGGTTAGAGGGTTAAGAAACTTAACCAAGGCTATTTTAGAACAATTCACCCTATAAGATATTTTAATAAATTAAACTTGTAATGATGATTATTAAAAAAATCAAAAGCGCAGCTTTAACCAAACTTTGACTAAGAATCGTTTGTGAAACATATGTGACCTTCTCCGAGAAAAGGGACCTAGTGTGTCAAAAAACCAAGTGTGTCAAAAATTTGGGAAAATCGATATTTTCTCATTTTTATCGATTTTCCCAAGTTTTTGACACACTAGGTTTTTTGACACACTAGGTCCCTTTTCTCGGAGAAGGTCACATATAAGTATTTTCGATGTGCATTTCCCCACCTTACCAATACTTACAAAAATTACTTCATTACTTAAAATCGTGCACAAATTTTTTCTATTTAGGATTTAGCTTTCTCCGATAGCTTACGGAAATTGGCCTCATGTAAGAAAATAGGAAAAATGTATCGTTTAATGGGTTACAGATAGGGTTGCCACATGGCCTTGAATGGCCTTGATTGTCAAGTTAATTTAGGTCTTGTCAAGTGCCAAGGTCAAATTTATTTTGTCAAGTTAAATTAAATTTTTGTCGTATCAGTAGTTAAAAAAAAACATGAAAAATTACAAAACTGATGAAATTTATTAGTGTTTTAATTTTTTTGAGTAGCATTTATTTCTAAACAATAAGAAGAGAAAGATTAACTCCTAAATTCATAAACGCTTTGTAAAATTATAACAAATTTTGTATGAAAATGACGTTTTGTAAACCTGCTATAACTTTAGAAAGCATTTATGAATTGAGGGTGAAGTCTGAAATGTTCAAACTTTAGGCCAAAAAAAATGTATACATTTTTCATAATTCTCGCAACGCCATTTTAAAATTTTAACATATTTTCTTTTCTGAAACGTAAAAAACCAAAACTTTTTTTTTCATAAATATATTAAATTGATGATATATTATCAAAATAAAGCGCTTAAGGTATATCTTTGGGTTTGAGAGCGCGAGTAGAGATTTATGAAAGACGGTTTTCCTTAAAAATCGGTAAACAATAATTTTACTGGGACAATAAAAAACTTAAGTGCTATTTTATTTTGATTATATGTATATCATCCATTTAATAAATTTATAAAAAAAAATGTTTTGGTTTTTTACGTTTCAGAAAAAAAATATGTTAAATTTCAAATTGACGATTCGAAAACTATGGAAAGTTTATATATTTTTTGGCCTAAAGTTTGAAAATGTCAACGACTTCTTGCAGACTTCATCTTTTTCTTCTTATTATACAGGAATAATTGCTACAAAAGAAAAAATAAAACACTAATCAATTTCGTCAATTTATGTCCAAACTTCAATGGCTAGTAGCACTATCGAGTTTGTCCCCGAAAATTCTAAAAAAACACCGAAATTTTTTTTATGAATCTTAATAAAATGGCGAGTGTATTTAAAAATTATAAATTTTTATATTAAGAATCACGCTACTGCACACTAGACCGTACCTCAAAAACACATTTCGCCGTACACCCTCCAATATGAAGTATTTTTGCAAGGCAATTTCAAAAAATATTTTTTTTTTTTGGCCGAACGGTAGGGGTCGCCTTTTTCAGTTTTTCGTTATAGCTTCGGCATTTACAATCGGATTTTAAAGTGTCAAATATCGATTTTTTTGCCTCGAGGAGACCAGGACAAATCCAATAAAAAAAATTTAAAAAGGCGACCTCTACGTTTGGCAACCAATATATGAAAAATATTCTACTGGGTTTATCGAAAAACTTCATTAGCAAAAGTTTAATGATATTTTGCGAGCTTTAATTTTCTGACATTAGGGTGGTAGCAACTGAGATTTGGTGGCTAACTTCTAGAACGGGATACTTGAGGTCAATGGCCCTCGAGAGAAAAACACCGGTCTCCTCGAGAAAAAAACATCAATGTATCATACTTTAAGATCCGAAAAACCAAAGATATAACGAAAAATGTAAAATGGCGACCCCTACGTTCGGCAAAAAAAATAAAAAAAATTTTTTTGAAACCTCGTTGCAAAAATACTTCATATTGGAGGGTGTACGGCGAACTTTTTTTTTTTGCCTGTAAGGTGGTACGCTCTACTGCACACATATGCACATTAAATTTTTTATTGTCAAGTTATTTTTTTTAAATCAAGTTATTTTTTGCGAAGTGTCAAGTTATTAGACTTTTGCGATGTGGCAACCCTAGTTACAGACAAAATTAAAACCAAAAATGGTGACCAATATTAGAACAATTTGACACGAATTACACACCGCTACAAAATGAAAAGTCGCTGCTGTTAGAAGCTTGATACATACTTTTAGCATTTTACTTGCTGATTCCAAATTTCAATTTCGAATTCGTCTGACACCTATCAATTTTGCGAAAATCGTGATTAAAAATGCGGAAAATAGCTTTTTTTTACATATTTTTAAATACTTTAGAAAACGCATACAAATACTTTAAGACTTTTTGTTAAAAATAACAAGAATTTATTTTGAATCTCAAGCTACCCTACGGGGAAAGGGACCGGTCCAAAGTGACTCGCAGGATAAGTCCCAAGGGGTCAGGGACCGGTCCTTGATCGGCATTTTTGTTTGAAAGAGACACGTCACTTTAACATGGCGTTTTCATTGGACAGTAAGTTGGTGTGTCTAAAAATAGCTTTTCAAATAAACTAATAAAAAATTAAGAATTAAAAAAAATTTACTTGGCGTCAGAGTAGGGCTCGATAAAACAACCTTCTGCTTGTAAGGCTCTACCATCTGAGCTAATGTTGATTGTGCATGATGCCTCGCTTATGGTAAAGTTATATATTTTTCGTTTCTGTTCAATTAAGAAAGAAACAGAAAAAACAAACACTACAAGCAAATAAAAAAAAATGGAAAAGAAAAAAATAGAAAAGAAAACAACATTAACACACACACAAATATAGTGAAAGTGCCTTGAATATGCCTCCGATTGACCGGTCCTGGGATAGGTCCTTTAATGTCAGTTGAATCGTTTTTTTAAATAAATTAAAAAATCAATTAACAATTAGAAAATTACCTCAAAAATTCTGATAATATAAGTAAAACTTTAAAAAATTGCCCTTAAGTTAAATAGAAAATTAAATGAAAAACCAATTGTTAAAACTAAAACAGCTTTAACATTAAAAAAACGTTGAAAATACAAAACTTAAAATTTCTTAGCAAAAAATTATAGAAATTTAAAATAAGAGCTAAAATAAGCAAGAAATAAAGTTCAAAATAAATATAAGATTAAAATAAATAAAAAAGTAATTTTAAAAATATGCCGCCAATTGTTTTTTTTTTTTATTGCGGTATCGGTCAAGTTTTTTAAAAACAACAGTGAAAGTAACGAATCAGAAAATACTTAGAAAATTAATTCATTCTCTTTGGTTCATATTTGTACTAACTTAGTAATATGCCTTCGGTTGACCGGTCACGGGATAGGTCCTTGGAGGGCGATGGACTCCTCATTCCCCGTAGGGTACTTTGAATATATAAAATATTCGTTGTAAAAGAAAGAAAAAATGTAGACATGTTATATACCGTTGGAAAGAGAATTTTATATTCTTGTCAGATTTATCAAAATATTCTAACCAAATTTGCACTGTTAGGTCACTTTTGTTAAAATAATAAAACAAGTAAAAATGAGGCGCTTTCCGCACATACTAATTACACTACAACTTGAATATCTAGAGATCTGTAAGATCTATATCAATAATTTTTTTATACATGCACTTGTAACAAGTCCATATTAACCCAATCGAATTTCGGATCCAAACATTAGTTGGCTTTTAGCCAGAGGGTTGGTAGGGTACTATATAGTCGGCATGCCCGACTTTAACCTTTTTACTCGTTTTTTAATTAATTTATAATAATACCAAAAAATGTGGTACCTACATGCTATTGTGGTATATACATGTATTAATTCATAAAAATCCATATCTATGACAATGTTTTTGGCTATAACTCAGAAACGTATTGAGATACCACATTAAATTTTCCAGACAAATATAGAAGAGAGTTTAGCAATATTTTTTTAAGAATTTTAAAAAATCCGCATTTCGAGCAATGGGAATTTGAACTCAAGACCCCAAGAAATGACCTTTGACCCTTCCATAAATGAAATCGATATGCATACCATTTTAAAGGATACATTCTTACCTAATAAATAATACCAAAACTAATCTTGTCGATTTTGTAACCATATTTTAGTCAAATTTTACCGATTTTTCCAATTTTCGTGACGTCATATTTCGGAAACCAAAAGAGTTTTGGCTCCGAAATTTATGCTTTAATGAACTGTTATCATGTACGATAGTTGTGGTAAATTTCATTGAAATCGGAGATGGTGAATCCGAAAATGCCACTTTTTGTGTCGAATTGAGATGTTTTTGTAGGGACATGTATTTAGTCTAGTGCATCATAACACTGAACATATTATTGCAGTAACTGACTGTAGTTTATTTAAAAAGTTATCCTTACATTTATTTGTAAATGATTATAGAGTTAAAATGAAAATAAATACATTTTTTAACTGTTTTTGTCTTTTATTTAAAAAATAAACTACACAGAAATACGGATTTTCTGTTACAGTTAATATTTTAATTTAAAATGTTTTGTTAAAAACAGAAACACTTTAAGATTTCTAGGTCAGTTAAAAAAACGAAATAATTTTTTGAAAGTTAAAAAACGAAATAAATGAAAAAATCATTATTTTTTAAGTACTTTGTAGTTAATTTATTTACATTTAAAAATAAATGAAAAGTTCTTTTGATTTAAATGAAAAGTCAGTAGACCGGTTTTCAAGTGATTTTTCATTTATTTTAAATTACATTTTCAGTTAATTTAAACTACAAACTATTTTGATTGATTTAATCAAAAACTCGATTTTGCATTTTTTTGTTGTAACGCCCTTCTGCTTTTTAGGCGACGATATGTATGTATACTTAAAACAAACATCTTATACTACATTTATATCTGAGCAAAAACTACCTAGTTTATGGCTCTTGTAGTTTTTACTTGTCAAAACGCATACAAAAAAAAAAGGAAAAACTAGGTTTGTACAAAAACTAGGTGGCATACATGGGAATTTTTCATTACCATTGAATTTTCATTACCATTAGTTCATACTAATGACAATGAAAAAAATTCCATTACCATTTAATGGTAATGAAATATTTTTCATTAGAAAAATTATTACTAATGGTAATGAAATTACACTAATGTATAAAAAAACTAATTACAATTGACTAAAAACCATTTGTTTACAAAAAATTCAGACAAATGAAAACGAACAACTGGTTGGGCCAGGGAAGTTATAAAACATAATTTATTAAGGAGGATCCATTTAATTCCGTTAAACTTTACCTGGATACAAATAACAACGGAATGGAAAGTAATATTTCATTTCAAATGAGCATGAGCCTGAATGAGCATATTCCATCTTCGATTTCAGCGAGTTTGACTCCATTTTTACGTTTTTCTGTCAATAGCAATTATTTTTTTAAATTTATTCATTATCAATGGTAATGAAATTTAAAATCATTGTCATTAATCAATGAAATTAAATTTTAGAATCATTACCATTAATTAAAAAAATGGTAATGAAAATAATTTCATTGCAATTGATATCAATGCAATGGTAATGAAATCATCAATTAATTAGTCCACCTAATTAATTAGTCTCATGTTTGCTAGGTGGTTCCTCCGCAAGTATAAATGTACTAATAATAGTCTTTTTTATGTTTGGTTGAATGAATAGTTCATTTAATTTTATTAATTTTTTGTTTAATTTAATGAAAAAAATAAAACTATAAAACTTCTTCTTTGTCTACCTTTGACGACCAATGGTACACATATGTTCCATGATGAATTTGCGCCCTATAGGCAAGAAAACAAAATTATTCCAAATGTTTTGGTATTTCTGAAAACAGGAAGCACAGGTCCATGCTATATCAAAATGTTGGTCTTTCGGAACCAATAACATCTGAATAAATGACATCCAAAGAAGATGAACAAAAAAAACTTATTTTTCAGATGTTGAGGTCAATTAATTAGGCACTAAGAACCCACGAGCCTAATTATTTGGTATAATCTGAAAACAACAACTCTCCTCTATTAATACAAGTCAGTTTAAAAAAAATCGGTTGGAGTATGTGGAAAATATAGCAAAAAATAAAAATGGGACATATATCAACCATTGGTCGTGAAAGGGTTAAAAATGTTTTTAGCAACAACCGTTGATTTAGGAAAACAATCGTCCTATATAAACAGACAGTAGTGCCCAGACAGGCACGCACACATCCGTACCCAACCGACAAAAAAATATGATAAATAACTCAAACTCACGAGTACAATGAGTTTTACTTACTACGATTTTTTATTTATTTTTTTATTTTCGCCTTGTTGCTGTTGAAAACAAAACTGTTTAAAAGTAAAACAAACGAAAACAAGTGGCGCATAAAAAAAGCAACAATAACAATCACAATGTATTGTATATAAAGGGTTTTTCAATAAGAGCGCTATAAAAGTTTTTTTAAATAAAACAAAAACGGTTTTGGATATCAATGAAATTCTTTATTCTTGTGAAAGTACGTTCGATGCCATTATGTATGGAAATCGATCTCTTTTGCATAGCCACCACGGGCACGCCTGCAGAAGTCCAAACGCTGAACCCAATTTTCGACGGTTTTCAAGCATAAATCGGCCGATACTGCTGCAATTTCACGTTCGATATTCGTACGAAGTTCATCAATCGTCGCTGGCTTGTTGGCATAGACCATAGATTTGACGTAGCCCCACAGGAAATAGTCCAACGGCGTCAAATCGCACGACCGAGGCGGCCAATCGACTGGACCATTTCGTGAGATACAGAGCTTTGAAGAATTAATTCCTTAATTCAATTTTTCAATTCTGAATTAAAAATTCGATGAATTAATTCACTAAGTACCATATATTGAATGGAATTAATTCATATTTGCTTTCGTTCGATTTATTTTGTTCCGAATTAATTCAATTGCAATAGTTCTTTTTATTAAATCAAATGAATTAATTCACTGGTGAACACGTTCAATTTTATAAATCGAACGGAAAAAAAGTGAATTAATTCCTTACTGAATTAATTCACTACTGAATTCGTTCAATTTCATTTTCGTTCAGTGAATTAAAAAAAAATAAAATTACGTTCAGTGAATTAAGAAAAAATAGAATTACGTTCAGTGAATTAAAAAAAAAAATAATAAGTTCACTGAATTGAAAAAAAAATAAAATAAGTTCACTGAATTGAAAAAAAATAAAATAAGTTCACTGAATTCAAAGCCTGTTTTCTGCCGTTCAGTAGAAGAAAACAATAATGTACAAATAAAATTTTTAAATAAGCAATTTTACAGCGTGTGCTAGTAAAAATAAGCAAATTAGAAACTGGATGCTGTTTATCAACCTACATGATTCAAAAATAAAGCCTTTTACTATTAAAAATAAAAACTTTACAGATATAGATACATTTGGAAAAAAATATAACTATATAACTGGTTTGAAAAATTAATAGTTATATTTTTTTCCAAATTTATCTATAAAAGTAAAGTTTTTATTTTTAAAAGTAAAAGGCTTTATTTTTGAATCATGTAGGTTGATAAACAGCATCCGGTTTCTAATTTGTTTATTTTTACTAGCACACGCTGCAAAATTGCTTATTTAAAAATTGTATTTGTACGTTATTGTTTTCTTCTACTGAACGGCAGAAAACAAGTTTGAATTCAGTGAACTTATTTTATTTTTTTTCAATTCAGTGAACTTATTTTATTTTTTTTTTCAATTCAGTGAACTTATTATTTTTTTTTTTTTAATTCACTGAACGTAATTTTATTTTTTTTAATTCACTGAACGAAAATGAAATTGAACGAATTCAGTAGTGAATTAATTCAGTAAGGAATTAATTCACTTTTTTCCGTTCGATTTATAAAATTGAACGCGTTCACCGGTGAATTAATTCATTTGATTTAATAAAAAGAACTATTGCAATTGAATTAATTCTTTGAATTTGTTGTTTGATGAACGCGTTCATTTGAACGAATTCAGTGAATTACTTAAGAAAAGGAATTCATTCAATTCTAGAGAAAATTGAATTAGATTGGTAGTGAATTCATTCAAAAAGGAATTAATTCTTCAAAGCTCTGGTGAGATAACACGTTCTCCAAACTTGGTTTGCAATAAATTGATTGTGACATTCGCTGTGTGGCTTGTGGCGCCATCCTGTTGGAACCACATGTCCTCCAAGTCCATATCATCCAATTGGGGCCAAAAATATTCGGTTATCATTGAACGGTAGCGATTCCCATTCACAGTAACGTGCTGGTCTTGATCATCACGGAAGAAGCACGGCCCAATGACGACGCCGGCCCATAAACCGCACCAAACCGCAATTTTTTCGGGATGCAATGATGACTCATGGAGTACGTGTGGATTGCTGTCTGGCCAATAACGCATATTTTGTTTATTGACGAAGCCATTCAGCCAGAAATGAGCCTCATCGCTGAAGATGATTTTTCGATGAAAATCCGAATCATTTTCAAGTTGTTGTTCAGCCCAATTCACGAACATACGACGCTTTTGGTGGCCAAGCGGCTTCAGTTCTTGCGTCAATTTGATCTTGTATGGATGTAGGCCAAGATCTTTTCGTAAAATTCGCCACAACGACGTCACAGAGATGCCCAACGCTTGAGAACGACGTTCAACTGAAGCCTCAGCGGCAGCAATATTCTCGACACTACGGGCACTTCTTTGTCTCACTGGCACGGGAACATTTTGTACTGTGCCTGTGGATTCAAATTTTTCCACTAGACGCTCAATTGTTGATCTGCTAGGACGATTATGACGACCGTAGTAAATTTTAATAATTTCGACTCGTTGTTGGCTCGTATATCTTTCCATCACGGAATAGCAAACCTTACTGAAGAGAAATGTCAAAAGAGTGACAAGAATTATGGCGTCGTTTGCTGTCCCTGTCTTTCTACATTTGTAGCGTCTCTGTTGAAAAACCCTTTAGTAGTAGCAACAACTTGCAGAAAAACCATAAATGAAAAATAGAATGTAAAATTATTCATGTTTTGCACATAATTAAGTGCTATTTTTTCGTTTAAAATGTATATGACTGGAAAAATAGAAATATGAAATACTAAAGGGTTTTCCAATAGTGACTGGTAGAATTTTATAGTTCATGGTGATTATATTGTTTTACTCTTTGTTAATTTTTCTACTACATACATATGTATTTCGTTTATATAATAAAGACAAATCGCCATTGCAAGTTAGACGTCGAGCATCACTTTCGAACGTATTCGCGGATTGGGTTCTGGAGCAGTTGGAAACGGACCCCGATTTCAACAAGAAAAAAGTCTAATATGAAACGACAAATAATCTAATAATGAAACAACAAATAAAATCTATTATTGCCATGTCATATTAGAATATGGACTTGAAGTAGAACAATATTCTAACTAAATATGTGAGAATATAGAAAGTCCAAAAAAACAATTTTTGTATTTTTTAATTCAAAAACTAAAATAATTCTTGAACAAACATACCACGGCTAATGCATTAAACACATAGACGACTGCGGCTACACGACTACAAATGCTGCTGACTGCAATTGTAGTCGTGTAGTCAGCTACTTAATTTTTTTGAAAACGACAGCAACATAGTAGAGCTGATCCTAAAAATTTGACGTTTTGATAAATATTAATCTTTTTTGGTTTGTGGCTGAGGAATATTTTGTTAATTTTGTAAGATCCATTGTTTTACAAAACATCACAATAAAATTATTTCCAAATAAAAATTAATAAAACCTTCAAACAATTTGTAAAATATAAACAGCTGTTTCTTCAGTGTTCCCATAACGGTGATTTTCTAGTCAGAACTAGCGATTTTACTTCGCCTCTAGCGGGAAAATTGTCCTGTTTTACATATTTTGTTATATTGTCAACACTGTTTTTGTTTTGTAGCCAACAAAAATAGAAATTATCCTAAGTGGACTACAGAGGCAAAAGTAGTCGTGTAGCCGTGTAGCTGTGTTGGTGTCAAAATATTCGTTTTCATATAAAAGTGTGTATTTTATTTTTGACAGGCTATAGTCGTGTAGCTGCAGTCGTCTATGTGTTTAATGCATAAGTTCCAATCAAAATATTTTGTTTGGGATATCTTGTAGTTTTTAAAAATGTTATTGACATGAACACACAGACATACATATAATAGTACCAAAAGGTAAAACCGGTCATAAATCAACACTTTTTATAAAAAGTGTTGATTTATGACCGGTTTTATAAAAAGTGTTGATCTATGACCGGTTTTACCAAATCAGATATTTCATATACAAAAGTACAAAATTCTTGTCCCGTTAAATTTTTATACCTTTCGTAATGTCTCGATTTGTATATTTCAATCACCATTTTCTTATTACTGCCAACTGATGATTTGGTGTGATGCCTACGAAACAATTGTATTGTCTATCATCAAAATGGTCAACCTTTTTGAAACAACAAATAAAATCTAATATCACAATATCATATTAGAATTTGGACTTGAGGTAGAACAATATTCTAACTAAATATAAAAAAAAATCATCTTCAGCTGTGAGGCCCATTTTTTAATCAATGGGTATGTCAACAAGCAAACTGTTTTATATTAGTATAACAATTATGACGACGAGTTTCCTCCGGTTGCAGGGATAAGCTCGCGGGGGTAGGGTTCGTCACAGAAATTTACTTGATCCAGTGACTGAGAGAAAAAGTCGTGATTTAAGACATTATAAAACTTAATTCATTTATTATCACAACGAAATCTAAATATTAATATGAGACAGACCAAAGGAGTTAGTGAAAGAGAGAAGAGATGGGGAGGTTCCGATGCGGATCACGCGCGGGACTTTCTAAGGACAATGACCGGGGACAGCACGCTTTGTCTGTGGGACTTCGGTTTCAGGAGGACTACGACCGGGGATGGCACGTTTCCTCTGTTGAGCGATGCTTAGGTGAGGACAGCGACTGGGGACGGCACGCTTCCTCTGTTGGACTTTGATTTAAGGAGGACAACAACCGGGGTCGGCACGTTTCCTTTGTTAAGCGATGCTTGGGTAAGAACAGCGACCGGGGATGGCACGCTTCCTCTGTTGGACTTCGATTTAAGGAGGACAACGACCGGGGAAGGCACGTTTCCTCTGCTGAGCGATGCTGGGGTGAGGACGGCACGCTTCCTCTGTTGGACTTCAATTTAAGGAGGACAACGAACGGGGCGGAACGTTTCCTCTGTTGAGCGATGCTTGGGTGAGGACAGCGACCGGGGACGGCACGCTTCCTCTTTTGGACTTTGATTTAAGGAGGACAACGACCGGGGATGGCACGTTTCCTCTGTTGAGCGATGCTTGGGTGAGGACAGCGACCGGGGACGGCACGCTTCCTCTGTTGGACTTCGATTTAAGGAGGACAACGACCGGCGATGGCACGTTTCCTCTGTTGAGGGATGCTTGGTTGAGGGCAGCGACCGGGGACGGCACGCTTCCTATGTTAGCAAAGAACCTCTAAGGATATCCGTTAGGACCTTCCGAAATATTCGTAAGAACCTTCTAGGATAGTTGGAAGGACCTTCAAGGATAATTGCAAGGACCTTCCAGGATATTCACAAGAACCTTCCCGGATATTCGCAAGGACCTTCAAGGATGATTGTCAGGACCTTCCAGGATATTCGCAAAGACCTTCAAGGATAATTGCAAAGTCCTTCCAGGATATATTCGCTAGGACCTTCAAGGATAATTGCAAGGACCTTCCAGGATATTCGCAAGGACCTTCAAGGATAATTGCCAGGACCTTCCAGGATATTCGTAAGGGCCTTCAAGGACAATTGCCAGGACCCCCAAGGACGTTGCGGGATCTTCCAGGATGTAGAAGCTACCTAGGACGGCACGCTTCCAGTACAGGATCTAGAGGAGAAGAGAATATTTTTAACAGGAGCTTACCTTGTTTACTCGTTCACGACCGCAGCCAACTGATCCAAATTTCTATGATGTTCCGCTTTATATACCCATTGAGCGCACCGAGGTACGTTTGAGAATTCCATCAAAATAATGAGGTAGATTTGAGCAGTAGCGGTAACTTGTGTAACTAGTCAGAGTCGCGAAGTGTGTAAACAGAAACGAGCGGAACGACTTCTGTCGTTACACAATGATGGATACTTTAAAAATATTTACAAAACTTAAATAAAAATATAATCGATGTAATTAATTTTTAAATTAAAACAATGTGTTTTGTAATGGTCATTATTTTATATTTAAGTATAATGCATTATTTCTGTAATCAACATTCGGTAATGCATTACTTTATGTTTTAAAATAACGATAAATGTAAGTGTACATTACTAAGGAATGCATTATGTAATCAACTCTCCGCAACTCATTATTCTGTAGTTCTAAATAATGCCGAAGGTTAAGAGTATACATTACAAAGTAATGCATTATGTACACAACTAAATAATTACTTTATGCTTCAAAATAATGCTGAAGGTAAGGAGTATTCATTACAATGTAATTCACTATATATCCAATTATCGGTTACACATTAACAAAGTTTTATACCTGTCAATATTTAGTATATATTTTACCTTGGCAATTATAAGTACCAAAAACATTTGCACTGGCAGAGAGTTAAGGAGACTATTTGCGTACATAATGGGACAATAACATTTGGTTTTATAATTTCATTTAAAAAACCCAAATTCAGTGACTTTAAAATCTCATTATACGTTATTAAGTACTTGTTCACCCACAAACTAAGTAAAAGAAAAGTAGAAAGTAAAATGAACCGAAACAGAAACTGTTTTTCTTTTTACTTTATATTTCAATAATTTTCTTTTCTCCATTTTTTTTTTGTTTAATTTCCATTAAGAAAATAAACAAAAGAAAAATTAAAAATATATAATAGTTAAAAGTTCAAAGAATTCATAATTTTATATATTGTTTTTCTTCCGAATTTTATTTCTTCAATCATTAATAAAACAGCAAACAAATACAAACAATTTTCTATTGTTATTTCTGTCAATTCATACTGAGAATTTAATAAACTTATAATAATTTTAAAGGAAACAATTGAAGTAAACACTAACAATGTGTTGAACTGTATGTAATACTTGGGCGGCTCTTAAAATGTTGTCGTTCATAATTATCTTCTTTTGTTTGTGTACACAAGGGTGGACCTTATTTTTCAACTTGCTATTTAAGGCCCCCCCCCCTTATAAATGAGCCTTTGGGTATAAAAATACACCATGCAAAAAATTAAGGTGATCTTATAACGGGAACACGTGCCGCATCAGCCCTGAAGTTTGACATATGATTTAAAAGGCGAGAAAATCACTTTTTTGTTTATTTTTTTTAAATACTGGCTCTTAAATAACTGTATTTTTGGAAAATGTAAATAAAATAGTAATCTAGGCTGAATTACCTTTAATGTATAAATGTATAATGAATAAAAATCCAAATCGGTTTTAAAATATTTAAAAAATTGCAATTTCTTGAGACCATTGAGATAAATTATGAAAATCGTAAAAAATAAAATATTTGTTTTTCAAAAACTTACAATGTTATATTCTAGTTTGATTTCTTAGATCCACAGGTATTTAGATATAAATTTTTGCCTCTTTTAGGTTATGATAACCTAGTTCCAGGTTTGGCCAAAGATGAGTTTTTATACCCTACACCACTATGTGTTCAGGGTATTATAAGTTTGTGCTGATGTTTGTAACACCAAAAAATATTGGTCGTAGACCCACCTTATAGTATACCGATCGGCTTAGAATTTTTTTTTATTTCGTTTTAATGATGTCCGTCTGTCTGTCCATGCATTCTTGTGCGCACTCTACAGGTCGCAAATATTAAGATATTTTGATGAAACTTGGTACACCGACTTACGTCGGCCCAAGGACGACGGCTATTGATAAACATCGGTCCATGTTTAGACCTAGTGCCCATATAAGGGTCCTACCAAAATTATATTGTTTATACGCTGCAGGTCGCAAATATTAAGATATTTTGATAAAATATGGTACACCGACTTATGTCGGCCCAACGACGAAGCCTATTGATTTTGGTGAACATCGGTCTATGTTTAGACCTAGTGCCCATATAAGGGTCCCCCCAAAATTATATTGTTTATACGCTGCAGATCGCAAATATTAAGATATTTTGATGAAGTTTGGTACACAGACCTATTTTGCCCCAAGGACGAAAGCTATTGATTTTGGTGAACATCGGTCTATGTTTAGACCTAGTGCCCATATAAGGGTCCCCCCAAAATTGGCTTGGTTACAAACTGCAGATCGCAAATATTAAAATACTTTAAAGAAATTTGGTGCGCTGACTCACATTATAGAAAATTTTGACACAAGCCCCATTTTAACCCATTCGAATTTCGGATCCAAACATTAGTTGGCTTTTATCCAGACTGGTGTAGGGTATTGTATAGTCGGCATGCCCGACTTTAACCTTTTTACTCGTTTTTCATAAATTTGCAAAACTCTAGTTTTGAGTTTTTTTAAAATTTTGTTAAACAAAATATAAAAAAACTGGTCGACGCATAGGATTTTATTAAATACACTTAAGAGAAAAATTTTACTGCAAAGTACAAATATCCCTCTTTTAACTTCACTTAAATTTGAAAACTTTTGAGAAAAGTGTGATTTTGGCCAATAATTTAGATAATAATATTAATTTTTGTATTTTTAGCTAGCTGTAACGAAATCACCTCCGATTTCCGTTAATTATGATACAAGAGACTGCTTTCCGAAAATTTTGTAAAACTCCGACAGCGTTAACTCTTTCTTTACCAAGGTCAAAGGCGAAATTTTTAAAATTTTTCGTTTTTTCCTGGAAGTACATATATCAAAACAATGTGTTGTTTCATGCGGAATTTTGTGGAAGTTGTCAAAATATCTCTGTTAACACTAAATTTTATACATAGTAATGAAAAAATAGAATCTAACCCTTATAGGCACATTGGGTCAAAATGATGCCAAATTTTTAAAATGTAAAAAAGTGCCATTTGACATGAAAATCGATATAAAAACGTTTAATTAAGCATTTTATAGAAAAAAAAATCAAAATTAACCTCTTTTCTGAAATTAAATTAGGAATATTATTTTAAGACCTAGAAAAATAACAGCAAGAAGTTTAATTAATATCCGCTGCGGAATATCTGTTAGATTAATATGTTTAAAAAAATTGACCTTACACAGGGGCAATTTAATGTATTTATATTTTGCCCTAATTTTCAGAACTGAAGTATTTAATCTTGTGTTATTATATTCTCGCCAAAATTATTAGGAATTAAAAGAAGAAAAAAGAAAAACTTGCCTAAAAGCTAAATAAATGCCAAAAATGTTCTTAATAAAACCCTTAAGTCGAATCGTTGATTTTTTTTTAATTTCTTTTAAAAAAATTTTTAAAAATTTTAAATTGTAGATTTGAAGACAGTGCTTAAGAATTCTGACCTTTTTGGCACGAATTTAAAACGAGTTAGCAGAACACAACAGAAAAAATACTTTTTATCTGAGTTTCTTCGAACGTATAGAATAAAAAAAATGATTCTGTAGTAGATTATTTCAACAAATTTTAAAATTTGGTCCTGAATTTCTTGATTAAGTGGTCTGCGACACATAATTTGTCTGGGGTAATTGTAATAACTCGGCTGTTTTTAACCGATTTAAGTTTTTATTGCTTTATTATAAATAGAACTGACTTCACTCTGTTCCACTTCTTTAATGTTTTTATTGTTTTTATATTTTCCCCCTGTAATCCGTATTCCAAACTTCAGGCCCGATGCGGCACGCCTTCCCGATATTTGATTATCCTAATTTTTGGGAGACGTAGTTTTACACCCAAGTAAATATTTCCAGGGGGTAGCCTGGTCAAAAATTCAAAAAAAAGTTTTTTGGAGTACCTTAGTGTACATCAGACCGTACCACCTTATAGTAAAAAAAAAAGTGCGCCTTACACCCTCTAATATGAAGTATTATCGCAAGGCAGTTTCAAAAAAAAATTTTTATTTTTTTTTTTTGCCGAACGCAGGGGTCGCCATTTTACATTTTTCGTTATATCTTTGGCATTTACAATCGGATCATAAAGTGTAATACATCGATGCTTTTCTCTCGAGGTGGCCAATATTTCGCTCTAAGGGCCATTGCCCTCAAGTATCCCGTTCTAGTATTTATCCACCAGATCTCCGCTGCTACAAACCTAATGTACGACCCTAATGTCAGAAAATTAAAGCTTGTAAAAAATCATTAAACTTTTGCTAAGGAAGTTCTTCGATAAAACCAGCAGAAATTTTTTTATTTTTATTTTTGTTGCCGAATGTAGGGGTCGCCATTAAATTTTTTTTTAATTGGATTTTTCCTTTATAGCAAAACACAGTGTATACAGTGTGATACAGTATATGCTGTATCACACTTTAAAATCCGACTTTAAATGCCAAAACTATAAAGAAAAATTAAAAAAGGCGACCCCTACGCTTGGCAAAAAAAAATTTTTTTTTTTAAATCGCCTTTCAAAAGTACTTTATATTGGAGGGTGTACGGCGAACCTTTTTTTGAGGTACGGTCTAAAAAAAAGTTTGAATTCTCACGATCCACAACCCTTAAAATATGCTACTATGAAAATAAATATGGTCTGATAAAAAAATCACCAAAAAAGTTTTGTTTAGAGGTTGCACATCTCAATTGAAGTTTCGAGGTTGTACTTGCCCTATTATTTTTAATTAATTAAAAATAATGCAAAAAATGAGAAAAATAAAATATAATTATTATGTCCGCAATATATCAAATCTAATACATTTATACGTGTACATTAAATGGCAAAAGTATAACAAATTGGATTTTTCGATAACTCCGTTTCCAGGTAATTAGGAAAATACCGCAAAATACTTGAGTTATTTTAATTTTAAAAAACCGCGAATTAATTATAAACCACAAATGTTCTTTAAATTTCGATTGCTGCTTCATAATCTTCGATAAGATCAGATTTGAGAAATTTGCGCATACAAGAAAAACAAGTTGAATTTTTAATTACATCTTTTCGAAAAATTTAGAAATTTTAACTAAAATATGTATTTTTTTGTATAATTTAAAAAAAACGCGAATTACTTAAAAGTTGCTAATTTTTTTAAGTTTTGATTTCAAATTCCTTTTCTTCACATTAATTAAGACTAGATTTAAAAAAAAATTGTTTAATAATATGGTACAGGTTAAGAAATAATTCTATTTAAAATCAACCCTACTTTTTGTACAAATTACTCTAGAGATAAATTACTACATAAATCTTAAAAGGTAACTTTTTCTGCTACCTCTAAATAAAAGCGGATTTAGCTAAAACTTGGCACAGAGAGTTTTTAAATATTAAGGAAAAGGGGCAACATTTTGGAGAACGCGAATTCCAACTTTCATGTTTTTTTGGACAACTGCAATGACCACACATAAACACGCATGAAAATGCATGATCACATACTTTCAAAATGTATGGATCCACGTATGGGGATTTTTAGATGGGTGTTTACAGATAAATCTAGATTTCGTAAATTTCAGACATGTTTTCATATAAAAATAACTTAGTTTTGGTCGCACTTTGTAAGCCTTAAACGTATGATTGTACCGCTAAGAAATACATGCCTCTTATTTTTTGTCCTCTATCGCACATTTAATTTTCATTAAAATCGGAGCGAACATGTTAGGATAACTTCTGTGTCAGATAACAAAACTTTGTGAATAACCCATGTTATTATTACAAACAATATTGGTATTAAGTAATTTTTCTGTTTAATTGTTCAACAAGTACGTATTGTTTGTTAATACTGTTTTTTTTTTTTGCTTTATCATTAATTTCTTTCATTGTTATACACACATACATATTTACGCTTATGAATTTCCTTTTATACTTCGCTGTAGTTCATGAACTCTGGCACTTTTCCTACTACTTTTTGACAGGCTAAAAGACTCCACGGGTGATTGTTTATTATTAAATCCTTTAATTTTTCTTGGCATATACTTTTGATTTCCATCCAACTGTGAATGACTTTTTGACATTGCTTTTCTATATACCTACGCATGATGTATTAACGAAAAAAAAAAATTCAAACATGGTTCTTAATAATGCGTTATTCATATTATTAAAGTTTTGTTGTACGTAAGAAATTATATAAGTGTTTGTAGCAATTTATAATGAATATATCGAATTAATATCTTTGTTGGCTCAACAGAAAAACTTATTAAATTTAACAATCCGGCTAAAAATCGGCATATATGGATTCATACAGGTTTAAAATATGTTCGTGCATGCTCATAAGCATGCATAATTTCCACATGGATACATAAATCTGAGAACTAATTCTGGTAGAGGGAGCCAAAAAAAATATACGTTTATTGGCGTTTTAAAAGTTTACTTTTGACCATATGATTTTTTAAGGGGGGGGGGGGGGCAATTAAAGTTTCTCTCCTTTATATATTTAATCCTTTAATTCCCAGTGGAACATAGGGCCGCAAAATTTTTATTGTGAATCTTCCATTTTAAAACCGCCCCTGACGATAATTTACTTTGGTCGAGTGATTTTTGACAACAAATCAAGTTTTCGCTGTGCCACTTTCTTTCTTACGTTTTTCAACCCTTTAATGCCCAAGACCGCCAAAAGGCGGTCTTCAGATTTTAAATAGTTTTTGGCTTAATAACAATATTTTACTAAACAAGTTGTATTATATCCATAGAAAACTTAACTGCCTATTTTTTTTTCCTTCAATTTTTTTTGTATAAGGAACGGTTTTCAGGCGAGAAATATGTTTAATGAAAATTTAAAAAATTAACTTTTTAAAACCGAAAAAAATATTTGAAAAATTGCCGAATATACATTTACGATCTGGCGTACATTCCCAATAACAACAGAGCTAGTTTAGAGTTTTTAATTGTAAAATCAGTTAAAAGTTTTTCTCCAGGACTTACAAGATAACGCCAGGATACGTTTTACAAATACCTCTTTAACTAAAAAACACATATTATATACTCAGAGGTAGTAGAAAGCAGAAATAATTTCGTCAAAATTTATTGATGTTTAATGCCAAATTTCGTAATCTTCAAAAAGCGAAAATCGCCATAACTTTTGAAATAACAACAATTGATCAACAATTTTCGGTACATAACTTCATTTTATTGATAGTGTAATTTACAGCAAAACCCGAAATTATTTGACTACTGGGTTTCAAGATACGTCTTCGACCTTTGTTTTGCTATATCGCCTAAATAAAGCGATAAATTAAAGTTTAAATATTTGTTCCATAGTAGATTTTCAACGCCAAATATATGGTTTAAATATTATTGTAATCAGAAGAAAGAGAATTAGAGGTAAAGTTTGCTAAAAACTGAAAAATTTGGAAATCGCGGTTTCGGTTTTTCCAAATTATAAAAGCTGCGGTTTCGGTTATTTTTGTGATATTAATAGAATTGTTTAAAAATAATTAAATATAACATTATTCTTAATAAATATATGATAATTAAATATGCATAAAAATAGTTTAATATGTCCAAGATATCTTTTAAAATTCGATTGAATTTCTCACTCGAATATTTAAAGGCAATAACGCCATTTCGAAATCTTTCCGGTAGAAAAAATAATCGCGGAAACCTGTTATAAAGTAAATTTTTTTCTTTTTTCGGCAACTTAAGTTGTATTTTAAAGAGTTTAAATTTAAATTTTAGCAATTTGTTTAAAACAATATAAAGTTAAAATTTTATAAATTTCGCGGAATACGAAATAAGGGCAATTTTTTTTCTAAAATTATAAGCCTCAGTTTATGTTATCGGTAATAACAAAAACAAAAAATTCTTTAAAGCAATTTTACTGAAGAAAATGTTTGTTACAATTAAATACAAAATATTGTAAAATAGGAGCCGAGACTTTTCGAAATTTAAGATTTAATAATATGCAATTTAATTAATTATTTTAATTGGTTAATGTGTTTGTTAAAAGCCGACTTATTTTTGTCGGTTTTCGGTTTTGAGGCTTGGAAAACCGCGGTTTCGATTAAAACTGAACAGCAAACTCTAATTAGAGGGTTAAATCACTATCAAGAAAAGTATCTCACGCAATAATCTCCGATCTTGATGAAATTCGGATATTTTTTATAAAAAAATGGGTTCAATTAGTTACAGCCAACAGGTTGTTGAATAAATTATTATATAGAGGCAATCTGACAATAAAATATAAACAATAATACAATTTAATGGAAAATCACTGATGAAGCCTGTGCATAGAAAAAATGCAGAAAATTGATCTAGTCTGATCTGCTAATTTATTCTTCTTCTTGACCTCAAACCTACTAAAATATGATTTAATTTATAACATTTTTTATTCTTATGAATTTTAGAAGAGTTGCTGATATTATTTTTGTTCCCTTTTATAAATAAAATTTTTAAAAATACAACAAGTGAATGTATATAATATTTTTTTTCGATTAATCGATTAGTTTTAAAATTTTATTCAATTAATCGATTAAGAAAAAAAATCTAATAATTATTTGAACGATTAATTGTTTAAAATAAAATGTAGGGTAGGCCACCCTATGACTCCATAGGCATATGGTGGCCACATAGGCAGTATTGCTATCCAACTTCATATTTTTCCTAGTACATTTTTCTCTGTGATGGAAAAAAAATAATTCATAAATTTAAGGTGGTCAAACGAAAAACTGTGAACAGAGTATTTTTCCCGTTGTCTACGTTTATATAATATGTGATTGTTCAGTTATTTTCCATTTAAATTAAGCCATTTTCAGAAAGCTTTTCGTTGGTATACCGCCAATAGAGTTAGCCTTGCAAAACAAAGCGGAAAATAACAAGCAAATGGTAATAAGAGCAACAGGTGCAAACATAAATACAGCGAGAGCATAAGTGAAAACGCAGGCAAGGATGAGCTTATATTAAAGACGGTAAACGTGATGGGATGAGAAGCTAAATGGTGGACGAATCTTTAAAATGGAACCCAGTAAAAAGTTCTGGAGGGAAATAAGATACGTAGAAATTGATTTTTATATATCACAAGCAATGAATTGACAAGGCAGTTTTGAATATTAGCTGGTGGAAACCATGAGCATTAATCAGAACATACGTTATTCCAATACAAGCGATGGACCTTCGAGAACGAAAGCTTAAATGGCTCCATAGATTGTGTAATTAAACCAGAAATAGTTTTTGAAGCTATAGCAAATGAATCAGAAAATTGAAAGCAATTCAACCATTTTATTGAGAATATACTGTGGAAGAAGGGAAGACAAGGATGTAAGAAAAAAAGCTAAACTATTGGCCGGATGAGAATAGGAAAACAAAAACAGGTAACTACTTATATAGTGAAAGAAAACGTATTTGAAGTAATACAGAAGCGGTTTTGGATAGGTGGATGGAGTCCAAGTTTGTTTTAGTCGGTAAGAATCCGACATATTGATAATATGTATATAAATCGAACCAAAACGTGGTTCTCAATCTATCGTTACACTAAAAGGTCTAGGTCCAATACTTTTTGTGTTATAAAGACCAGCAAAAACTCATTATATCCTGCTCACGTAGTAGTTGTAGGATATAATAACGTGACTCAATATATACGGTTTTGAAACTTTTTGAGCATTTTTATATTATCTGCTGCTAAATGTGATTTTTTTTTCGCATGTCACGAAATGTTCGTGTGTCGTTTGATTCACGTATGAGTTAAGCGTAACGTAATAATTACTATACACATATGATTCAATGTAAGTAAGAGGGAAAAAAGTTTGTTGAGTCAAAAATCATAAGCCCATCTCTACCTTCACTTCCGGTTAACGCGATACCGCTTTGGTTTTTTTTTGTATATTATGTATGGAATTTAATTACAACTGTATTTTCGTCCATACCTATCAACGTTAAGTATTTATAGCAAATCTACGTTAAACTAATTGGAGTATAAAATTTTTTTAAATACCCATGTGAAAATCGAAATATATATGAACATACATGATCATACATTGACTAGTATATGATCATGTATAGTCATACATGATCATATACGTCAATGCATAGGTAAATGTATGACCATACATGATCTCATATATTTCCATATATCTTCGGATCCGAAATTTGAGGGTATATGGATATATATGGTCATATTATTATTATTATTATTCTTTATTCAGTCTATGGAACATCATTTCCTTACAGACTATGATTAAACTATAAAATAATTATAAATATTAATTAATATTATACATGTTTTAAGATATAGGCTTTTGAAAGAACAAGAACGGACGCACTTTTACATTAGTAGGCCACAAGGAAGGCTCAAAAAGATTATCATATAATTCAGCGGAGATCCCAATTTTAAAAGAAACACTCCTCAATGTGTTCTGCTCAATTTCCTTTCTAACCAATTTAAAACATTTTAGATGGGTTTTGGAAATATTAGCACCTTTTGCAACATAACTCAGGATTTGTTCTGCTGTTACGCTGGGCTTAAATGAGGAAATATGCACCCATTTTTGATTAGCAATAACTTCTAAGTCTTTGGAATTATTATCTCCAAACACCACAGGCTTACGTTTCTTTTTTTTGTAGTTAACGTTAGTCCATCCAGCATTGTTAACTGGGATATTACTTTCTGCTTGGGAGTATGCAATTGAAGCTGAGCTAACAGTATTGTCAGAGTTTTGAGAACAACAAATGCTAGCTCTTCGTTTAGAATTTAAAACGTCATTTGGCTCAGTAGCAGCAATAACATCATTTGGTTTAATTGTAGCAATAACATCATTATGAATATCATCATCATCATCTAAAGAAAGACAAAGACTAGCTCTACGTATTCGCATATTCGAATTTAAAACATTATTACTTGGTTCAGTAGTATCAACAACATCTTTACGAAAAGCATAATTAGCAGAACTTGAAGAAAAGGAATCACTCAGAGTTGAACAACCTTTTTGTTGTAAATCATTATTTTTTGAATTTAAGCTTGACTCAGCATGTATGTTTTTATTTTTAATGGAGGCACTCTCAACTGCATTGTTGTTGTATATACAGGCATTGAATAACTTTTTTAATTCTCTTACTTCATTTGACAAAATTGTTATTATAGCAATTAAATTATTAGATCCTTTAACGCATTTATTGCAGTTATAAACAATATTATTTGATGAAATTAAAACATTAAAATCACGATCACTATTGACACCAGAGCACCCTTTATGGAAGAGACCACTGCATGTTATGCATCTAATAAATATACTACGAACAGCTCTAAAGCAACTAACACAATCAGTATTAGACTGCATTAGGAAGAAAAAATAAAAATGAACTTGTTTAAATGACAATCACTACTGAACTATGATCATATATGAGCATACATGAATCATATGTGAGCATATATGGTCATATATAAACATATACGGTCATATACGCTCAAATTTCGGATCCGAAGATATATGGCAATATATGAGATCATGTATGCATGATCATATACTAATCAATGTATGATCATGTATGTTCATATATATTTCGATTTTCACATGGATAGTGAGTATTTATGATAGTTCCGGTATAATCGAAAGTAATATGTTAGTGTTCGTCTAAAAATAGTTTTTATGCACTTTGTGCTTTTTTAAAAGTTAACGGATATAGTTAAGTCGAGAAAATACAGCTTACATTAAATTTCATTTAATTCTTCAAACGCATCCAAAAATTTGCAAAATTTCCTTAAAGAGTGCCTTATTTTAGTTTCAATAAACTTGCATGAAAGTATGCTTTAATAAATTACATACATAAAAAATAACTACCAAAACTAAAAAAAAAAAAAAATATTTTGTTTTTAATATCCTGTAATAACAGCCAATGTCTGACATATTAATCAACATCAATATCGGAATGAACAAAAAGCAAACCATCATCAGTACCACCTCCAACACTCAGTTACCAGTTTCATTATACTAATTGTGTAGAAAAATTGGCAGGTCGTTATATTAGATTATAACGTAAATTACAAGTAAATGAGTATGTTTATTTTTGGTCTATAGTAAATTCTTTTATGTTAGCGAGATTGAGTGGAGTTTCCAGTAAACGCCTAAAATGTATGCTATATAAAAATGCCAATATATTTTTGCTTAAGCATAGCAAAATTTTTAATACAACTATCCCTTGATTAACGAAATTTTTTTTTCAATCTCGTACAAAGCGAGGGATAGGAAAACATATCGATCTTTATGGTAAATAACACATAATTTTTATTTTGCATATTCCCGAAGCTTCCCTTTGAAGACCACAGGAAAGTATGCTTGCCCAGGAATTTTTAACACTTATAATATTCCACGTAGATTTGCCTAAACCGGTTTCCGAATCATTTGTTAAACAGGAGCTTTTTTGAAACCGGTTTTTCAAAAACGGCTCTTTTCAAATAATTCGAGAAACCGGGTTTACGTGCCGAATAATTCAACATTTTCGAATAATTTTAAGATGATGAAGGTTAGTATCGTACTAAAGATATTTTAAGATACTAAAGTGTCTTTAGTACCATACTAACCTTAGTAAAAAATGTATTTATTGCCATAATTTTTGCAAATGGAAACCTTTTCGCTAGAAATTTTGCAAGAGCAGTTTTTAGAAGCGACCCCATATAGTTGGACTTTGGGGACATCTTGGAAAGCTATGCTGACATACAAAATTTTTGAAAAATCGCGATTTCAACGTATAGGGCGCTATAGATGAAAAAATTTTTTTATTGAAATATTTTCCTTTTAATTGCTTTCTTACTAAGGCATTACATTTATTGAGGAGTTCAGTGACTAAAGTCGCTGAAATAGCAAAAAACCGTAAAAACGGCAAGTAGAAGTTTAAATATCAAGATTAGTACATCGCATTTATATCGTAAATATGGCCACAGGTCCTGTGCTTACATTTTAACACAAAAAAATTCATATTAATTGAATTTGAAAAATGTTTTATATAAAAAAACTAAATGGACAACCGCCAAACTTTAAAGACATTTTGCGAAAAATCATGTACCATTTATTTTATTCTTTTATACGCCATTGTAATCAGCATATCCGAAGTATATAGAATTGATGGTCAGAGCTCTATTCATTTTTAAAAGTCAAGATTTTGTCATGCAGTGTTATTGTTGTTATAGATGGGGTCTCATCCTACAAGTTTCAGCTTATGTTATTTTTTCCAATTTATATTATTTGTATTTTAAAGAAGCTAGTCAAAATTATGGCTCAGAGCCAGAATTAGAAAATTAAACCCAAAATTTTAATTATTTTTTTGTGAATCTCTACCAAAACCTAAGGCCAAATATAGCTATTCCGAAATTTTAGCAGTGCCCATATATTTTATATGTGTTTTCTTAAAAAAAAAAAAATTGATTCCTGTAGGCGGCATTTTTAGAATGTTCAGTGTATTTTACATATTTAAAAAATTTCAAATATTTCAAAAATTTTAAATATTTAAAATTTCAAATATTTTTAAATATTTTAAATATTTCAAATATTTCAAAAATATAGGTAAGTATTTTACTTAACTACATATTTCATTTATTTCAAAATATTTATATTTCAGCTTTGAAATATTAATATTTATTAACTTACTTAAAATTATTTGAAGTAAATAAAAGGTTATTAATATTTCACACTGTCTATCGCCGTTTTATAAAAAATATAATTAAAATTTAAAAGTTAAAGTAAAATCCTTCATCATCGAATTCGGTATTAAAAATTAGGGTGACAGAAGTGTCAGACAGAAAATTCTTTTTAAAATAGGGAGAATCTAACCCCATCTGTTGAACACTTTTAGAACTACTTTTTGGATTTATTAAATCCAAGTGATTAGAAAACACGGCTATTGACAAGTTTTTTGTGGCATAACTTTTATTAAGTCGTCTCAAGTTGTGAAATTAAAATGTACATATATTTTTTTACAAATAATTTTATAACTATTTCGCTTTCCAATATTTTTTTTTTTTGGCAAGACTATTCCATATTATAAATCAAGGGATAGTTGTAATGTAATAAAATTATATGACTGAGGAAGAAGTAAAAAAAAATGACAAATTACTTCCGTGTCCGCTTGTTAGTTATTTTTTCTTCTTCTCTATTTTTGGTTTTAGCTCTGGTAGTTTAGAACAAATTTTGTTTTAAATGATAGACTATTATAACATACAATAACTAAATCAATTTAATGTTTTAAGTTTTTCTTTTTTATACTCGGAACCACCCATATTATTAAAAAGGGTTTGCAAAGGAAATATAACGCCCTTTTAAAACACCCGTTTTTTGTTATATCAAAAGTGGCGACATAAAAACATATAAAAAATAGTTACTTAGAATAATGCTTGACCAAATTGAAATATTTTTATGATATGTAATGATTGGCTTACAAATTGTACAAAAATTGAAAAATCTTTAGGGATTTTTAAAATTTACTTTTTAATACATAAGAGAATTTTTGAAAAAAAACTGAATGTTTATTAAGCTTCACTATTTATGAAAAATTACCTATTCTTTATTTCCTTATTAATAATATGAAAAGTCCGTAGCATGATACATTTAGGTGGTGCCACTAATGAAAAATACATATGTTTTTTGGAACTACGAACCGGCAGATGATACCTTTCAAAATTGAATGACAATTTGTTCGTCAGTGAACAGTTCGTCAGCTGTTTTAGTGAAGCTACTTTTCCGATTTTGAAAACAATGCATTCGTGGTGCGGAGTAAAATTAAGTTGTACACATATTTTACTGCGAAGGGCTATACACACCATCGCATAGTGCTTTGATCCCATATGACGATTGGACAAAAATAGAAGGAGTGGAGAGAGAATTATTTTACTAAAATAATTCTAGGCATAGTGTATGTTCAGCGAACTTATGTAAAACAAATAAATATTGGCATAAAATTCTACTATAAGTCCTTGAAGACATCAGCATTGCAAATTTAACTTAGATAAGTGCCAGTAATAAGTACAAACATAAAATGTGTTCAAGGGTTAATTTCGTACTTATTCAGAATTGGCACTCAAATGTCCCACAAACCTGGATTTTAGGGAGAAATCATAGCCATTGAACGAAATGGCGTAAACAACATAGAAGTCACTCAAGCTGCAATTTCAAAATGTTTTCGAGAAGAAGAATTCATTCAAAAGCAAAAATATTGGATACGATACGAACTGAAGGCGAGAGATGTTGAAAAACGATTTTCCATGTCCGAAATGCTGCTTGAACGCCATAAAAAGAAGTCATTTTTGCATCGAATCATTACTGGCGATGAAAAATGGAAACATGAAGCCGTAATATTATATGATGACAACGATGATGTTGCAAGGCCGGTTAAAAACTATTTAGAAAATAGTGATTGGGAAGTTTCGTTTCCCCCGTCTTATAGTCCAGACCTTGCCCCGTCGGACTACCATTTGTTTTGATCGATACAGAACTCTCTCTGTGGAATATGCTTCACTTCAGAACAGGGTATTCGAATTTCGCTTGATTCGTTCTTGGCCCCAAAAAATTATCAGTTCTTTTGGCGCGGAATCCATGTGTTATCAGAAAGATGGGAAAAGGTCATAGCAATGTTTCATTATAAATGCCAGAAATTTGCAAAAAATTCCGTATTTTTAAGTTATTAAATTTGTTTTTTACGAATAAAATGTGTTATATGTACAAACTGGTATGAACAAACTATATTTTGAAAAACGGCTCTTTCAAAAGGTGTTATGTGTAGTTTTTCTTAAAAACCAAGCGCGGCTCTGTAACAGAGATTAAATCGGATTTCTTTTAATGCAGTATTTTAGTAAATGAGCTCGTGAATCATTAAGGCATATGATGTCAATAAAATATCTTAAAAGGATAATATAAATCAGTTTTTTGGCTCTCCTGAAAACTTGTTAAAAAACACATATCACTACTTGCAGTCAAGCCGACGATATGTATTATATTTACCAACTTTGTGCGTACAAATTTTATCTAACAAAAGAGTAGTAATTTTACGCATAATGTGTTTATTTGTTATTTGTAAGTAAATTGCAAAGCATAACTAATTTGATTTTTCGATGTCACCTTCTACAGATAGTTGGAAAATACCTCAAAAATACCTCAAAGCTTCGCATAAATGTAGATCTATGGAAAAGAAATATTTTTTTTTATTTTTATGGATTTGCAGAAGGTATTTGGAATTAAAGTTCAAACATTAACATGCGGTAACATGTGATCCGGGTTTTTTCTTTTTTTTAATTTTGGTCAAATAAATTTTATATCCCCGTGCATAGGTGTTTTTTCTTACCATTTTTGGAATTTTTAAGTTTGTGTGGCAACTTTGTTAAAAAAAAATTTTAAAAATAAAAATCGAGCCACGATAAGGACTAGAGAATTTATCTGGAATTAAGAATCACTTTATATTTTTATTTACCGATAATTAATGAAGGCTGCACAGTGGCAGCCGATTTTATCTTTTTGAAAAAAGGCCAACAATAAAGTGGAAACCCTGTCGATTTTGGTCGGCGCAATTTAAAACTGATAATTTTTGAAAATACCGCAAAAACATATATTTCAAATAAAACAACAGAATTATAAAAATATTATTATTTAAATTTTTGACAACCATTCAAATATGCCTTTTAAAATGCTGTTGTTACAGTATTTACCCCCCTTAAAGACGAGCAATAGGAATAGATAACTAATAAGATTTGTCAAACGAGCGATCTGCAAAATTGGTTTATAACACTGCGGAACAAAATTGAACTTTTTTTGTGCGGCCTGGAACTTTGTTGCAAATTTTTACTAATTTGAGGTCGCTGATTTCAAATCTAGTCTCCATTTTTCTCTATCAGCTCGACTTTTCGAGATATACTGTTATTTCCAAAATCAAGGCACTTCCACTACATATTTTGGAATAACTTGAAAACGGTTCACCATATACAGTTAAAAAAAAATCCGAAATTCGGCAACAATATTATCTTTAAGCCGTGCTTACACTGTTTTTAAATTTGCCCATTAGTTTCATAGATATCGTTAAAGTTTTGAAAAAAAAAATAACAATTAAAAAAAAAAATTTTTTTTTGTTCTTTAAAAATTCATAAAAAATCAAAATGCGATAACAATCACATTTTCGGTCTAAAAACATTTAGTTAAACATATTTTGAATGAAATGAGCTTTATTTCATTGCAATCGGTGCACAACTTTTAATTTTGTTCACAATTTACTGAATTGATAACAATCACGATTTCCATAAAATAAAAATTTTTAATATGTATGTATAACAAAATTTAACTTTTTTTGTGTTGACTGGAACTTTATTGTAATTTTTTACTTTTCCATTTTTAGTCTATCAGTTCGACTTTTCGCGATATACTATTATGTTCAAAATGAAGGCACTTCCACTACATATATTATACTGGGGAACAGTAATTTTGCGGCATGGTAGCTTAAAGTTAATTCTGTATAATACTAGTGTGCTGAATACTAGCGAATTATTAGGTTTGTCAAATTGGCCCTACTTTTTGAGATAAAGACTATTAGCTATTTCACTGAAAACCCCTAAATAATACCAATTTGTATTGAAAATTTTTTTATTAAGATCCTTTATAATAACGATATATACTAAAAACAAAAAAGATACTTCAAAATACATCATCCAATAACATCATCCAAAACAGACAAGCGGGGCACCCGGCGGGTAAAGTTAATTCAAATTACAAAAAACTTTTTCTATAAGCTTTTTTGTCATGGTTTTGCTCAGGACAATCCCTTATTAAAGTCCAACAGTAGTCTGCCAGCATGTGGCGATCCCATCGACCTTGGTATCTTTCTTCCATTATCCTGATGTCCTGGTGGAACCGTTCTCCTTGTTCCTCACTGTAATCGCCCAGATTATCCGGGAATCTGTCCAAATGGCTATGCAAAAAATGCAATTTAATACTCATATTAACTCCTAATGTGTGAAAATTTTGAAGCATTTTAGCAACCAATTCTGCATAGTCTGGTGCCTTATGATTCCCCAAAAATGTTTGACTACTAAAACAAAGCTTAACCATGCTTCAGATTCAATTTGTGTCATATGGTTTACAAATACATCTTTAAAAGAGTTCGGATTTGCGGTCCATCGAAGATGCCTGCTTTTAATTTTTCCATGCTCAGGGATGGAAATTTTTGGCACACATATTTAAAACAGTCACCAGTCTTATCAAGGGCTTTGATGAACTGTTTCATTAGCCCAAGCTTGATGTGAAGTGGTGGAAGAAAGATTTTCTCTCGGCTTAGCAGTGGTTCATGAATCACGTTTGCTCTTCCTATCTCCATATTTTCCCTCAAAGGCCAGACCTTTTTAATCCAATGTTCTGGTTTTGCGTGACTATCCCATAGACATATAACACAGGGATATTTAGTGCCCACCACTGATATATGTATAGTCAACACAAACAAAGTTCAATTTTGTTCCAACATACACATTAAAATATGTTTTTATACCCTACACCACTATGTGGTCAGGGTATTATAAGTTTGTGCTGATGTTTGTAACACCAAAAAATATTGGTCGTAGACCCACCTTATAGTATACCGATCGGTTCATAATTTCTTTTTATTTCGATTTAACGATGTCCGTCTGTCCGTCCGTCCGTCCGTCTGTCTGACTGACTGTCTGTCCATGCAATCTTGTGCGCACTCTACAGGTCGCAGCTATTAAGATATTTTGATGAAATTTGGTACGCAGACCTATGTTGGCCCAAGGATGAACAATTTTGATTTTTTTGAACATCGGTCCATGTTTAGACCTAGTGCCCATATAAGGGTCCTACCAAAATTATATTGTTTATACGCTGCAGGTCGTAAATATAAAGATATTTTGACGAAATTTGGTACACGGACCTATGTTAGACCAATAACGTAGCCTATTGATTTTGGTGAACATCGGTCCATGTTTAGACCTAGTGCCCATATAAGGGTCCTACCAAAATTATACTGTTTATACGCTGCAGGTCGTAAATATTAAGATATTTTGATGAAATTTGGTACACAGCCCTACATAGGCCCAATAACGCAGCCTATTGATTTTGGTGAACATCGGTCCATGTTTAGAACTAGTGCCCATATAAGGGTCCCCCCAAAATTGGCTTGGTTACAAACTGCAGGTCGCAAATATAAAGATATTTTAATGAAATTTGGTGCGCTGACTCACATTATAGAAAATTTTGACACAAGCCCCATTTTAACCCATTCGAATTTCGGATCCAAACAATACACCAGAGTGGTGTAGGGTATTATATAGTCGGCATGCCCGACTTTAACCTTTTTACTCGTTTTTTATGGAAATTGCGATTTTACTCAATTCAGTAAATTGTGAACAAAATCAAAAGTTGTGCACCGATTATAATGAAATAAAGCTCATTTCATTCGAAATATGTTTAACTCAATGTTTTTAGACCAAAACTGTGATTTTTGTCGCATTTTTATTTTTTATGAATTTTTAAAGAACAAAAAAGTTTTTTTTTTTCTTTAAAATTGTTTTTATTTTTTTCAAAACTTCAACAATATTTCTGAAACTAATGGGCAAATTTAAAAACAATGTAAGCGCGGTTTAAAGATAATATTGTTGCCGAGTTTTGGATTTTTTTTAACTGAATATGGTGAACCGTTTTCAAGTTATTCCAAAATATGTAGTAAAAGTGCCTTGATTTTGGAAATAACGGTATATCTCGAAAAGTCGAGCTGATAGAGAAAAATGGAGATTAGATTTGAAATCAGCGACCTCAAATTAGTAAAAATTTGCAATTAGATTCCAGGCCGCAAAATGACTGTTCCGCAGTGTAATCGATTGAAATAAATGATCAAAGAGCGAATGAACTTGAAGAGCGTGCTAGTTCTGTACAACAAATTGAACTCGAAATAGCATACACAAAGACGAACTAGAATGCCCAAGTCTATCGTACGCTATAGGTTGCAAATATTTATAAAGATATTTTAGTAAAATATGGTACACTTATTCTCGTGGGCATAGCAGAAAGCCTATTGATTTGGATAGAATCGATTCATATTTATACCTAGCATCTATATGGACAATATTTCCTCTTTCCTTTTAAATACACTTAACAAAACCAAATTCGATTTTATGGAGAAATTTTGATACAAGTCCATTTCTACACACTTAAATTTAGTATCCAAACTAACTGACTTTTTAACAGTCTGGTGTAGAGTACTATATAGTCAGCATGCCTGGCTTTAACATTTTTAGTCGATTTTTGTTGTAACGGAATAAACATCATATTTGTGTTTTATTTTTATTACACCGTCCGACAAAATTCAGTTTTTGATTGCACCCCCTGAAAAGTGCAATATATTTGGAAAGAATGGCTAAAAATAAATAAATAAAATTCACTTCTTCTACATACATATATCAACTTAGTGGCGTAAACCGCCAGAGCTAATTATCTCTGCGTAATAATGAATCCCAATGTCCTTAAATTAAGATATGTTCATATAGAAACATTTTAATTAAACAAGATACAGAACGAATTGATCTAGAAAATTTGGAAGGCACGGGTATTTTATTTTTGACGATTCTTACAGAATTAAGTTTGCATCCATGATCCAGAATGCAAAACTGTGTCGGTGGGTGTAGTAACTTAATAACCTATTGCGTTGAGCAAATATTCAATACTATAGTAAATAATTGTAGTGAAAAATGTTTAATTAACAAACAACATGTTTTAATATTAATTAAATTTAAAAACATATTATTTATTTTATTTTTTTTTACAAATCATAATATTTCATTTGGCCTTTGAAATATAAATATTTTCCTTAATTTATGCATATTTAAAGATTAGCTTGCATCGAAAAAAATACAAAATAAAAACTTTTTGGCAAATTAAATACTTAATTATCATTGAATTTATAAAGATAATTAACATTTTATTCATATTTAAACCACTTTTTTTAGTAGGTGGCATTTATTCGTACACTCCAAATTTTTTTTTTTATAAATTTACTACTATAAAATGGGTAAATATAAACAAAAAATGCGTAAATATAAACAAAAAATGCGTAAAATTTTTTTTGTACATACTTCCACTTGAATCTTCTTTACTATTTAATTTAATAAATTGCATTTTGACTTCGTATGTGTTTCCAGTCTCTTGGAAAACTGCGCGTGTTGTGCCTATTCCAAAATCAAAATTGGTTAATGATCCTGTTGACCTTAGACCTATTTCCATTCTTACGGAATTGCCCAAAATTGTTGAACACCTTATTAAAAATCAGATAATCCCATCTACAGTGGTAAATATTTATGAGTCACAGTGTGCTTTTCGTCAGGGTCAGAAGAGAATATCTTTATTGCTTAAACTGACTGATGGAGTTAGATATAATATAAATATGAATAAATTAACAGCGGTATTCAAAATGAAAATTTAGCATAGAGTTAATATGAGTTTTATTCATAATACTGTTGTTAAATTCATTCTAGTATTGTTGCTAAATTCCTTAAAATGTTCTGTTATCAAACGCCAATAAAAATTCCATTCACAATAATAAAAAAGCCTTGTGTTTTCAAACAGAGTATTGTTCTTAATCGGTGTGCTATTAAATCATTTTGAATAAACTCTCTTTTAACTAGCTGCTAGGCCTAAAAAACTTTCTAGTTAACAGCTCGTTGTGTCCGATGTATAAGAAGCTACTAACTTTTTGTTTTGAATACGGGGGTAAGTGTGTTGGAATCTCTTGATTTATCTAAAGCTTTTAATTCTATTTGTCATATAACCATGATTAATAAGCTTAGAGATAGATTTAAGTTTTCCAACCCTGTTTGTAAACTTATTATGTCGTACTTGAGTGGTAGAGTACAATTCGTTGTACTTAAGGGTGTTAAATCTGCTTTAATTTTTCTTCATTCAGGTGTTCCTCAAGGGTCTGTTTTAGGACCGATTTTATTAGTTTTTACGTGAATGATTTGTATCTGCAGACCAATTCAAGGATTTGCGAGTGGTTTTTGTTTGCTGATTTTGACTTTTTGTGATTTAAGTAAATCGTGCTTTTTCTGAGCGATTTGAGAGTAATATTAATAGTCATCTTGCTCGAGGTTTTCAGTCGAATTTAGATAACTCGCTTAGTTTAGATAACTCGCTCCTTTTAAGACAAAGGCTAGTAAATTTGTAACTTTTTTTCCTAACATAAATCTTTATATTGATGTTCAAATGGCCAATTTTCAGTAACGAATAAATTGAGTAATTTTGGCCGATTAAGGGGGGTAAATACTGTAACACTAGCATTTTAAAGTGCATATTTGATCGGTTGTCAAAAATTTAAACAACAACATTTTTGTAATATTACTTTTCTCTTTCAAATATATGTTTTTAGGTATTTTGAAAAATTATTGCTTTTCAATTTTTTCCAGCCAAAATCGACAGGGTTGCCACTTCATTATTGGCCTTTTTCAAAAAAGGCAAAGTCGGCTGCCAATGTGCAGCCTTCATTAATTATCGAAAAATAAAAATGTAAAATGATTCTTAATTTCAGATAAATTCTCTAGTCCTTGTCGTGGCCCGACTTTTATTTTTAAAATTTTTTTAACAAAGTTGCCACACAAACTTAAAAATTCCAAAAAAGGCAAAAAAAATACTTTCGCTTGGGGATATAAAATTTATTTGACTAAAATTCAAAAAAAGGGCCACAATAAGGACTAAAGTTTTTTATTGTCTAAGAAAGAAAAAAACTGGGTGGAAATCGGCCACCTTAGCTGTATAGTGGCAGCTAGACATTGCTGTTCGGTTTTAATCGAAACCGAAACCGCGGTTTTTCAAGCCTCAAAACCGAAACCGACAAAAATAAGTCGGTTTTTAATAAATACTTTATGCCAACTGAAATAATTAATAAAACTGCACCCCTGTGTACAACTAGAATCCGAAAAGACTCATACAAGAACCCTAAAACCTGCCGAAATCATAGGTATATAAGTGTCTCACCTATGAAGCCTCTTTCCGAGCGCACTTTTGCGACTCAAAAAGACTCCGAATTAAGTGCATTATGAGAAAATTCATTTTTGAGTCATTTATGTGCAATGAAAAAATTAAAAAAAATTTTAATACACTCTTAAGCGGAGAATACACGACAAAAAATGTCAAAAAATTTTGTAAACACGAATTTCACGATGTAAATACGCCCACACACACACACATTCACAAATTGTTAAAATTTTAACTCTTGAAAATATAGCTTTAGTTGCCGACAAAAGAATAAAAAGATTTTATTCGAGTGAGGAATTCAATTGAATTTTAATAAATATATTGCACGTGTTAAATTATATAACTTTTATACTTATTTAATTATTTTAAAACAGTTCTATTAATATCAAAAGAAAGCCGAAAAATAACCGAAACCGCGGTTTTTCTAATTTTGAAAATCCGAAACCGCGGTTTCCAAATTTTTCGGTTTTTAGCAAACTCTAGTGGCAGTTGATTTTGAACTCAGCGTTGTGGGAAAACGCGTTTAAAATTTAAAATTAATTTTAGCTAAAAAAACAGCAAAATTTCGAATAACCATATATAAACAAAATTTATATCTTGCAGTTTTCTACATGTGTACCAAATTTGGAAAAATCGGTGAAAGAGTATTTTATTTATTAACCCAAATATTCTTAAAGGCACATCTACACGGGATATAAGTCTCGTAGAGTTTGCGCTAAATTTGTCATCGCCAATATAGTTGACACTAATTTTTATCGTAAAAGTACAATCTCTAGTTGTCAAGTATGTGTTTTTAATAAAATTGTTGTATTTCAAAGAATAATTTTTTTATCAAAATATCAAAAGGTGAATATAATAAACTGAAATGTTCAATAATGTTACAATACATTTTAAAAATTGTTACTAATTAAAGAAAGTGTATATGACAGCAATTGTCAGTGGTCTAGAGATTACACTTCGTAGACTTATACAGAGCTGCATTTTCATAAAGTTTAGCGAGTTTTCTATCCCGTGTAGATGTGCCTTAAAAACGATGATAGAGAATTTATAAGATATTTTATTTCGGTCCAAATGTTTTTATTTCGTACATTTTGTAATTGGTTTTGTATTTGTTTTTTTATTTTTTATATACATTGATTACTTTTATGGCTTATAAAAAGCCATCAGTACCTGCCCATATAACGTGCCTTCGCCCACAATCGAAGAATCGTCATTGGCTTTCTTTATAGACTGCGTGCAATTCTTGCATCTTTGGATATAGTTTGTATCTTTTTGTTGTGCAATATAGCCAGGCACCCGATATTAATACTTTTAAAACGTTTTATTTTGTTTTTTCCTCAATAAAAAAAAATCACTTGTGTACAAATGAATTTATTTTTCTTGATGGATATTTTGTTTTCATCAATTTTTTTTATTTTTTGTTTTCTTTTCGAAAACAAAATTTAAAAAATATCCGTACTGATATTTTCAGGAAAGTTGAGAATTATTTTTATTTTTGTACTGAGGAAAAAACAAAAAAAAAAAACGTTTTTTTTGTATTGAGGAAAAAACAAAATAAAACGTTTTAAAACGTTTTTTTTTAGTTTTTTCTGATTACAATTACATATAAATTTTGTAAAAATTCTTAAAACAACATTCATATAGACACATTTCTGCATCCAATGATATATACCTTTGCGTTATTAAAAAGTAATAAAAATTTCCGCCGAAAAGACTTCTACAAAGCATGAATAATTTTGTGCAAAAGACAAACTGTGGTCATTAAAACCATAGGATTTGTGAGCAACTAACCACAAAAACTGCACTTCAAAAATAGAAAAATAATGGCGGAACGCGAAAAAAGGCTTTATGGTACAAAAATTTAATTTTGATATTTAATCAGCGATTAACATTCTGCAAGCAAATATATTGATGCAAAACTATTCCTTTTTGCAAAATTTTTTGTCGTGATTTTTTTGTTTTTGCAATCTGAATTGCCGATTTTTTATCGGCAATTCAACTGGAAACTATGTTTCTTCGATGACGATGTTGATGCCGCTGCGAAAATGGTCGAACGCGTGATTTTGCTTGGAATGAAATTTTTTATTCCTTCAAAGTACATTCCGGTTAAGTCCAAACATAAGAGTTGGTTTAACCAGACGTGCAGAAATGCAGTCAGATCCAGAGAGGAAGCCTTCAGTAATTGGCGTGCGAATAAGAACATCAATACTGACATGCTGCGTAAACAGGCGAGAACTGAGTGTGCCAAAGTACTAAGACGTGAAAAGTTTCTTCACGAACAACGTCTGCGTGCTAAAGTTCTTGCTGCTCCACGGGGCAGTAAGACCTTTTGGTCATTCGTTAAAAGAGTAAAGGACAATGCTAGTTCATCTATCCCAGCTCTTATAAAGGATGACCTAATATTCACTGACCCGGTTGATAAAGCCAACCTGCTGGCTGAACTGTTCGCGGAAAATTCTTTTCTGCCGGAAAGCGATCAACCACTGCCCGTGCTCGAAAGAGTATCACATACTATGCCCAATATATTTTTTCGTCCACGAGCCGTTAAAAGGGTTCTTGCGGATCTTGACGTAGATAAGACAGCGGGCCCGGATGGTATACCAGCACTGGTACTGAAACAGTGCTCTTCAACGCTATCGCGTCCATTGGCAACCCTCTTTAGCACGTCGTATCGCATGGGTATCTTTCCATCGTGCTGGAAGGTTGCCAATGTTCAGCCAATCCCCAAAAAGGGTGCGGCTACCAACCCTGAAAATTACCGCCCAATCGCAATCTGCTCTGCGCTCTCGAAGGTCATGGAGAGCATGGTAAACTACCATCTTGTTAATTATCTGGAATCCAATTTGCTTCTTAATGATCGACAGTATGGCTTTCGTAGAGGTCGTTCTACGGGAGACCTGATGGCGTTTCTTTCGGAACGTTGGAGTCGGTCAATTCACAGATTTGGTGAAAGCAAGGTGGTTGCGCTGGATATTTCCAAGGCGTTTGATCGTGTGTGGCATAAAGCACTCGTGTCAAAGCTCATGGCTTTTGGTGTTGGTGATGACTTCTCTCGATTTATATCGAGTTTTCTCAGGGATCGCACTATAAGAGTTGTTATAGATGGGGTCTCATCTAATGAGTTTCAGTTGAATGCAGGGATACCGCAAGGCTCTGTTCTTTCTCCTTCTCTATTTCTTATCTTTCTAAATGACTTCCTCTGTCAGACTTCCAATCCTATCTACTCTTTTGCAGATGACAGCAACATTTGCCATTCATATTCCTTCGATCATAGGCCAAGCCTTGCAGAGATTGGAGGCACGAGGCAGATTATGAATGACACACTCAATCAAGACCTTATTACAATCTCTGAGTGGGGTCGCGTGAATAGGGTCGATTTCAATCCACGTAAAACCCAATGTTGTTTGCTGACTCATAAAACCGCGGAGCCATCATTGTCATCTGTATACATGGGTGGTATAAATATTAAGGAATCAGAAGCTCTTGATGTTCTGGGCATGAGAATCCAGTGTGATGTCCGTTGGAAAGATCACGTCATTCAAGTGTCGAAAGAGGCATTCAAGTGTCTTGGCTTTCTTAACCGGTGTAAGAACTACTTCACTCCTTCTGATCTCCTTTCTATTTATACCACCTATATCCGGCCGAAGATGGAATACAACTCCCATATATGGGCAGGGGCTTCAAAGTCTATTTTGGAGCTTTTGGACCGTGTACAAAGGAGGGCGTCGGCGCTCATTAATGACAGTAGGGTATCCAGCTCTATTGACTCGTTGGAGCATCGTCGGAATGTGGCTTGTGTAACACTGTTCTATCGTTACTACCATGGGAGGTGTTCTGCTGAGATAAGTGCACTTATCCCGATGCCCCGTGTTTTTGGCCGTAACACGCGCTTGTACAGTAGATCTCATCCGTTTGTGGTTGATTGTCCAATTAGTCGCACAACGCATTATAGAGAGAATTCGTTCATTAGTCGAACCGCCCGTATGTGGAACAAACTCCCCGCAGATGTCTTTCCTGATACTTACAATTTAGGGAAATTCAAGTCAAATGTTCACAAACACTACTCCCTCTTTCCTCCTTCCCATAACCTATTTTCCTGATATCAACACAATGCATTGCATTAGTAGGGGGCATCCCCTGAGTGTTGGTCTATAGTAAAAAAAAAAAAAATCTAACTAGCTAATTTTGGTATAGGATATATGTATTATAGTCCCTAGATTATGGATTTTAAAGAACCCCACTTAAAAAATTGCAAACTAATCGCGGAACGCGAAAAAAAACTTTATGGTACAAAAAATGAATTAAAAATTCTTATCAGAAATTTACATTCTGCAAACAAATACACTGATACAAAAAATTTTCTTTTAATAAAATTTTTTTCGCGAATTTTTTTTTGCAAACTAACCACCAAACTTTGATATGAGAATATTGGTATTATAGTCCCAAGATTATGAATTTTAAAAAGCCGCACTTAAAAAATTGCAAAAAAATCGCGGAACGCGAAAAAAAAGCTTTTTGGTACAAAAAATACATTAAAAAACTCAGTCAGCGATTTACATTCTGCAAACGAATATGTTGATGCAGAAATTTTCCTTTTTGCAAAATTTATTTTTCGCGAAATTGTTTGCGTACGAACTACCAAACTCTCGCATAATATATGGGTATCATAGTCCCAAATTTATGAAGTTTAAAAAACCGCACTTACAATTTTTTAAACTTAATCAGCGATTAACATTCTGCTATACATATGGGCATATCCGAAAAAATGTCAACCAAGAAAAAAATTTTAAAGTTGCACAAAAATTGTCCTTGACTATATAGAATAATAGACTACATTTGTACTCTTCCAAATATCATCATAAAATATTTTTCTGGCAATCCATATTACGAAAATTGGGACTTAAACTTAAGCAACCTTAGATCTATAATATTTTACTAAAATATGCATGTTTTTTTGGGTTCTGTTAACCAAGCTTTATCCAAAACATGGCTGCTCCGTCATCGAAATTTTTTTTCTCTATTAGTATTCTGCAACTTTATGAAAGAAACGCTTTAAATACTCTATTGAAACATACTAAATAAAACTGAGTAAAGGTACGTCCCCGCTTTGTAACGTCCGCAACGGAAAATAAGGGTTTTCATATATAATGAAGAACATAGAATTTTTTTGGAGACCACATTAACATTCCAAACAAAACTAAAACTGTTCTTTAAAGTAGGAAAAAAAAAATTCTAAAATATACAAAAGAATGTTTCCTTTTTTAATATCAAATTTTGTAACGTCCGCAACGGTATCGATCTGTCCTAAAATTAAGTTCTTCTAAAATTTGTTTTGTTTATACAAATCAATAATTTAAACCACATACATCAATAATTGTAAACATTGGCACTGCAAACGGTGCATTTTTTTCTTCAGATCTCTAAAAGAGTTATTGCTACGTGGACAGACGTACAAGATAACACGAACTCTATTGTCCCACTCTAATGGGACTCAATCAACAGCTACCTGCATTGTCAGGAAATAGTTAAACCATTGCCTCATTGTTTTATACACTTTAAACACTTTTTGTTAACAACTTAACATTTCACAATTGATTTCACAAACGACGATTCAAACAAAACAAACTGACCAATAACCAAATAGCCCAACAGCCGATCGGATGCATCAACTTGTTTAAATAAACTATGATAGTTCTGTGCAAAGTAGGTTGGCAAATAGTTCTGTGCAAAGTAGGTTGGCAAATAGTTCTGTGCAAAGTAGGCTGTGACAGAAATAGTTTTAGGTTAGTTTTTAAAAAAGTCAATTTATTACACTTACGCGAGCCGATTTCAGTTTCAAATCATTTGAACTACGTGAAAGACCAAAATTACGATTAGTAAGTCGGGTGAAAATGAGTACAAGTACAGAAAGATCAAAGAAATTTCGAATCAATTTAAAAAACGATATAAATAGCTTGTTGAAGCAAAGATTAAAAGATGCTGAAAGAAAGCGAGCTTATCGGAAAAAAATTAAAGATATCACGAAAGGCAACGCATCGCTTGCAAAAGAGATTAAAGCTAAGAACAAAAAACGAATGGCGAATTACAGAGAAAGACAGAAAGAAAGAAATAAAACAAGAACTCTAGTCAGTCCCTATACATGCAGGCAGACTCTTAGCAAAGCAGTAAAAAAAGTTGAACGAGTTTTACCAAATGATATGGACAAGAAATGTAAAGTCCTCAGTGTACTTTGTGAAAAATTCCTTGGTAATATAAAAGAAGCTGAACCTGATGAGCAATTAGATGAGAAAACAAAACTGATTCACGATTTCTTTTATCGAGATGACATTTCCGTGCAAGCTGCTGGAAGAAAATCGACACTACTATCTGGGTCCCATAAATTACCAGTATCTAAGCGATTTATGATAATGACTGTAAATCAGGCTTTTCAGCTGTTTCAAGCTGAGTTTAGTGATCAAAAAATTTCTCGAACGAAATTCCATGAGAATCGACCAACAATAGTGGAATTGTCTGATAAGTTGCCGCACAACATGTGTGTTTGTCAATACCATGCCAATTTTGGGTTTTTATTGGAAAGTTTGAACAAAATCATTCCTGTATTTCCTTTGAACTTTGGCGACTTTTTAGAAACAATTTGCTGCGACGTCAAAAATGAATCTTGTATGTCAAATGATTGCAATAACTGTACAAAAGACATTAAAGATGCGATTGTCCCTTTATTTTATAATAAGCGCCTTACTGAGGTTACTAAATGGAAGCAATGGAGAACAATAGAGAATCGTATGGTACTAAGTTGTACCGAAGCCCCAGTAGCAGATTTAATTTTTGAATTGGAATCCCAACTGCCTTCGTTCAAACTACATACTTTTGTTAAACGATCTCAACAAAAATACTTTGATGAAAAACGGAAAGCATTGGAGCCAAATAACCTGATTCTGCAAATTGACTTTGCCGAAAATTACAGACTTATTTCGCAAAATGAAATTCAGTCTGCTCATTTCAGCTATGCTCAAGTAACTATTTTCACTTGCGTAGCATGGCTACATGGCTGCACTAAATCATTTGCCATTATAAGTGATCAGCTAACACACAATAAATACGATGTTTATTGCTTTTTATCAATACTCATTAAAAATATTCAAAAATATGATTTAATATCTGATATAAGTGTGTTTTCCGATGGATGCGGTAGTCAATTTAAAAACAAATTTATTATACGTAGCATTCCACATTTTAAGAATGAATTTGGTGTTAACCATTTTGAGTGGAATTTCTTCGCAACTTCTCATGGCAAAGGTGCAGTAGACGGAGTAGGCGCTGTCGTGAAACGTAAAGTTTGGCAGTTAGTAAAAGCTCAAAATCTTATTTTGAAGGATGCACACGATTTTTACAGACTGGCTAAAAGTAATATAGATGGGATTAAACTAATATACGTTACAGCAAACGATATAAAAACCGCAACTCAATATCTACATGAGAAATGGCTAAATATAAAAAATATTACTGGCGTCAAGTCTCATCATCACTTTTCTTCGCTTACTGAAAATTGTATCGAAATGGCACGCACTGCAGTATCTCCTAAACATAAATTACAAATTTGAAAAGAAAAATAAAATTTATATTTCTTGAAAATAAACACAAAAATATTTTTTATTTATATGAGTAGGACGGTAGTCAAAAATGTAATGTCCGCAACGTAACGTCCGCAACAAATGTAAGACAAAATTGTGAATAAACTAACAATTATTTTTGTGCCTCGAAAGTGGGTTTGATATGCTTTAACATTCCTCTTTCTTTAATGTATTTGGAATTTTTTGTTTATACTGTAAAATTCGCTAAAATTTATGAAAATGTGCCTTGAGCTCCACAACGACTTCTGTATTGTGTAACGTCCGCAACGGCAATTAAAGTACAATTATATCGTAACTGATAAAACTCAGAAAATATTTGTAACTGCCATTTGAAAGTACTCTCATAGACCAACGTACCACCGTAGGTTACTTTAAAATATAACGCTCAGAGCGCCAACAGTAATCAAAAATATGCGTACGAACGTAACGTCCGCAACGCAGGATTAGCCCATATGTTACATACATATACATATGTATATTGATGCAAAACCATTCCTTTTTGTAAAATTTTTTTTCCCAATTTTTTTTTTGTTTTTGCAATCTAACCAGATAATTTTGGTATAGGATATAGGTATTATTGTCCCTAGGTTGTGAATTAAAAAAAAACCGCGCTTAAAAATTTGCAAAATAATGGCGGAACGCGAAAAAAAGCTTTATGGTACAAAAAATGAATTAAAAAACTCAGTCAGCGATTTACATTCTTCAAATGAATATGTTGATGGAAAAATCTTCCTTTTTGCTAAATTTTTTTTCGCGAAACTTTTTGCATACTAACCACCAAACTTCGGCATCAGATATGGGAATTATTGTCATAAGGTTAAAAATTTGAAAAAACCGCACTCAAAAAATTTCAAAATATTGGCGGAATGCGAAAAAAGCCTTTATGATACAAAAAAATAGTTAAGAAACATAATCAGCAATTTATATTCTGCAAAAGAATACATTTATGGAAAAATTTTTTTTTTTTGCAAATTTTTTTTGCCAATTTTTATTTTGCAAACTAATTACCAAACTTTGGTATGAGATATGGGTATTATGGTCCCTAGGTTATAAATTTTAAAAATCTGCACTTAAAAAATTGCGAATTAATGGCGGAATGCGAAAAAGGTTTCATGGTGCAAAAATTTAATTAGAAAACTTATACAGCGATTTCATTCCGAAAATGAATAATATTAGTGCAAAATGCTGGTCAATTGGCAAACATTTTAGCAAAAAAAAAAATATTTGCAATATATGTTTGTATGTATATACCGCTCAACAGTTCACTCCAGGGTATTATATGATTTTCTACAGATTTGAAACCAAAAACCAGAATAGTATCTTTGATATAATAATATTTACATTGGTTGTTGGACTACAGCAAGTACAACAACATTTAACAAACTAAGTTTCTAGTTTTTATACAATTATTTACAAATGAATTAAATATGTTTCTATTACGATTAAAATGAATGAGTATTTACAGAAAGATAAATGAATGGTTACATTAGTGTGAGATTACATTTTAGAAATAATGAATTAATTAACGAAATGGTAAATCGAGAATATGATGCCGTTTCAGTCTTTTAACTTCTTCAGTATCATCAAGTAGGGAAATGGCCAATGGGTTGCAATGATTACTTAATCTTTCGAGATAATTTGTGCTGAATCTGTTGATTTCATCTTTAACCTTTGGAATAAATAAATCATTATGTATAGTTTTATTAGAAACAAACCATGGAGCTTTAATTATTGATCTTAATGTTTTATTTTGATATCGTTGTAATATCTCAATATTCGAATGGCTGGCAGTACCCCATAGTTGAATCCCATACGTCCACACTGGCTTAAGTATAGTTTTATATATTATTATTTTAGATTCAATATTAACTTGGGACTTCGGGCCTAACAGCCAATAGAGTCGTTTTGTTTTCATTTTTAAGTGCTCCTTTTTAGCTTTAATGTGAGTCTTCCATGTTAATCTTTTATCAATATGAAGTCCTAGATATTTCACACTGTCTTTTTGGGGAATTTCACTATTGTTGATAAACAAACTTGGACAGACACCTTTACGTAATGTGAATACTACATGAACAGATTTTTCAGTGTTGACTTTTATATTCCATTTGTTCAACCATATTTCAATTTGATTAAGTGCTCTTTGGACAAGATTTGAGGCTTCAATTGGGCATGTGCTAGAAGCTAATAGTGCTGTATCATCTTCATAAGTTGCAACTAAAACATTGTCATTGATAGGCATATCTGATGTAAATATAGTATAGAGTGTTGGTCCCAAAACGCTGCCTTGAGGAACGCCTGCCATTATATTATATATTTGTGATGTTTCGTTGTTTACTTTAACGTAGAAATGACGATCACTTAAATATGACTTAAGTAGCAAATAGTATGGTGTTGGAAGCAGTTTTTTAAGCTTAAAGAGTAATCCGCTATGCCAGACTTTATCAAACGCTTGTTGTACATCTAAGAAGACACCAGAACAATATTTTTTCTTTTCCAATGTATCTCTTATAAAGTTTACAATACGATGGCATTGCTCAGGAGTACCATGATTTTCCCTGAAACCAAATTGGTATTCAGGTATGATGTTGAATTTCCCCAAGATTGGCGACAATCTTCTCATAAATATTCTTTCAAATATTTTGGAGAATGTGACCAACAAACTAATCGGTCTGTAAGATGTAACAACATTCTCCGGCTTATTGGGTTTTGCTACCATTATTATTTCTGCGCACTTCCATTTAGATGGGAAATGATTCAGTCTCAGTATGGAGTTAAAAATCAACGTTAAAAATATTATCCCCTTTTTAGGAAGATTTTTCACCACAACTCCATTGATACAGTCGTATCCTGGAGTTTTATTACAATTTAATTTATTTACTTCTTCTTGAACTTCATGAGGCGATATGTGCTTTATAGGCAAATCCATAGGACATGGACTATCCAAAAAGTTTATTATTTCATCAACTTGACTGCTGTTGCTTATTGTATGTGGTTGAAATGTGTTTTGAAGATGTAAAGCAAATGCTTCAGCTTTATTCTTGTCTGTTTTACACCACACTCCATTAAGGTTCTTTATGGGAGCATTTCTTTTCGATGGACGTTTAATATACTTAGTTGCTTTCCATAGACTGAATTCATCATTTTTGGATACACCAAGATTTCTAAGAAAGTAACAAAGATGTTCGTTTTTCAAATCAAAAAGACGCTTTTTTAGATCTTTAGCTGCTTTATTAAACCGCTGTTTATCATTTGGATTTCTACTGGTTTGCCACACTTTTCTTAATCTTCTTTTCTTTTGAATCATTTCTCTAACTTCAGCGGTGATAACAATTTTATCTTGACTGTCAAAAATGTTTTCCTTTGGAGTTGATATGAATCCAGCTTCATGGATTAAGTTATTGAACCCTTCAACGACATCATCCAATTCTGTTGACGATTTAATACTGACATTAAGGTTAACATTTCTTTCGATCCAAATTCTAAAAGAATTAAAGTCTGTCTTTCGGTTAACTATTTGGTATTTTTTAGAGTTTGAATGAAGGAATGTATTAAAGTTTAGCAGAATTGGAGAGTGGTCTGAACTAAGTGCATCACAAAATTCATTAGATATGTGAAGAAATTGTCTAGAAATACCAGAATACACTACAAAATCCATTAGATCCGGTAACTTTCTTGGGTCTGTTGGCCAGTACGTTGGACTTCCGGTTGATAAGACAGAATAGTTATTATTGACAACACAATTATGCAGCTCAATACCTTTGGGATTACGTACTCTCGAGCCCCACCAAGGATGTTTGGCGTTAAAATCGCCTCCTACTATAAATCTTGGCCCCAAACTGTTAAAAAAGTCGTAGAAGTTTTGAGAAGTTACACTATAGCGGGGTGGAAAATAAATGGCACAAATAGTCACATCACTTAAGTCACTTTTGACTTTGATGCAGACAGCTTGAAGAAAAGGTTGACTTATAATATCTGAGACTTTATATTTAATAGACGATTTTATTAGAATTGCAGATCCTGCGTGTGCATTATCATGGGGTTGGTTGGCTATAATTAAATCAAAACCTCTAATTTTAAAAAAGGTTCTACTTGTAAAATGTGTCTCTGAAACTAGGAGTATATCGATGAAATTTGTTTTAAGGAATATTTCAATTTCTTGAGTATGGTTAGAAAGCCCATTGGCATTCCATATTGCAATACGAAGATTCAGTTGCATAGTTTTGATATTAAAGCTGACATCATGGTTAACAGTTTATTTGTTAGCTCAATTTGGTTTTGCAGTAGTATCTCAATTTTTTCAAAAGGATTTTCTGTTGTATTTTGTTGTGTATTTCTAAGTGCATCAGCATATGAGAATTGATTATTTTCTTGATTAAAAGTGTTGTTTGGTATAAAATCATAGTTATTTTGTACATAACGTACATTCCTAGATCTATTAACAATGTTGCTATTGTGTAATTTTTTCCTTAGGGCTTGCCTGTAGACTTCACATCCTTTATAATTGGCTGGATGATTTTCCAAACAATTTACACATCGAGCTGGAGTATCATTCGTTTTTTTACATTCGATAGTAAGGTGACCTAATCCACATTTAACACACTTTACTTGTTTTTTGCAATAAGTTTTTGTGTGGCCAAACTCCTGGCAGCGGTGGCACTGAACAAGGTCATTCGTTTTTTTTGGAGGAACAATAGTGACAATTGCATTATTGATATGTTTAATGTTGTATATATTTTTATTATTTGTACTAGGTTCAAGATCAATATAAAACATTGGAAGGGGAGCTCTCGTGATTCTACTACGAATATTAGTGACAGTTCTGACTTGATGACCGTAATTTTCAATAGCTACTTTAATGTCTTGAGTTGGTGTTGTATAGTGTAAATTCTTTATAACTACTCTATATGATCTTTCTTGTTTCATTTGATAGGTATGAAAATTTATTTTTTTATCATTTAAGTACGTTACTAACATTCTATAAGTTTGAATATTTTTTACCATTACTCTAATCTGACCATCTTTTAAAGTTTTGTAATTAAATTCAGTGGGACAAATTACATTAGAGAAGCTTTTAATCATAGCGCTAATATTAGCAACATTTGGTATAATTATTGGAGGAGGTTTTGGTAAATTATTTTCTGTTGTTTGATCATTATCTGCATCACATTCCTCATCAACATCATTATCATCAACATCTTCATCGTTGCTTAGAATCGAAAACTGGTTTTGACTTACTTGATAATCAATTGTGGGAGTTGTTGTAGTTTTGTTTGCTTGCTTAGAAGTACTAACATCGTTGTTATTGTTTTTCGATGTACTAGCATTGTTGTCGATGTTTGTTAATGTACTAGTATAGTTTTTACATGAATTATTAAAAGTATTTGAGTTGTTGCTATTTGGTTTTTTGTATTTATAAATTTTTGGCGATTCATTTAAATGACGTTTTTGTAATCTAGCCGAGGAAACTACCTGCCAGCTTACATCGCTCTCTTCACTTTCATTGCCATCATCCATGATGATTAGCAATGTAAATTATTTTTATTTTAAATATTGTTCTTGTTACAAGACAATTAGATTATTTTTGATTAATTACACTTTCCACTAAAGAACTTTTTGTACATGCGTTCGCGATCGCAGTCAAATGCAGACTCTCACCATAAAAATAAAACAAAAATTTTAAAATTCTATTCATATTTTTGTACTTAGTACAAAGATGAAAAACAAAATAAAACGTTTTTTAAAACGTTTTAAAAAGTTTTATTTTTTTATCAATTTTTTTATCTTTGATATTTATACCTAAAGATATTTTTGGAATTTCAACTTGAGGGATATTTTTGTTTTAAAGTACATTTGAAATTTTTTGTTTTCGATTGAGAAATAAAAACATTTTGAACTTTAGTGATATTTATTTTTGATAAAAACAAAAAAAAAAAACGTTTTCTGGTGCCTGAATATAGCAAATAAAATAATTAAATAAAAATAAAATAACCTCAAACCTACTAAATTAGAATTAATAAAAATACATATTAATGACAATATTAATTGTATTTGGTCTATACGACGCGTTTGAGAAAACAACACTTTACTATAAAAAATAAAATAATTGAAACAAAATTAACTAAAACTAAAAAAAAAAAAATTGTATACACAAATTTTACGTTTAGAATATTACTTGAGACCAAATCATATTTTACAAAAAAAAAAAAAAACATGTGGAAAGTTTCCCCCGAAGTTTTTACGTAAATTTTCAGAGCATATAGGGGAGAGTATGCTCTATCCAAATAAAATATAAAAAATAGCGAAATAAAATGTTCTTCTATAGTCGATACCCTCTCTCCTTAATCGACTAACTCGAGAAAATCGAAAGTATTTTTTTTTTGTAGCAGTATTTAGTAGTAGTAGTAGTAGTAGAAATTCTGTATTAAAAATGCTTGTTTTTTCTTAAACATTACAAAAAAAATGTTGAAGAATATACGGCTGTGACTATGTCGTCAGCCGGAAAAAGAGGTTATTACAATTGATTACACTGTGAGACAAATGGTAGGGGTCAGTGATCGGGAAGGGTTCAAACTACCGGGGAAAGTTATATCAGTAAAAAAGAAGTTATACGTGTCCCGGCGTTTCGCTGGGTCACCTCTAGGAATCGAGATATATCGATTTGACCTTTGGTGGTCTTTTTTTTGACATAACTCGAGAACCACTAGTCCGATTTTGCTCAAACAATTTTAAAAAATTACAATTCCTTTAACCTGTTCATATAACGTTTTTCTATATACTCAACAGTTTTGCCGGTAAAAATAAATGTATGGAGAAAAAAATATTTTTTGCCTAAAATATTAAAAAAAAAGTAGTAAACAAAAGTTATTTGATTTTTATGGTAGCGGTAACAAACATTTATTTTTACCGGCAAAACTGTTGAGTATATAGAAAAACGTTATATGAACAGATTAAAGGAATTGTAATTTTTAATATTTTTAAAATTCTTTGAGCAAAATCGGACTAGTGGTTCTCGAGTTATGTCAAAAAAAAGATATATCTCGATTGCTAGACGTGACCCAGCGAAACGCCGGGACACGTATAACTTTTTTTTGACCGATATAACATTTCCCGTTGGTTTCATCCCATCCCGATTTTGACTGTCGCATAGTGTTACAATTAAAATGTTTAATTGTTATATGCTTTGTTATAGTACTGGTAAAAATATGAGTAGTGGGTATCGAGTATTTGTCTTTTTTTTTGGGTACTCGATACTCAAAGCTACTACTCGATATTTTCAGAGTTGCATTTTGGACAGACAAAATATATAAAACTGTGACTCCGCTAAAATATTTACCACAAAAAAAGTGGCTCTGCATAAATATTTGTCACAAAACTACAACTCTGCTAAAAGAAAAAAAATCAGAAGTAAAATATTTAAAATTATATGTTAAAAAACTATGAAAAACGCAATGAATAGTTGATGAATTGTTTAAAAATATGTTTATAAATTTAAATATTGAATTACCATAAACATTTTCAAAGAATTTTACTAAAAATTTTTAAAAAATTTCAAATTTAAAAACCGTTAAAAGTATCGAGTATCCAAATCAAAAATATCGAGTAGTATCGACTATTGAAAAGTAACCGAATTTACCAGCACTACTTTGTTATCAATTTTAATTATATTCTTTCTGCCAAATTTCATATAGAGGTTAGTTGAAAAGTTCCTGCGCTCGAAATGAACGAATAATGTTTTTGTTACGAAATATATTTTTTTATTCAATATAATCTCCTAGAAGCTCAATACACTTGTTCCAATTATCTTCCAATAATTTTATCCCATCCTTATAATGGTTTTCCGGAAGCTCTGCAAAATAACCGTCTGCTATGGCCTCTTCATTCGACGAAAAATGCTTTCCACGAAGGAATTGTTTGAGATTTCTGAAGAGATAGTAGTCACTGGGAGCCAAATCTGGTGAATACGGTGGATGTTCAAGCAATTCGTACTTTAATTCTTTGAATTTAGCCATCGTCAAAACACTTTTGTGAACAGGTGCATTGTCTTGATGAAAAATGATTATTTTTTTCTTTAAACCAGGTATTTTCTCACGAATTTTTTCATCCAGCTGATCCAAAAGGCTGCAATAATATTCAGAGTTGATTGTTTTACCTTTCTGAAGATAATCAATCAACAAAATTCTTTTTCCATTCCAAAAAACTGATGCCATAACCTTCTTTGCTGATCGTTGTAACTTCACCTGCTATGAAGCTGAGCAACCACCTTCAGTCCAGTGTAAACGTTCTTGTTTCAATTTAGGATAATGGTGGTAGATCCAAGTCTCATCCATAGTTATAAAACGACGCAAGAATTCGGTTTTATTCTGCTTAAAACGCTCCAAATTACGCTGAGAAATTTGTTTTCGATCCAGTTTTTGTTGAATTGTTAATGTGTGCGGCACTAACTTCCCAAACAGTTTTTTCATACGTAATTCTTCATGTAAAATATGGAGTACTCGTTCGTCTGAGATGCCTATAGCATTAGAAATTTCACGCTTAGTCAAAATTGAATCTTCACTAACCATATTATGTACTTGCTCAATGATTTCTGCTGTGGTTGCAGTTTTTGGTTGTCCTTGGCGTGGATCGTCTTCAAGGCTAGTACAACTACGTTTAAATTCACCAGCCCAAAATTCAACGGTGCGTTTTGATGGTGAGGGCTCCTTATACACTTCTAACAATTGTTCATAAATTTTCTTTGCTTTTAAACCCTTCAAAACAAAGAATCTAATGACTGCACGATCAATTTTTTCCATATTAAAAAAAATCAATGACACGTCAACTTCAAATGGCTTGTAAACAAAGAATGAATTGACAGAATGACTTGCAACTTTGCATGTGTTCTCAGGACAGTTATAACAACTTGAGAAAAAAAAGTTTGGAGCTAGCAGTGCCATCTCTTGGTGAGCGCAGGAACTTTTCAACCAACTTGTACCTAAGCCTATTCGCTTTCAGGTTAAGACGCTATCTTTTAAAGGTATCCTAATAGAACACTGTGTGTCCTTAGACTAAAATAATTACTTACTATAAAATTTAAATCTTCAATCTAGCTTTGAGTTCTTGATAATGAGGTAAACAAAGAATGAAAATTAAAACTTCATTTTAAACTAATATTTTTTTAAATTTTACAAAATTTTATTTTATGCACTTTTTCGCTTCCTAACCCTACACTGCATATGAAAAATTCCTTTTTGAAAGATTAAGGGAATTTTGCTTTCTATTGGAACTGCCTCGGTTATGATTATAAAATGTACATTTGACGTATATTTGGGTAATTTTATGATAGCTGCTATGAGGCATCCTCAGCCCTTAGAAGATAAGTCATCTTAGATATAAATATCATTTATTATTTTAAATTTCTGTAAGCCGCTATTGCTAATCTTTAATTTTATTAAAAATAAACAAGATTAAAACAAAATATTTAAACAAAAAAATAATCTATAATAAAGTTTTAATGCGTATTAAAAAAGCTTAAAAAAAAAAATTTTTAATTAAACTGGAAAAGCATTTACTCATTATAACACAATTTTTTTAAATAATTCTATTGTTTCGTTTTTTAAGCTAACACAACACACTAACAATCATGTATCCATTCATAATAAAATCATGCTTTACTTTTGTATTATTTTTTTAAAATAAATAAATGTATGCACTTAATAGTTTATAAATTTAAAATATATTAAAACAGTTTTTTTTTATTCTAATATATCAAATTTATACATCAAAAACATTTAAATAACGTCCATCATTTTTAATCTATTTATCGTCAACATAAAAAACCACATATCAGCACAATAACATGCCATGACAAGCAAGAATGAGATTTTTTAGTGTTGTGTTTCACTTTTGTTTCACAAACCATCTACTAAAACTCATGAATATTTAAATAAAAATATTTAAATTTTATAGCAAAAAAATTTATATACCATATAATATGCTTAACTATAAAATTCAAAATACCGAGAGTAAGTGAAAATTTGTTTAAATAAAAAACATTTTCTAAAACATTATTTAACAGTTTAGCTTTTAGGATTAGATGCAATATGAAAAAAATGAAAACACATTAAGGATGAAAAAATGAAAATACATTTAACCAAAAAGAAAGTGAAATAAGGGGAGACAATATCAAAAAATAAATTGTAAAAAATGTTTTAATTAAATAGATTTAAATAAAAACAAGATAAAGACGACAATTACACTCAAAGAGATCTCAGTAAAGAAGTAAAATTTGAACTTTTAAGAACGCAGACAGCATTTTAAATTTGACTTTCGCTTAAATATTTAGGTGGAACTAGGCATGCCAGATCGAAATTGGCAAAAAGCTTGACATTCAGAGGAAAAAGCTTGATTTTTCTTGACATTCAAAAAAAAAGTCTTGATTTTTCCTGACAATTTAAAATTCAGTTAGATTAGCAAAAAAAAAAATGCAAAATTTGACTTGAAAATTTAAATGATATTAATTTATACAGATTTTTTACATTCTTTTTTACATTTTTTAAATACATGGGCCCATATGTTGTCAATGGATGTGTCTTTTGGCAATTCTTTAAAAACTTCCCGAAGGCAGCAGTAATCTGCATAAAACTTATCAGTAATAATTGAATTTGATATTTTTAAAATGAATGGCAGCTCTGCTTAATTAGTCCTTGATAACAACGAGTGTTTTATATTTAAAACAGCAATTTGCTAAAAAAAACTGATTTTTCTCCAAAAACCATATCTTCTTTCTAAGTATTTTACATTTTGTAAAAATTGGTTAGCTTCTAACTCAAACGTTTCCTTTTCATTCAAAGAAAGACTTTTTATGCTTCACTACCATGGAAACAGTAATTTATCCGTAACGAGTAAAAAGGTTAAAGTCGGGCATGCCGACTATACAATACCCTACACCAGTCTGGTTAAAAGCCAACTAATGTTTGGATCCGAAATTCGAATGGGTTAAAATGGGACTTGTGTCAAAATTTTCTATAATGTGAGTCAGCGAATCAAATTTCATTAAAATATCTTAATATTTGCGACCTGCAGTTTGTAACCAAGCCAATTTTGGGGGGACCCTTATATGGGCACTAGGTCTAAACATGAACCGGTGTTAACCAAAATCAATAGACTTCGTCCCTGGGCTGCCATAGGTCGGTGTACCAAATTTCATCAAAATATCTTAATATTTGTGACCTGCAGCGTATAACCATATAATTTTAGTTGGACCCTTATATGGGCACTAGGTCTAAACATGGACCGATGTTCACCAAAATCAATAGGCTTCGTCCTTGGGCAGACATAATTCGGTGTACTAAATTTCATCATCAATATTTTTTGGTGTTACAAACATCAGCACAAACTTATAATACCATGACCACATAGTGGTGTAGGGTATAAAAATTAGTCATGGTATATTTACAAATAATGAGTTTTTATACCCTACACCAATATGTGGTCAGGGTATTATAAGTTTGTGCTGATGTTTGTAACACCAAAAAATATTGGTCCTAGACCCACCTTATAGTATACCGATCGGCTCAGAATTTTTTTTTATTTCGATTTAACGATGTCCGCCTGTCCGTCCGTCCGTCTGTCTGTCTGTCCATTAGAGTGGTCCAAAAAAACATGAAAGTTGGAATTCGCGATCTCCACAATGTTGCCCCTATTCCTTAATGTCTAAAAACTCTCTGTGCCAAGTTTCAGCTAAATCCGCTGTTATTTAGAGGTAGCACAAAAAGTTGTCTTTTAAAAATTAATAATTTATCTCTAGAGTAATTTATACAAAAAGTAGGGTTGACTTTAAATTTAATTATTTCTTAACCTGTACGCTATTATTTAACAATTTTTTTTAAATCTGGTCTTAATTAATGAGAATATAAGGCATTTTAAATCAAAACTAAAAAAAATTAAGTAGCTTTTAAGTAATTCGCGGTTTTTTTTAAATTTATACAAAAAAGTACATATTTTAGTCAAATTCTCGAAATTTTCCGAAAAGATGTAATTAAAAATTCAACTTGTTTTTGCCTTGTATGCGTAAATTTCTCAAATCTGATCTTTATTTCAACAAAGATTATGAATCAGCAATCGAAACTTAAAAAAAATTTGTGGTTTATGAATTATTCGCGGTTTTTGAAAATTCAAAAAAGCTCAAGTTTTTTGAGATATTTTCCTAATAACCTGTAAACGGTGCTATCGAAAAATGCAATTTGTTATACTTTTGCAATTTACTTACCAAGGACCTTCATTATATATAACACTGATTTTAATTTTAAAAAGGATAACAGATATCCTTGCAAATTAACTTAAAATTTGACATTTTTTAATATTTCGCTATTATTTAGCTTGCTATAATTTTAGTGCTACCAAAAACCCTGTCTCACATAATAGGACATTCCACAGATATATATTAATGCAAAAACGAAATTTTCATATTTGTAAATATAAGAAAATATCCTGATCGAAGTTGATCATTTTTTGTATGAAATTTTCAAATTTCGCGAAATCCGCGACTCCGATTTCAAATTTGATTTCATATTCGTAATGTACACCTAAAAATATATTAGATTTGATATGTCGCGATCATAATAATTATATTTAATTTTTCTCATTTTTTCCATTATTTTTAATTAATTAAAAATAATAGAACAAGTACAACCTCGAAACTTCAATTTTTTTATTTTTTTTTTTTTTTTTTTTTTATTATTTATTATTTTATTTATTTATTCAGTTTCATATAATTTCATACAATTTCAATTTCAATTTCATACAATTTTAATTTCATACAATTCATGTGAATTCAGAACCTTACAAAGCCATGGTGGCTTGTCCGCAGGTTATAAAATCCTATAAATTGGTATCTTATTGGTTATACGCTTTCATTATGAGCTTATAAAAAATTCTTTAATTAGTTTTTTTCTCTTGTGGTAATTAGTAGTGTTGATAATAGTACGTGGCAGCATATTAAATATTGTTGGTAACATTACAGGTAAAGTACTCTTTCCGTAGTGGTTTCTATATTTTTGAACTTTAAATTTTCCCTCATCTTTCCATCTGGTGTTATGGTTATGATCTATTTCCTGTAGATACCTAGAATCTTTGAAGTATTCGCTGACCAATGTAGTGTAATATATTCCTTGTACATTTAGTATTTTCTGTTGTTTCGCTATTTTGTTGATGGTTTGTGTAATATCGTTTGAATTGTTACTGGTGATGTTGTTTGTCATTATATTGATATTATTATGTGTGTTACTGTTGATTGTATTTAAGTTGTTTGCAGTATCGTTGCTAGTGTGATTTTCGTTTATATTGTATATGTTGTTATCAGCATTTAGTGTTGATTCTGTGATTGTTGTATATTGATCAGTAGAGCTTATTATGTTGGTGGTTGTTGTTATTTGGTTATTTGTGTTAATTTCGGTTGCATTGTTGATTATATCATTATTGATCGTGTTGCTATTGCTTCTAATGTTCTCGTTTATCCCTTGGTTGTTGGTGGTACTAGTTAGGTTTGTGTTGCGTGTGTTGTTTCTTGTTATATTTTCATTTGTTAAACTAATGTTGGTGATATCGTTGTTTTAGCTTATTGTAGTGTTGTATGATGTTTGTTGTTGTTTTCTTAATATTTTAAGGATTCTATTTTGAGTTTCTTGGAGTAGTCGACAATGTGTAGAGTTTCCCCAGGCAGTGATACCATGTCTTATGTGAGACTCCACTAACGAAAAATATGCTTGTCTTAGTACAGTATTATTTGAGCAATACTTAAGTTGAAAAAGCATATATGCAGCTTTTCGAAGCTTTTTACTGACTTCATCTATATGTATATTCCACTTGAAGTTATGATCCAAATGAACTCCCAAGTACTTATATCTATTTACAACTTCGATTGTAGTGGAACAGTTGTCGTTTTCTGTTTCGTTGATCTAGTTTTCATGTAGACAATCCGTTTCATGGAAAACAATCTGTATTTCTGTGTATCGGCAATGAGGTGGCTTTATATGCATAAGTTTGGTCTTGGTTGCGTTTATCATCAGACCGTGGTCGTGACACCATCTAGTGGCTATATTAAATTGATTCTGCATTATTTTTACTGCAGTGTCTATATTTTTATGTGTTACAACTATAGCCGTATCATCGGCGTATGCATACGTTTGACTGTTTTTAATGCATTCATAAGCTCATTAGAGTATATTATGTATAGTATCGGTCCTAGTTTTGAACCTTGCGGTACCCCGCAGGTATTGTCCGTTTTAGTGCTGAGATTGTGTAATATTTTAACATAAGATGAGCGCAATGTCAGATAGCTTTTGAACCATTCAAGAGACTTTCCTCGTATACCATAATTCTCCAGAGTCTGTATTAATTTAGCATGTGAAAGAGTATCAAATGCTTTACTAAAATCTATAAAAAGTGTTAAGCAATGATGTTTTCTACTAAGTTGTTCATTGACATGGTTAGCAAAATTACCAAGTAATTTATTGATGTTTTTCCCTTTTTGAAAACCGTACTGTCTGGAATTTATTATGTTGTATTTGTCCAAAAATTCTGTGAGTCGCTTACATATAACCTCTGCCATAATTTTCTCAATAACCGACAGAATTGCAATAGGTCTATAGTTATTTATATCCGCTTTCGTTCCACCTTTGTAAATTGATCGTATAATGGATATATTTAGAACGTTTGGTATTGTTGCATTTTCAATAATAGTATTCATCAATTTTGTTATAATTGGTGCCATAGTTCGCGCATTATCTCGTAAGTCTTTTGGCCTTATTTCATCAAAACCCGCACTTTTGTTTAACTTTAGTTTGTTTAAAATGTTAAATATTTCAGTCTCGTTTGTGTAATTCATATATATTGAGTTTTGGGATGTGTTTGATATATTGTTTATTGTTTTTTTATCACAGTTATGTAGTATTTTATCAACATTGGTTTTAAGGTTTATTGCAAATTTATTGCAAATTTCTTCTGTGTTTAAATTAAGATTTTTGAAATTTTTAAGTATGGTTTCATCAATGTTATACGTTCTTTTACCAATAATTTCGTTAATAATTTGCCACGTTATTCGAATGTTACCTTTGTTTTCAAAAAATTTCGTTTTATAATATGAGTTTTTGGCGTACTTTAATTTCTTATTTACTATATTTCTATAAATTTTATATTCTTTTTCAAATGTTTTATTATTTCGGCATGAATACCATTTTTTATAAAGTTTATCTCTTGTTTCACAACACTTTATTAAATAATCATTCATCCATGGATTTGGAATTCTTTGTTTATTATTTTGTTTCTTTATGGTTGATTTTTTATATATTTCAGAAAATTTATCGTGTATTAAATTAAACATTTCATTTGCGTTTGTGGTACATCCTATGGCGTGCCAGTCGGTTGTTCTTATCTGGTTGTTTACTTTGTAGCTACATATTTGTTTATGTTTTGCTATACGTTTTACTTCTTCTATTTCGTGCTCAGAGAGACAACATCCCAGCAAAGACATGGTAATGACAGGTCATTACCACACGGATTACCAAGTAATGATAGGTCATTACCTTTTGCATTACTTTAAAATACAAAATAATGACTTACCGATAACAAGTTATAGACGTGCTTATATATTCTTGCAAAGTAATCACTTACTGGTAATTGATTAAATAAGTACTGATTTAGTCTTTTTTATATTAATATTTTATTTATAAATTTGTTTTGAACTAAATAGGAAATTTTCCAAAGTAAAAATTTTTTTCCCAATATGACCAACAATTTTACAATGTAGGGTAACCACTTATTTCCTAACTTCTGAGTAACTACTTATTCTTTCACTATGGGTAACTCGGTATTCGCATTTGTTTTGTAAGCGAGACGGTAATGACCACCCATGAATTTTTGGACATCGCGAACAAAAGTAATGTTGCGAGTAAATAGCCTGGTAAGTAGTGAAACCCTTTGTGTGCTACTTACTTGCTTAATTACTCGGTAATGTCTGTTTTTGCTGGGATGTAAGAGCATAATGATCAGAGACGTTAGTTTTTATTATTGACGCATATGTGTGGGTGTCTATATTTCTGTTGCGTATGAAGAGATGGTCAATGCATGTACTTGTGTTATTATTTAAATCTTCCCTTGTACTTTCGTTTATTATGCACTGCATCCCATTAGACATCATTATATCTAAGTATTTCTCTGCTTCAGAGTTTGCTTTAATGAGATCAATATTTATGTCTCCAATAATAATAACGTTTTTTTGTTGTTTCATATTACTAAGCATCTGTTCAAGTTCTTCAATAAAGGCATGTACATTAAGAGAAGGGGGGCGGTAAATAGCGATTATAGAAATGGGTTCTTTGTTTGTGTTTATTTGCAATTGCATCATTTCAAATGAGATAGTTCTTATTAAATCAGTTTTGCTATTTATATTCTCTTTTGTGTAAATAGCTATACCTCCTCCTCTCCCTTCTCTGTTTATAAAATTTGCTGAAAAGCCATATATGTTATATAAAGAGTTTTCTGAGTCACTGATGTTTGTTTCAACAAGAATTATAATTTTGATATGATCTATTATATTATGTATGACCGATAAAAATGGTGTAAAATTTTTTCGCATGGATCTAATATTTAGGTAAATGATTGAAACTGGATAACTTAAAAATTCTTTGTTTATTTCATTAAAATTATCTAGTTTTTGGGTAATAATTTGGCTCATTTTGCATTTATTGTTATTGTTAACTTTTGTTATTATTGTAACTAATTGAGAAATTTTTCTTTAGGTTTTTATAAAAAGAAAGGAGATATATGTTTTAGCAAATGAGTTCAATATCACAAGCATTTACTAAAATTATTGCGGTTGAGTTTTCCTGTTTTTTAGCGAAAAGGTGACCATTACGAACCCATACAAATTTCCAGCCACTCTCCTTTGCCTTAATTTTCGCAAGCCATAAAAGACGTCGATTGTGTGCCGTAAGTTGGTCATTTATGTATACGTTGCTGTTTTCTACATTTGGTGGTTGTTTGTTAAATACATCTCCACTAACTCTATGGTTTCGAATTTTACCCATTAGTTCTCTTTTCTTGTTTAGTGAGCAAAACTCCACAATAATTTTGTTGTCTCTTTGTTTTATGCGATATGCATTACTTATATCTGCGATGTGCTACCTCTAAACAAAACTTTTTTGGTTATTTTTTTTGATCAGACCACATTTTTTTTCAAAGTGGCATATTTGAAGGGTTGTGGAGCGTGAAAATTCCAACTTTTTTTTTTGGACCACTCTACTGTCCATGCATTCTTGTGCGCACTCTACAATCAAGCCAAATCAAGCCCGTCTGGCAACCCTAGGTGGAACAGATTTTTTCTGTTCTTGACTAAAAGTCGATTCATGTGTGTTCGTTTATGTTCACAAACACGCATTCACATCGATAATTTAATCCATAATCTGCATGCCAGCAAAAAAAATTAAAGTCATGTTTTATAAACCAATTTTTGTTTTGCTTCCCAAGTATCCGCTAGTGTGTTTTACTGCATTTTTAGAAGTAATTCTGAACAACTCCAAAAAATCACTTCTTCATTGATCCCAAAGTGTCCGTTAGTGTATATTTACAGTTTTTTTTTAAGTAATCCAGAAAAATACTAAATTTTTATAATGGTTCTGGCCAACCAAAAAGAAGCCAGATCATGTTTTTTATTTGAAAAGATAGAACAATTTAGATTAAATACAAGTTCTTATGTAAAAATATAAGAATTTTAAGCTATATTTGTTACAACTTTTTTTCGCTTATTTTATCTAATTTTGCTCGTTTTTTGTTTATTTTGTAAATATTGTCTTATTTTTGATATTTTCTTTAAAAATTAAGCTTATTTTATCCGAAAATATAGCATATTTTTGGTTTTTTCCATAAAATTAGTAATCTTAAACATTATTTTAAGTCGACATAAATTTTCTTTTTAAAATTTATTTTAAATTAAAAAATATCTTTTGTTAGAATAAACTTTTTCTTTTTCCAACCTGAATTGTAATAGTACAAATATGCCAATGACGATTTCCTTAGGCAAGAATGAAATCCAGATAGGGACATGCCGCAACAGATTATTTTTCACAATTTGTTAAATAAGTTTTGGGATTTTAGCACATTTAATTCCTTTAATGCAATTAATGTATTTCCTGATGAAAACAAATTTAAGAATATCACAACTTTCCCTGATTCCTGAAGTTCCGAGGAATATAGCATTAAATTAAATAAACATTTTAATTTTTATGAGGATTTCAATGAAGAAGTAATGAAATTTAAGGGCTTATTTTTTAATTTTAAGCGCTTACTTTACTGTTTTCTCGAGCCTTTTAATATTGCTTTTAGAGCTTTTTTTTTGTTGCCCTAGTTATATCAAATTTTTATTAAACCAATTTTATACAAATACCTTAAAATCTATAAACGACGAATTAAGACACAGGGGATTATGGGAAAATGACACAGATATTAATTAACATTTTATTTGAACTAATTTTCATTTATTTAATTTTTCTTAGATTTTTAAATTAGTTGCATTATTTTTATTTAGAATCGTTTTAATTTAATATGTATATTAGATCACCCATGAATGTATGAGATTTTCAAAAGAGCTTTTTTGTTCGCTCCACCGGCAGTTTCCTATAAATTGGGCATAAAAAATAATATGTGTACAAAAATTGGATTTCTCGGGCGCATACAGGCCAGTCAGTTTCTAAATTATCTAAATTATCTAAAAACACTTCAAAGCTTTTCTGCGCCATAACTTTTAAATTTGACGTTTTTTTGAAAATATAATATGTAATCATTTTTATGTAGAGGACAAACACTTCCTTCGTACTATACTTCTGCCTAAGTATGATGTATATTGAAGTTTTAAGGAGATTTAAGGTTTTCGGGTCCTCAAGTAGACCCTGGACACGACTGAACTACCTCATCCGACGACAAAATCCCTGTTACAAACTTAAAATTTGCCTTTTTGATATTTCGCTATTATTTAGTTTGCTATAATTTTATAGTTAAAAAAATCATATCTCACATATTAGGACATTGCATTAATGTAAAAAAGAAATTTTCATAGTGGTAAATATAAGAAAATATCCTGATCAAAATCGAAAATTTTTTGTAGGAAATTTTCAAATTTCGCGAAATTCGCTACTCCGATTTCAATTTTGATTTCATATTCGTAATGTACACCTAAAAATATATTAGATTTGATATGTCGCGATCATAATAATTATATTTAATTTTTCTCAGTTTTTCCATTATTTTTAAATACCCAGGTAAAAATCGACATATATGGATCCATACATGGATGCATAAATCTCCATACATGCATCCGTATGTGAACATACTTGTGCATTAACGAAATTTGAGGTAATATCTGCATGTAAGGTCATAAATGTCCATGCATCTTCATGTATGTTCATACATGTAAATACATGTAGATATTACCTCAATTTTCGTTAATGCACAAGTATATTCACATATGGTTGCATGTATGGAGATTTATGCATCCATGTATGGAAGAGCATGCATGTTTATGAGAATGAACGAACATACATTAATCCTGTATGGATCCATATATGTAGATTTTTAGCCGGGTAATTAAAAATAATAGAACAAAACATTTTTGGTGATTTTTTTATCAGACCATATTTTTTTTAGAGTGGCACATTTTTAGGGTTGTGGATCGTGAGAATTCCAACTTTTTTTTCACTAGTCTACTGTCCATAGGAAAAGGCAGAAACTACCCTACGGGGAATGAGGGTCAATTGCCCTGAAAGTACCTATCCTGTGAGTGGTTAAAGCAAGACTTGTCACAGGATTGGTATAATTTACCATTGCTGTGGGTTAAGCAGTGAAAACTACACTTAAAGGACTAGTCCCATGACTGGTGAAACGGTGGCATACCACTTAATCGTCCTCAAAGCACCTATCCCGTGACTAGTAAAAAGAGGACATACCACTAAATTGCCCTCAAAGTACGTATCCCGTGACTGGTTAAAGAAGGACTTGCAGTAGGACTGGTATAATTTACTAGTGCTGTGGGTTAAGCAGTGTCAATTATACTTAAAGGACTGGTCTCGTGACTGGTGAAATGATGACATACCACTGAATTGTCCTCAAAGTACCTATCCCGTGAGTGGTTAAAGATGGTCTTGTCGCAGGACTAGTATAATTTATTATTTCTATGGGTTAAGCGCTGTCAATTATACTTAAAGGACTGACCCCAAGACTGGTGCAAAGAGGACATATCACTTAACTGGATAAGTGTGTTATAAAAAACCCCACAAGTAAGACTTTATTTTTTTTTTATTTTTTAAAGAGAAGCAACACTCATGAAATTCTTCCTATTAATTAACGTGTTGCTTCCTTTAGAAAGGGGATAGAGAAGAAGTGAAACGTGGTGAAAGATGAAGGGCTTCAAATATGACAACACGGTAATTGCGCGAGATGTTGAATTTTAGAACAGTTGTTGCGCGCCATCTGATGGTGAATTGGCGAACTTTGTTGAAGCTTTTTAGTTGATAGCCCTGTTATATTATTTTACTTCGGTGGGGTAAAGTGCTATGAGAACACCGAAGGAGGACGCTGCGATATGTATGAGGGAAAGAAAAAACTCATATATATTACTATTTTTCATAAATTGATGTTGCCTTGGTTGTGGCTCGAACCCGCAACCTCAAGTGTAACAGTCCAACGCGCTAATCATTACACACAGCGCCCACAATTGGTCGGTTTCTCAGTACACTGATAGAATTATCCTTCATGATGAACAATTTCGTAGAATTTTTTTTCGTAAGTTCAATGAAGAATTTTATGAAATCTTAAATGAAATGAAAACTTAAAAAATGTCCAGGAAGCGCAGAATGCGAGAGAACTAATTCTAAGCACTTGGTGTTTTCTTTAAATTTTAGCATCAAGCCCCAAAAATTCCGTGTTAATACGTAATCTTTTGGAGGATTTTGCAGGAATTTTAGAATCGGTAAAAGGTTCGACGCATATATATATCTTATATCTTAAAAGAACATCTTAAAAAAGGAATATGTATTTCATATTGTATTTCTGTGAAAAAACATACCAAAATTCTTCAAAAAAAAATTAATTTTTATATTTTAGTTTGTTGACAAATGAAAACATTTGTGCTTTTTATTACATAACAATTTTGTCAAGGTTTTGCTGTGAGAATTTTACTTATAATACCAAAACCATAACAATTTCCATTCACCTCAGTTTTGTCAATGTTTTTGTCAGTTTTGTAATGGGACTGGTTCTGTATCAGTTCCTTTTAGGTTAGTTGGGTGACGTGTCACAAAATATACAAAGTGTGACTCATTCTGTGACGGATCCTTTTGGGTTAGTTCGGTGACATGTCTCTTTAAGTCAGTTAGGCGACATGTCCTTTTTGGCTAGACCTGCGACATGTCGAAAAGTGTCTAATCTGTGGCAATACATCATTTCCAATGACAACGCCATGTTAAAGTGATATGTCTCTTTCAAAGAAAAAGACCGATCAACGACCTGTCTCTGCCCCCTTGGGACCTATCCTGCGTGTCATCTGGGACCGGTCCCTTTCCCCGTAGGGTAGATCTAGTCTGATTTGAAAATTAATGTGTTTATACTTTTCAGAGAAAAAGGTTTATATTCTTCTTAACCTCAAATCTACTAAATTTAAATTAAAATTTGAGGATGTTACTAATAATATCGCGTTGCAAATACAAATAAATATAATACAATGTATAATATAAAACATATCCCTCGCTTACTTTAGTGATGGCAGCTATTTAAATTTTCCAAAAATATATCGATAAAGTATATGGGTGAAATCAAAAAATGTGATAAATTTTTGGGCCAAATTTTTGAGAAGCAAAAAGTGTTAATATTTCGGTTTTTTCTTAATGGAATCAGTAAGTTTAGTCATTATAAACCTAATTGCAAAAAATTACCTTCTACAAGTTGTCGCAATAACTTTTTTTGCACAATTTTAATTTTTTTTGTTATAACGGAGTTTACATTTCTGCAAGCAAAAGATATAACAAAAAAAATGAGTACGAATTTTCTTCAATTTATTAGTTTTTCGTATTTGGGTTTTCCACTTCCTTTCCAATGATATTTAATTTGTGTTTATCAAATTGGCGGTTTCGCGAATAAAAATACAATTCATTCCGCGAAAAAAAATTTTATTTATTTTAATTTTGTATTTTTGCTCCTTTAAAATGCTTTTCAAAAATATAAAATTTTTTTAACTCAACTATTTTCTTGAGCTTAAGGTTTGGTTTTTATTTTTAAAAAGTTTTTTATTTTCGAGATATTTCGCTACTCCAATGTGTAGCATCTTCATAACAATTAATTGTTATTTCCTGAAAATAGTAGAGTTAAAAATTTAAAAAGAAGGTTAAATAAACGAAAAGAATATAAATGTTTTTAAAATCCAAACAGCGGTTGCGCAGTTACAAAATAATATATTAAAAACATAACATTTCGCGATCAAAAAATTCTTAAATTGTGTGAAACAAATTTATTTTGTCAAACTAATGTCAGTAATGACTCGAAATATCGATTTAAAACCAATGAAATGCAAAATCAATCGTTTTCCGCTTCAGCAGCTTAGGGTAAAAAACTGATAATATTTTTTGATCTGACGCAAAATTATTAGTTGAATCATCTTTTGAAGCATAAATATTAATTGAATCACCTCTGTTTATAGTTATTTTAAAATATATTAAACATTTATTTACATTTATATGAATGAAATCTGATGCAAAAATTGTGGTTACGGAGTTTACAGTTACGGAGTTTACATTTGGTTACTTTTTTCGTTTTCTTTCAGAAACGCTTTGTCAGAATTTTTTTTCCGAAACAAAATCACATGATGCCTACAAGGTGAATCCAAATATGACATTGTTTTTCTTACTCGTTAAATAGTTTGGTGTAAAAATTAGGAACGGAGTTTACAACATTTTTTCAAATCTTATTAAAGACATGCATTTTCATCTCGAGAATGTTACATGCTGCAGAAAAGCTTCAAGTCTGTTATACTGGATGATTACTTACAGTCCAACAATCATTTGAGTATTAATAACATTATACTTTTCGCAATATAAATAATAAATAACTCCAAAATTCTGGTATATGCATTTTTATCAAAAATTATGACGAAAAATCGTTACAGAGTTGAAGTCGTGATAGCTAAGATATACGAAAAAGTTTGTAAAATGTATTAATTTTTTTTAAAAACGGCACTTTTCCTCTTCATAAAAATTCTTACAGTTAGTGTTTAACTTTATTGGTTATTAAAATATAAGCTATTAAAGTTAAAAAACCTTATGAGTTACTTGTTACGGAGTTTACATTTGGCCTATAAAATTGATAACAAATTTTATGTATTAACCAAAAATTGGTGAGATTAATATAAATTTTGTAAAACAGGTGACAATGCGCTGATATATATCGAAATATATAACTCAAATGTAATCCATGCATTAGAAATTAGGTGGTTACACGGTTTTTATCACATTTTTTGATATCACCCATATAATACAATGTATAATATAAAACATATCCCTCGCTTACTTTAGTGATGGCAGCTATTTAATTTTTCCAAAAATATATCGATAAAGTATATGTTATTTATTATTGCTGAATTTCAATTAACCAACTTTAGGGTATTTTTATATTATATTCTGAAAACTTTCTCGAGCTACGTGGGTCTTATTCTGCCGAGGTCAAGAGTCAAATTATTGGATAATTTGTATTTTTTATGAAAATCTTTCGAAGTATTTTGTTAGTTCTCACGAATTTTGAGTATCTACTTGAAAAAATCCATCATTGACATTCTTAAAGATAAGTCCGAGTTAAACTTTATATGTACTTGGGGTAAAATTTTTAAAGCATTAAAATATATTGTTTGATAAAACGAATGTTGTCCCGATATATGACCTTACGAATAGTTTCTCGAATAATAACACTCAAACGATGTGTATTGAATAGCAGCACTTTTAGCTTCCGACACGGGATTAGAATGTCCAAAATGGTATATTTGGTTCATTTTATGGTTTTATTTTATCGAAATAGGGCTCTAAAGTTTCTTTATGTAGAGCCTCTTTATAACGAAGCTTTTTTCCAAAAACAATTTTTTGGGCAAAATATATAACTTTTGACATCATAAATCGGGTGTCGGAACCTAAATGTCACGTACAAAAAATGTTCGTTATATTTTCCGTATTCAGCTCATCATTCACGTATCGTTTGAATTCTATTATTTGAATAATGTTTTAACAATACACCCTAATCTACTCTCCAGTTGCCTTTTTTAAAAAGCGTTTCGAATAAACACAAAACTTAATGTCTAACAGTAACATCTCATGAAAACAGGGCTCTTAAATTATAGAATAGAGTGTAGTTAAACAAAAGAGGAAGAAAAAAGATAATAAAGTATAGAAAACACTTAAGGGATATTTGTGTCTTTTTTATTCATCTCAGTTGTCCAACGAGTCCTTGATATTAATTTTTTTCACTTTCTGACGCATATGCTTTAAGATTCATCTAGTTTTTTGTTAATTTTTTACTGTTTGTAAAAACAACCTCGTCGTCCGTTACATACAAAAATAGTAAAAAAAAGAAGAAAGTCAAAACAAAAGTATATATTTGTAGTGGTTTGTAGTTTTAATTGCAGCATTGTTGTTTTTGCATTTGTTTGGAGTAGTATGGTATAAAAATGATTGTTGAAAAGAAAACAAGTATAAAAAAATAATGGCGGACATGCCGACTATATGATACTATAACTGATAGCCTGATGTGGGTGGTATTCCGGGAAACGAATTAAATTCCGGGAGGGGAATGTCAATTAACGGTACAACCCACACAAAATACTAAAAGCGAGTGTTAATTACGAAATTGTTTATATTAATTAAAATTTGAAATGATTTTGCAGCTATCACTCAAAGTAATAATCATATCAATTAAAACATTAATTACAAATAAAGAATAAAAATATATAATATTGTCTAAAAGGTGCGTGCGTTAATATATTTAAAGGGGGTATCGAATCTAGGAAAAATTTTGTTTTCAAATTTTATATTTTATCTGGATGGAGCATACTTTCCTCTATATGCTCCGAAAATTTCAATAAAAAATTCGAAGAAATTCAAGTTCTACATGTTTTTTTGTAAAATATGTTTTAGTCCCAAAGCACTGTGTACAAGCCAAAAGTACAATTCAGGTAAAGGGAAAATATGTTTATATATTCAAAATCTACGATTATTGTATATTTTGTGAGTGAAATATTGTATCATTGTGGTTACTCGTTGTTAGTTGGCGAGAGTCCAAAATCAAAGTTTTTGAATTTTGTGACATTTCTTATTTTGTAATGATACAATCAAAAAATCATAAGTAAACAATAATTTGTCCCAAAAATAATCTCAAATTATAAAACTGAGACTAGTTCTCAAAAAAATAGAAACCTGTTAACTGCCTGTTTTTATAAAAAGAATCAGACGGATTCATTAAAACATTTCTGTAAAAAACACAAACTAAACAGATCTATTTTAAGTTTTTTTAGCCGCATTTGTTCTACATGGAGTCGTAACAAATTTGTGCAATAATTTTGAAAGAAAAACGTTTTTAAATTAGTGTTTTTCACATAAATTTGTTAACGAATTCGCCTGATTCTATTTACAAAATCACCCAGTAAATACGGAAAAAGTAACAAAATTATTAATTTTACCTCAAAAATGTATGCTTTTTGAAAATCCTAAATTTTCAAAAAAAAAGCCCTAAAATGTTCCAAGAGATATTTGAAAAACTTGAATGCCAATGTGTTCCATAAGATGTCTTCTACCTAGGTTTTTGCGACCGTTTGCGACCGTTCGTAAACTTTCGAAATTTTGCCCGTTAACTGAAAAAGTACCTTCAGACCTCGCTGATTTCCAGCATTCCAGAGTTTTAGTAAAAACTAAAAAATAGAATTAAAAATTACCTTAAATGAAGTTTTTCTCACACAGACTAGCCCCCTAAAGTGCATGTTTGTTGGACATTTGAGTATCAATTCTGAATAAGTACGAAATTAAGCCTTAAACACATTTTAAGTTTTGACTTATTTCTGGCATTGAAGTTATATTTTCAACTTTGATGTCTTCAGAGACTTATAGTAGAATTTTATGATAAATATTTTTGCGGAACATTTTAGCTCTCTAACTCTTGATCTTATGGGTCTTTTTTGACACTTTTTAAAAAGGGCCAAAAGAGACCCTTTAATTGCAGAGTTAGAGGGTTAAAATGTTCCACAAAAATGTGCCTCGTAGTGTTCTACATAAGTTCGCTGAACATATCATATACCTAAATAGGAAGATTCACATGGTTTCCTATGCCGATGCACAAAAAAACATTTTAAAAAGAGGGGAAATTTTAACGCCCCAAAAACATAGGGCCAGGCGAAAACTTTCACAACGCCGATACACTTATATTTTTCTTTGGTCTCTCTGCCAGAATCATCAGAATTTTTTTTTTTTTTGGACAGTGTAATTTATTTTCAACACACAACAATTTTAAATTTATGGCCGCCATATTGGATCCGCCAATATTTCACGAATTTGATTTCACATTCGTAATCTGCTACCCAAAAACTTCCCCTGGTGGAAATTTGAAGTAAATCAGGCGACATAAGAAATCTAATGAAAAAATTCAATTCCGCAATTTTGAATTTTATATTTTTTATTTCAGATTCGTGATCAGCAACAACCAAACCACTTTTTGTGATATCATTCAGTCTCATATACTCAATATTCTAGTTTTGGCCAAATTCGATGATGCTGGCCCACTGTGCAAAGTAATACTCTATGTGGTAAATTTTTTTTTTAATTTTTATTAACCCTTTTTATTAATGCTCTTTCTTCTGTTTACGTACAATAATATTTAAACCATATATTTGGCGTTGAAAATCTACTATGGAACCAGAGTTTGAAGAATTAATTCCTTAATTCAATTTTGCAATTCTGAATTAAAAATTCGATGAATTAATTCACTAAGCACCATATATTGAATGGAATTAATTCATATTTGTTTGGTTCGATTTATTTTGTTACGAATTAATTCAATTGCAATAGTTCTTTTTATTAAATCAAATAAATTAATTCACAGGTGAACACGTTCAATTTTATAAATCGAACGGAAAAAAGGTGAATTAATTCCTCACTGAATTAATTCACTACTGAATTCCTTCAATTTCATTTTCGTTCAGTGAATTAAAAAAAATAAAATTACGTTCAGTGAATTAAATAAAAAAAAAATAAGTTCACTGAATTGAAAAAAAATAAAATAAGTTCACTGAATTCAAAGCCTGTTTTCTGCCGTTCAGTAGAAGAAAACAATGATGTACAAATAAAATTTTTAAATAAGCAATTTTACAGCGTGTGCTAGTAAAAATGAACAAATTAGAAACCGGATGCTGTTTATCAACCTACATGATTCAAAAATAAAGCCTTTTACTATTAAAAATAAAAACTTTACAGATATAAATTTGGAAAAAAATATAACTATTAATTTTTCAAACTAGTTATGCAGTAATATAGTTATATTTTTTTACAAATTTATATCTGTAAAGTTTTTATTTTTAATAGTAAAAGGCTTTATTTTTGAATCATGAATTTTGAATCGCCTTTTTAAATTTTTTTTCATTGGATTTTTCCTTTATAGCAAAACACTGGTCTCCTCGAGGCAAAAAAATCGATATATCACACTTTAAAATCCAACTACAGCTATAACGAAAAATTGAAAAAAGCGACCCCTACGTTCGGCAAAAAAAAAAGTTTTTTTTGAAATTGCCTTGCAAAAGTACTTCATATTGGAGGGTGTACGGCGAACTTTTTTTTTTTTGAGGTACGGTCTACTGTACAGGGGCAGCCGATTTTGCCTTTTTTAAAAAAGACTAATAATAAAGTGGCAACCATTGCGATTTTTATTGGAGAAATTTAAAACTAATAACAATAACATATATTGTAAACCAAAAAAATAATATAGTAAAAATATTGTTATTTGAATTTTTGACAACCGTTTAAATATGCCCCTTAAAATTCTGTTGTTACAGTATTTACCCCCTTAAAGTAACTAATATGTATTTGTTTTAGAGTTGATTTATAGGAAGAAGAAGAAAACATTTTTATTGAAAAATTTAACAAATACAAGGGAATCACCAGACTGCCGCAGTTTCGCCTCACCGAAAGACTCGTCAGTGGTTAGTTTATGTGTCAACTGATCAAACTAGTTTTTTAATTGTTAATTTGTCTCTATATGAAAAACTTTTTGTGTATTGCCATGACCGGGGATTGAACCGGCAGCCCTCTGCACAGGCTATGACTCGTAGCATCACTTCTTAAGATACACCACGGTCGGCATAGCACTGAGTCTGGCTAATTGTGAGCTAAAAAGCATTTGTTAGTTATATAGGGTGTTTTTTAAGCCCGTTAGAACTTTAAATTGTAAAAAATAACACAAAAAAATTAAATTTTAATACAAACATTTTTTTTTCTAAAGACCAACACATGGCATTAACATTTTAAAATGATTTCGGGCATATGACCACATCTGGCCGGATCAATATCATCTATATTTTCAAACAAAAAATTAGTGATCATGGTGTGTTACGATCTCCATTGACCGTAACGCGAACTTCGGCTTCATTTTTGAAGAAATAAAGTCCAACGAGCCTGTGGGGTCTGTTGTGGATCCGTTTCACTTCATATGTGGAAATTTTGTTTTTTGACAAACCCGTTAAGCCAAAAATGAGCCTCATCGCTGAACATAATTTTGTGTCTATAAGTTGCGCGAATTGATGACTGATTTTCAAAGTAAATCTGGATAATTTGGTAGCGTTTTTCAAGCGCCAATCTATTCGTGATGATTTGCCAGAGTACATTGATGTATATAAATGTCTAAAAGTGAGCTCAGTATGACAGTTCGTTTGACATTTAACCCTTTCTGAAGTTCTATCGGGCTTAAAAACCCTTTATTTACTCAATTTTTTCTATTTACTCCTACAGTTGAAAAAAAATGGAAATTATGTGTTATAAAAGTATTTACTGAAATATTTAAAAGTCAATTAAAAGATTAATTACACTAAATGAATTAAATTTGCTAAAATACCATAACGTATTTAACAAATTATGAAAAATAATCTGTTGAAGGCATGTCTCTGCCCGTGTCTCCTTCTTGCCTAAGGAAATCGTTAGGGGACAATGTTCTTAGAATTTCTATATATATTTGTTAAGTTTATTTACAAACTCAATGAGAATGTCTTGTTCTCATCTAGGAGTGTTATTACACATTTAAAATATCAAAGAAAAAAATATCAAATAATGTTTAAAACAATTTTCTTTGTCATCTTCCAAAATACTAATCTATTATTTTCACAGATCTGACAATATAGTGTCCTCTATTTATATCTAACCAACAGTAGATAATAATATGTTTTCTACAAGTGTCAGTAACATTAAAAATTTGCACAAGAACTTGCATATTGTTTTGACAGATCTACACTTAAAACAATACGTCAGTAAAAAAATCTCTCAAAAGTGTTTCAAGTTTTGACTATTTTTTTTAACAACTTGGTAGTTGAAATACTGATTTAGATAAAGATTTTAGTTATATCCATTTAACACAGTACTAAAAATCATCAGTACTTTAACTAATTTTGTGTGTTAATTTTCAAAATTAATTATAACTAATTTTTAAGAACCCATTCCTTAAATTTAGTTTTTTTAAACTTAACAAAAAATATTTTAAAATTAATAAATTTTTTTTTAAGCCAAAAAACAGGAATACTTTAACAACCCAGCAAAACCTTGGTAATGGGTTGGACCTTTTTCACGCATTGGCTGGCAATGGGTACCCCTTTACCCTTGGTTTTACTAAGAAACTTAGAGTAATACGTTACTAATATTGTGATACATCAATACTTATATGGGTGGTATGAAATAATGAGTTACCGATATAGAGATATATCACTACTTACTTGGAGGCTTTAAAATAATATATTACTGATATTGTGTTATATAATAAGGGTAAAAATAATAAGTTCTTGGTATTGCATTATATAACTACTTATTATGCGAAAGCACGATTTAATAAAAATTTATAATCTTATTTCATTGCTCGGATCGGTGTACTTTTAAACAAAGTCATTACTGGTAACGCCTGATTTTATTCTCTATATGTAACCAATGAAATATGTATTAATGTGTAACGACTTATTTCACTCCATACAAGTATGTACTTATTTTAGCTAACTAGTGAATTTAATATTACAAGTAACGAATTATTTCAGTACTTCCTTCGTAATCACTTATTTTAGCCTATACCGGTACGATTTAGGCAACCATTTACTCCCAATGACACCCCCATGTTAAAATAATGTGTTATGCGACCAAAGTGTAAGTACCCAGTCAGAAAAATACAAACGGAAAAGCGATGGCAAAGCACTTTAACAGGTGGTACAAGTATTGGCAAAAAGTGCTTTCCCATTCCCAAAATGATAACATCATTAGACAAAAGGACCGGCTGTTCAAAAAGCGCCGGAAAAGCACTGGAGGAACAAAATTTTTAAACGTTGGCAAAACGCTGGCAAAACCAATAAATAGGTGGTCTGGAAATATATTTTCCAAAATAAAATTAAAAAAAAGTTCATATGTATTTTTTTGACCCTGCCGTGATTTGAACCCAGGCCGTCAGATTGGCAGACGATTGCTCTACCCACTGAGCTAACGAGACATATAATATTTAATGGCTAAACACATAAATGAGTGATAATAGCTGGACAACTACTGGCTGTGCCAAAATGCTAGTACTGGCAAACAATTTTTAGTAACTAGTATGCCAGTCTTTGGAGGGCAAAAAAAAAGTTGGTCTTGAAGGAGCTTTCCCACAAACAGAAAAATTTATTTTATAAAACAAAAAAAAAATTAAATTAAAAAAAATCCCAAAAAATTTTTTTGCTTGCAACCGGATTTGAACTCGGAACCTGCCGACTACAAACATTTTTTAACGAAGCGTCAGCATTTTTATAAAATCATTGGTCTACCAGTGAATTGATTTTTGTACGCCTGGTAGCATTGGCTAGGTAGCACTGGATAACCACTGGTTGCAAACCTTGGCATATCACTCTAAGCCAATTCTTTGCCAGTGGTTTTTTTATAAACCACCGAAATTTTTGTAAAACAAATACTGGTAAAACGCTTTTCGCAAACGCTGGCAAAGCGTCCCAAATGAGTGTTCTGCCAGTCATTTATTTTTAATACCGTGGTTAACCAGTGGTATGCCAGTGCTTGATTTTTTGTACCACTGGCGATTTCTGACTGGGTAGTTACAATTTTTGGTTTCTTATTCCATTTCCCTTTACCTGGTAATAGAAGGTTTTGCTGGGAAAGTAATAAAAACGTGTTACTTTAACAAAAGTAACACGTTTTTTTGTTCAGCCAACAGACATATTATTTTGATTGTAGTAATGGAAAATATTAATTGATTCAATTAAATATTTGTTTAAAATTTTGGCGAGTGGCGTACATAATAATGTTCATTGACGTCATCAACTCGTCACTGATTTGAATTTTAACCAAAACGCTCTTCATTTACTGTTTTCGGTTCGTTATTTTGTTGCTATTATTATCAGTAGAGTGCATTTTGTCTACTGAAAATTTGTTAAAAGCTAAAAAAAGGCTAAAGTTTAGTCTCAAAAATTGTGTGCTGAATAAAATTCAAAAACTCAAAATATTTTATGTAAAGATTAATAATAGAAAAAAATTAAATTTTAAAAAATTTTAACTCGCTCGGGATCGGCAGTATCTAAATGTTTGAACTTTATTTCCAAATATCTCCGCTACGGGGTACTGCAAAGCCATAAAAGTGATAAACAATATTTCTTGGGCATAGATCTACATTTCCACGAAGTTTGGTCAGAAAATTCTCAGCCATTAAAATTCCCTTGTCAAAGGATTAAAATAAAATTTTATTTTTAACATATTTAGGTTAATAATTTTTGCTGTGTACAAAACTCTCATATGAATTCTGTTGTGACAACGTTTTAAAAGTGGCTTAAAACCGAATAGGGTCGTTTGCAACAACCTCGTAATTCAACTCATTCAACCGAATTCGGCTGTGACAACTGCATTAGGAGATTGGCTACGACCACTGAATTCAGTTGCGATAACCGAATACGTGATGTTCTGCTAACTCAATATATTCGGTTGGAAAATATATTTTGATTTTATAAGACTGTATTCTGTACCACACAGTGTATAATTTAATTTTCTTAGCTATTTTATAATTACACAGATACAGATCAAGATTCCGGGCTAGATTGCACTGTACCACAATTTCGAACTTTTTCCAAGATTATGATATTCTGACAATGTATACGTATGCCGGCGTTTTGAAAGATCTCATCGGGAATTTATTTTAGGGGGGGGGGGGTTAAAGTTCCCCTTTTTGGCCTGTTCGTGCAGCATATCGGTATATTATATTATGTGTTCCTTACATCTGAGATGTTGGGTATGTTCAGCAACCTTGTAGAAAATATTTGTGAAACATATTAACCCTCTAACTCCCCCATATAACGGTAATTTTGGCTCTATTCTAACAAATCGTTAAGAACACCCCTAAAAGAGGGAAGGGGATGAAACGCACCGGATATTCTGCAAAAATATTTGTCATAAACTTCTACTATGTCTCTGAAGATGTCGGAAGTTAAAAATTTAACTTCAATGCCAGAAATAAGTAAAAATTTTAAATTTTTCGACCACGAAAACGACGTGAAGCCATGTGAATCCTTCATTTTAGGTATAAGATGTGCTCAGCAAAATTATGTAAAACACTCCGAGGAACAGTTTTGTAGAACACTTTAAATATCTAACTCTTCAACTTACGGGCCTTTTTTGTGCCTTTTTAAAAAGGGTCCAAAAAAAACTTTTAATTGAAGAGTTATACACTCTAAAAAAGGCATGACAAATTACTATTATGTATATAATAAGCATTCTCAGAACTATTCCGTTGTGACAACCGAATTTTTCCCCACCGAATTGGCTCGGTTGCTGCAACCTCGTAATTCGGTTGCCTCAACCGAATTCAGTTGTAGCAACCGATAATTCGGTTGTTGCAACCGAATTGAAATCGAATTAGGTTGTCGCAACCGAATTGGAATCTAATTCGGTTGCCACAACTGAATTCGGTTGCTGCAACCGAATTACGAGATTGCTGTTAACTTTATTAAAAATCGCTAAAAACAAAGAAAAATTTGGTCATGTTTAAAGTGCTGCAATTTTAATTCTGGGGACTATTTGTAGATAAAAATAATGCAAAACTTAAGGAAATTTTATAAGGTTTCCAAAAATATACAGTTTGTATAGAACCGATCAGCACTGCCTAAATTTTACTATGTAATTTCATAAAAGGTCGATATCGCTAATTTTTCGTTAAAAGCTACGCCCACTTAAAACTAGTGACAAAATGAAAAACAAACATTAAGTTAAAATTGTGTACAATTTTTTGAACCATCTCCTTGCCTTTCGTGGTGAATTTAGCCACTATTTTGATCTTTAAAAATAAACGCAACAACAATAAAACTAGAAAAAACTTAAATTGACTTAAATTCGTGGCCACGACAGTATATAGTACAACCTTCCAACATGACATACACACTGGCAATTTTATCCACAATACCAAAAGATATTTGCGTAGTGAATGACCAGCTTAATATATATTGTTCTACAAAGTTATGTAGGGTATAAAGAAGGTTAATAATTAAAAGCCAACAATATATTTTTTCTTTAACAGCTGGTTACAAATATTTTCTTTTAATGTTGGCTTGTTCTACTTGAACAAAAAAAATAGCTAAAAATTATAATAAAAAATACTGTATATAAAACTGACCTGGGTTTGTTATTATTTCTTCTCTTTAGCTTTACTTCTATTTTAACATGAAGCAATGTTGAAATTTTAGTACTTTGAGTTTTTCTTTTTGGTGAAAAAATATTGTCAAAGTTATAACAGTTGAGCACAAAGAATTTTTTCAAGGAGCTAATTGAAGCCAGAAAACTAAATTCCAATGATTTTATAACATAATTTTTCTTAAATTTTTAGAAAAATTTTAGCTTTTTGGTGTTTTCAAAGCACAGTTTAATAGCAAGAGCCAGCAATATTTTTAATTTTATATGAATTGAATGCTTGTATAATTTGAGATATTCTATGCAAATTATTGTGTTAAGAGCAATATATAAAAATATATTTATAAATTGATGTAATTTGCACCGAAATGTTTCACTAAAAAGTTGTGGTGTACCGTTTTTAAGAATTTTAGTGGGCGAAACTCTTTTTCTAACATTTATTATTGTTAATATTCTTATTACTGAATGTTTTTACGTCAAATTGTCGACGCATAATGGCATTACAAAGTTTCTGCATTCCTGTTAGTTCTGTGCCATTGTCCTCAGTTGTTGCCATAAGAATTGTTGGTAATATGTCTGAATTTCATGTAACAAGCTGCGTTGTCAACTTCTCCTTGGTCTACCTCGCCTTCTATGGTCTTCGGGAGTGTACTCGAAAGCTTTTTGGTTTATGTCGTTAACATGTTTACGTAATATGTGACCTAAAATTTCCACCTTCGTTCTCGGATTTTGATTTCCACACTTTTTTCTGAATCTACTGTTTAACTTTTTGTTAGAGATCCAATTGTTTGGCCACCATATTCGGGGGATATATCGGAGGCATCTGTTTTCACGTCTATTGAGGAGAGCCTGTTTTAACACCGAATAACAATACGGATTTAACGTTTGTATTAAATACTTAATCGGACCTTGATGTTTGTAGAGATTTGAGTTTGGTGCTATATGTTATATAAAGCTGCAAATGTCCCTTTCGCCTTTTTGATTATATGCAGAATGTCAGTAAGAGCTTCCCAGGTAAGTGAAATCGCGTGTTGATTCGATTGGCTGCCCGACTTTATTATTGGATTGTGCTTGCCTGTTCCTCACACTCTAGTTAAATTCTGCTGAAATTTACACAACTTATTTTTCGTAAAATTAAACAAAACTTTACCCATTTTATAGTAGTAAAATAACAAATATTTTTTAGAGTATAGCTAAAATCCGACTGAAATTAAAAACTGTAAAACTGAAACCTCCCGTTAGCAGGAAAATATTTGACCTGTAAAAATTGAATAACTGCGAGTTGGCTCTTCAATTTTCCAACGCGCTGAGGAACAGAGCAGATCTCTTATCCATTTCTCCTTAACAAAATATATAAAGATACTAGAAAGATGTAAAATCAACATTTATTGAAATGGCTAAAAATGAAATAGGATACGCTAGAAAAACAAATAAGCCTAGATATCCGACATAATATGGCAATTAATAGAATCCAGAATGAAATCTAAAACCAAAGTTATTGAAGCTAAGACCCCGCAATGTAGACAAGAAAAGCAACCAGGAGAAAACCGAGAAGTTAAAAGAAGTGCAAGAGAAGATAAACGGAAGGGGGCAAATAATTTAGCCAGAGATGCACAAATAGCAAGTGAAACGGGTCGATCCAAAGACCTATACCGTATTACGAAGGAGATTTCCGACCAAAAGCACCGCAATATTAAACCCATGCGTAACGGTCATGGCGAAATGATCTATGACAAAAATCAACAGATGGAGTTGTGGGAGAATTAGTATTTCAAACTGTTGTCGATCAATCCGACATAATCTAAAACAATATGTGATTGCGGTCCAGTGCAGCATATAAAAAACGTAAGCAACTATATGATCACCTCAACAACTTTATCCGAATAAATAACAGCTGCAATTAAACGTCTGAATGGTAAACGTGCAATCCCTGATGGAGTACCTTCCAAATTCTGAACACGGATATAACCCTCACAACGCTGTTACTAAAACCTAAAATGCAAGTTTCAGATGACTCTAAAGAAGGCCTCTTAATAAATCTACCAAAAAAGAGGAACTTGCGCGATTTTTCCAATTGGATGGTGAACAAAATCATAATCCTGCACATCAACAGCTTGAGAGTTATTTTTTAACAGTTAGTAGAATGGCGCTCACCCATATACATCCCAGTGTAGAAAATCATTACCAGATATGTGGTTATGTAAGTACATACTTGGTAATGGTAACTACTTACTTTTGTTATTACATTTCTTATTACCTTTATATGGCGATGTCGCGAAAAATAATGAGTTGTCGTTACACACCAGCTTACAAAAAATCAAAAAATATATCGTTACATATGTGCTTACCAGTACTGACAAAAATAATGAGTCTAAAAATAGATTTTCAAAGAAATTATTTTTTTTTTTAAATAAAATTTGCTGGTGCGGGAATTGAACCTGGGTCTACAGATTGCCAGTCAACTGCTCTACCATCTGATCTATATCGACATGTAATATTGAATAGATAAAAACATAATTGACCTGCTGCACACAAGTAAGCTTATTCGCCAACATACAAAAAATCAAAAAATATGTGGTTACATATATCCTTACCAGTGTTTAAAAAATATTGAGTCTAAAAATAGATTTCAAAAAATTTTCAAAAAGATCTCAAAAATTATTTTCTATCTGAAATAATGGTAAAAATAAGTCATTATCAGTAACTCATTATTATATGTTTTAAAATAATGCAGAAGGTAAGTGGGTGTCATTACTGGTACTCCAAAAAATAATGATATGTCATTACCGTTTCTACACTGGGATATTTAGTGTTCGTAGACTTCAAACGTACATTTGACACATTACAAAACAATGCGATCTGGCAAGCTTTAAGATACATAGAAATTTCCGAACGCATACTTCATTAGGACTCATCCAGCAAACCAATCAAAGTGAGAATAGGAGTTCGTCAAGGCTGTTCTTTATCTCTACTACTATTTAAGATAGTAATTGACGTACACTCAAAAAAAAGTCAGTAAAGTCAGAAAAAAATATTGCTGTGTCAGCAAATTTTTTGTCAGGAGCGTGCTTGCAAAAAGGTTGGTAATTTCAGCAAAAGGTGTTTGCTGAAAATCAGCGAGCTGATTTTTACCAAAAAAATAATAATCTCAACAAAAGTTTTGCTAACACTTACTCGATTACAAATGAAAAAAATCCTTTCTAAAATCACTAAAGTTTTTACGGAATATTAGTAGATTGAAAAAAAACTCAAACAATATGTAGCGAAATTTTACTTTAGTTAATTTATTTGCTAAAAATTTAAATATAGAAATTGTGTAGAGTTTCTCTTTTTTTAATTATCATTTCCGTTGTCTGCAATACATGCGGATAAGCTGCGAAATCTACATCTTGCCTATCTGGCTGTCGTCCGCGCTATAAATGTGGTTATCAGCACAATTTTTGTAGCAAAATAAATTAGTAAAACTGTAGTTCAAAATTAGTTTAGTGTTAAAAAAAAATATAATTAAAACTTTAGCTGAATACGGAATTTCAGCAAAAAAATTGTTGAAAACTAGTGCACTTGATATACAAGACGTTTTACTAATTTTTCTACTAACTTATTTTTTTGAGTGTAGAAATGAGCCAACTTATGTCTAAGCAGCATCGGATGCCGTGGGGTCTCTATGAACGTTAAGATGATATCGACTATGCAGATGACATCTGCCTTCTATCCCACCGCTTCTGTAGTATGCAATCCAAGATCCAAGCCTTTTCTACCAGTGCAGCTAAATTTGGCTTCAAATTCAACATCAATAAAAACAAGCCAATGCGCATAAACTCATCATGCAACACGAACTTCCAGCTTTTGGGGCAATCCATTAAAGCTGTTGAAAGTTTTTGCTATTTAAAAAGTATAATTTCAAAAAATGGTGGCAGCAAAGAAGATATACAGAGCAGACTTTGCAAAGCAAGGCAAGCTTATGGCACTCTTAATAATTTCTGGAGATCGCAAAATATCTCAACTTACACCAAAGTCAAGGTCAGTGTTGCCAATTTCAGTGCTTTTCGGGTATTTTTTGGTGCTTTTTTCCTTCTCGTACCCGGTGATTTTTTACAAATACCCGTTTTAAAAAAGCGGGTATTTACAGTGCTTTTTCAAATTTCTGGCAGTGCTTTTAGTGCTTTTTGTACACTTTATATTTTTGGTATTTGTTCGCGTTTTTTTTTAATTTTTCTTCAATTTTCTGTCAAAGTTGAAAAAATAATACGAACTATACAAAAAATACATTTTTTCCAGGGTTTGTAGTACAATTTTAAATAGCAACTTCGTTATATTTAAACTTCAAAATTTTTAAATATTAGTTTGGTGCTTTTTACCCCTTTTTTAGTTATTTTTGAACCTTTTTTTCACCATTTTACAAAACTGAAATGTGTTTTTAAATTCTGGACTTAAATTTTTCAAAAAATTAACATCGTGTTTTTTTACCCCATTTTTGGTAAATTTTTACCCTTTTTACCCGTTTTCACAATCCTCACGGTGCTTTCCTGCCTTCAAGAGTTGGCAACACTGGTCAAGGTTTTTTAAAGTAACGTGAAATATGTGCTTCTATATGGCTGTCAAACATGGAATATATCTAGTCGCGAAATGAGTAGTATGCAAGCTTTTGGAAACCGATGCCTAAGGCGTATATTTGGAATATTTTGGCCAGCCACTATATCCAATCAGGATTTGTGGAATTGAACTAATTAATGAAGTTCCTTTGTACGAGCGGTACTATTTATATTTCGGGAACTGGCAACACTAATGTCAATAGCTAAAATCTGGCAACACCATAATAAAATTTGACATTTTTTAGCATAAACGTACTCACAATGTTTTGATGTACAAGTGCTATTTGTTTTGTTTACAGTGAGTTATGGAATTCAATTTGGCCAAAAAATGGAAATTTCAATAGAAGGTTTTCGTTGGATTATTTTTCACAACTTTCGACGTGGATTATTTCAAAAAGAATGTGTCGATGAACTCAGTTCTTTATTTGGCGATAAAGCAGCATCAAAAACGACAGTATATCGCTGGTACGGTCAATTCAATCGTGGTCGTAGTTCGGCCGACGCCTACGAATTCCGTGAAGGTCGTCCAAATTCGGTTGTTGTGCCACAAAACATCGATGCAGCGCGTGAACTGATAATGCAAGATCATCATGTGACATATCGTGAGATAGAGGCATCCTTGCAAATTAGTTCCACTTCAATACATTCGATTTTGCATGAACACTTAGTTGTAAAAAAAATTTGCTCTCGTTGGATACCCCATAATTTATCAATCGCTCAAAAAAAGGCTCGCGTCGATTGGTTTAAGGGAATGATTAAAAAGTTCGACCGTGGTACTTCAAAAGACGTGTGTAAAATCGTGACAGGTGACGAATCATGGATATATGCTTATAAGCCGGAAACAAAACAGCAATCGACCGTGTTGGTATTCCAAGACGAGCGAAATCCAACAAAAGTTTTTCGTGGAAGAAGCACAGCGCAGCAAATGGTTGCCTGTTTCTTCGGCCGAATGGGTCATGTGGCCACTGTTCCGCTTGAGCAACGTATGACAGTCAATTCTGAGTGGTACACGACCATTTGTTTGCAGGAAGTCTTCGTAGAAATTCGTAAAACTAACCTCCAAAGACGAATGATTCTCCATCATGACAATGCGTACTTTCACACATCTCGGCAAACATGTGAATTTTTGAGCAGTCAAAACATCGAATTAACGACTCATCCTCCATACAGTCCTGACTTGGCAACCAGCGACTTCTTCTAGTTCCCGAATATCAAAGGTAAACTGCGTGGTCGACGATGTCCGAGAACCGAAGAAGCAGTTGAAGCGTTCAAAAACCATGTTTTGGAGGTGTCTCAAGAGGAATGGAAAAACTGCTATGACAAATGGTTTCAACGAATGCAAAAGTATATTGATCATCAAGGGGAATATTTTGAAAAGCAATAAAGCCATTTTTATTTGAAAATGTTTGTTATTATTTGCTATTCCCGAAATATAAATAGTACCCCTCGTATATGACTATATGATCGCGCAAATTTGTTTGATTAGGTCACACAATGAGGAAGCCTGTGGACGATGTAACTCGGCACTCCGGCTCAAGAAGACCTGGCAGACCTAAAAATATTTGGAGACGCCAAATCGAGAACGAGTTGCAAGAGTATCGGTATATCGTGGAGTGAGATGAAATTGATGTCTTCTGATACAATACATTGGAAAACATTGGCTTGGGCCCTATTGTCCACCAGGAATTAAAGGACTAAATATATAATCGATTAATAGCCCGTTTTGTTTATGAATCAACCCAAACAACCGATTAGATAATTTCAGAAATTTTTCAAATAACGCATTACCACTTTCCAACCAGTGGTAAAAAATCGACCAGTGACTTTCGAGATTTTTGTAAATTAGCGGGAAATGGTTATAACTTCGAAATCCAGAAAATAAGTTTTTTTACATCTTCATAAACTTAAATTGTTTTTGGTTTGGGTCAGTTCTCGTTTTTACCTGTTTTTTCTTCAATCTCCATTATTCCAAAAGCTCGAACAAACTATTCCTTTGAATTTTAACTTGTATTAGAATTACACTTTATCAAAACAAATTATTTGAACTTGTTCTTTGTATCATTTGCTGGGAGAGATGAATGCAAAAAGCACTGGTCGATTGTTCGACCACTGGCTGGATCCGATATATAAATTTTCCATGACAGCTGCAATAACTAAAAATTTACAACAGCTGTAAAGGACATATCCCGCCTTTGTTGCGTAATATATGTGTTTGGGTTTTTTAATTTTACACACAGAGAAAAAATATGCCATTTTCCAACTGAAATTCGTTTACGTCTACACTCAAAATAGTTTGTAGTTTAAATTAACTGAAAATGTAATTTAAAATAAATGAAAAATCACTTGAAAACCGGTCTACTGACTTTTCATTTAAATCAAAATAACTTTTCATTTATTTTTAAATGTTAATAAATAAACTACAAAATCCTTAAAAAATAATGATTTTTCATTTATTTCCATTTTTTAAATTTCAAAAAATGAACTACAAAATCCGTAAGAATAAATGATATTTAGTTTATTTCGTTTTTTTAACTGACCTAGAAATCGAAATGGAATTCCTTTTTTTTACAAAACATTTTAAATGAAAATATTAACTGTAACAGAAAATCCGTATTTATTTGTAGTTTATTTTTTAAATAAACGACAAAATCAGTTAAAAAATATATTTCTTTGTATTTTAACTGTATAATCATTTAAAAATAAATGTACGGATAACTTTTTAAATAAACTACAGTCAGTTACTGTAATAATATTTTCAGTGTACTAAAATAGTTTGGTGCAACCGAATATTACCGAACCGAATGCAATACCCAAAATATTTAGGAACACATTTCAACATGGTTTCACCCTCCGACTTTATTGGTTTTAGCAACCAAAATATGCATAGCAATTGGGTTGGCAATTTTTTTTCCTGTGTGTAGTACTTTGATCTTTGTTTTTAATCAGATTCTTTGATTTTGGTTAACTTTTCACTATTAAAAGTTTAACGAGTAAAAAGGTTAAAGTCGGGCATGTCGACTATACAATACCCTACACCAGTCTGGGTAAAAGCCAACTAATGTTTGGATCCGAAATTCTAATGGGTTAAAATGGGGCTTGTGTCAAAATTTTCTATAATGTGAGTCAGCGCACCAAATTTCATTAAAATATCTTAATATTTGCGATTTGCAGTTTGTAACCAAGCCAATTTTGGGGGACCCTTATATGGGCACTAGGTCTAAACATAGACCGATGTTCACCAAAATCAACAGGCTTCGTCCCTGGGCTGATATAGGTCGGTATACCAAATTTCATCAAAATATCTTAATATTTGCGACCTGCAGTTTGTAACCAAGCCAATTTTGGGGGGACCCTTATATGGGCACTAGGTCTAAACATGGACCGGTGTTAACCAAAATCAATAGGCTTCGTCCTGGGCTGCCATAGGTCGGTGTACCAAATTTCATCAAAATATCTTAATATTTGCGACCTGCAGTTTGTAACCAAGCCAATTTTGGGGGGACCCTTATATGGGCACTAGGTCTAAACATAGACCGATGTTCACCAAAATCAATAGTCTTCGTCCTTGGGTCGACATAACTCGGTGTACCATATTTCATCAAAATATCTTAATATTTGCGACCTGCAGCGCATAAACAATATAATTTTGGTAGGACCCTTATATGGGCACTAGGTCTAAACATGGACCGATGTTCACCAAAATCAATAGGCGTCGTCCTTGGACCGACATAAGTCGGTGCACCAAGTTTCATCAAAATATCTTAATATTTGCGACCTGTAGAGTGCGCACAAGAATGCATGGACAGACAGACAGACAGACAGACAGACGGACGGACGGACAGACGGACATCGTTAAATCGATATAAAAAAAATCTGAGCCGATCGGTATATTGTAAGGTGGGTCTAGGACCAATATTTTTTCGGGTTACAAACATCAGCACAAACTTATAATACCCTGAAATTAGTGATGTGGATAAAACCGCAACACTTATTCGTGATTCAACTAATGTTTATTTGCTATTGTTGTTGCCGGACACAATCGACGAATTGAGAGATATACGAGATATCGATGAAAACCAGCTAACTTTCCATGTGCAATAATACCCGGTGAAGTTGCGGGTTCGCCAAAGTGTACAAAAAACATATGGGAGACATGTAGTTATTCGACAATGCTACAAACAATTATCGAGTTCTTGTACGGGGTAAAAAGTGTTATTGGTTGCCAACAAACGCTATTGGTGCCATCATGGGCAACGCATGGAAACTATATTATGTGCTTTGAAAGGGTATTAACGTGGACGAGTGTTTGCTGCGTCAAGCGAAACCAGTGACACAAAATATCGCTAATGCAACCTTGAAAAGCCTCATCCTTGCCGGGTCTGTCACAAATACTCGTCATTCAAATGTTCGAAATGCGATGTTTCTATTCACATAAAATGCTTTAATTCATTCCACAACATGTTAATTATTTACATTTTTACATACATAAAAATATTCTTTTGCAATACAAATGAATATGCATGTTTTCGCATTTTTGTTTATCGTTTTCAGCCAGTGGTCGAAAAATCGAAAAATCCCGGCCAAACCTGAAGAGATAAAAATAAAATCTTAAAATTAGACATTTTTTGACGTCAATGTCACATGCACAAAGTTTCATTGATTTTTACCCAGCGGTTTAGGAGTGGTTGGAAATGGGTTAAGAGCAAGCTTGACAATTTATCCATTTTCCGGCTAGATCTAGCCACTTTAATTTCATCTAGCCATAAAAAATGGCTAGATTTGATCTGGCCGGAAGATTTTGCCACTTTATTTTGCCCTAGCCATATTTTATTTTAATGTTTTACAGTTAATTTCATACAAAAGTGCTCAAATTTTTATGATTTTCTAAATTTTAGTACAAAATTTTAAATTTTAAATCATGTTTTTTGTTAAATTTGAATGAAAATATTTTAGAAATTTGGAGGCCACTTTCATGAAATTCGTGTTAGAACTTTATTATCACTAATTTGTATTAAAATGATTGAGTTTGAGCATTATTTACAATTTCAACCATTTCTAGCCATTTTTTCTCCGTAATCTAGCCATTTTTCATTTTAAGTGTTGGCAACCTTGGTTAAGAGTTTAATCTCCAAGGTAGAATAGCTATTCTACCTTGGAGAATAGTCGGTCATACTAATACGTATACGTAATATTTGATGATACAATATTACGTATACGCATATGTATGCACAGCGCATGCTACTTTTCGATCTACAGTTTAGTCTAGAGACTTTTTGTTAGTTTGAGGACTGTCCTCAAACTCTTCCTAGGTTTTGCGAATACTTTGAAGTCATTTTTGACTAATATACAGCATAGTTTGGGCACATTTTTGGCTATGTCCCCAAAATATGCGCTTAACATACATATGTATATATTTATACACTCAAAAAAATAAGTTAGTAGAAAAATTAGTAAAACGTCTTGTATATCAAGTTTATTAGTTTTCAGCAATCTTTTTGGTGAAATTCCGTTTTCAGCAAAATTTTTAGTTATGTTTTTTTATCACTAAACTAATTTTGAGCTAATGTTTTACTAATTTATTTTGCTAAAAAAAATTGTGCTGATAACCGCAATTATAGCGTGGACGACAAACAGATAGACAAGATATAGATATGGCAGCTTATCTGGATATAGTACAGACAACGGAAATGACAATTCTACACAATTTCTATATTTAAATTTTCAGCAAATAAATTAACTAAAGTAAAATTTCTTTACAAATTTTTTAAGTTTTTTTTTCAGTCTACTAATATTCAGCAAAAAGTTTAGTGATTTTAGCAAGGAATTTTTCATTTTCAATCGACTAAGTGTTAGCAAAACTTTTGCTAATATTACTATTTTTGGTGGTAAAAATCAGCACGCTGATTTTCAGCAAACACTTTTGCTGAAATTACCAACTTTTTTGCAAGCACGCTCCTGACTAAAAATTTGCTGGCACAGCAACATTTTTTGCTGACTTTACTGAGTTTTTTTTTTGAGTGTATCTATTTGTGTTTTTATATTTCCAAGTAATTATTTTTGGTTTTTCAATTCATCATACATACAATTATTTTTAAAACAGATGTTTTTTTTTAAATTATTGGAACCAAATTTCTATCATAAAAAAATTTATTATAATGCACAGATATCCTTAAAATTTTACAACATTTCTCTTCCCATTCATTTTAAAAAATATGAAATTCTAAAAGAAAATATATTTTTTTTGCAAAACAACATTACTGTACAATAAAAAAAACTAAGTTTTAAACAACTCTTCAAGGAAAAACACTTTAAAAATTATTTTGTCCACCCTCTTTTAGAAATCCAAAAGTAATTATGACATTTGTACGCTTAAACATGCAAAGTCGTTATTTTTTCTATACATACATACAAGTGGAAAAACAACGCCCTTTTAGAAAATAAAGCCCCACTCGTATACAATCTTTGGCCATAAAGCAAATATGGTAATCACAAATACATACATATTAACCAGTTTTATATTTCATATGCCTATAAAGATTGCGTGTCACATTACAATACTTCTCTCTTTTATATGTTTAAATTAACATAAATAACTTAATTATTAAATTAATGTAACACAAAGCAATATAAATAAAAACTGTAAAAATTATCATATGCAAATATTAATGAATATCTACATGTGTCAACGCCTGTGTCATTCATTCTGTACAACTAACCAACCATCACTTAATGAAAATTAAAAGTGATAAATTGTGAAAAAAAAAATTATTTATATTTATTTACATTTTTAATGATTTTTAATATACATAACGACCTGAACAAAAAACACTAGTTCACCACTTCATTTTAATGCGAGTTATAAAAATAATATTTTCAATTAATTAAAATTAACAAAAAAAAAAGTGAAATATTTACAACACAAACTGGTTTTTGATTGTTAAATCGCGTGTTGATGGAATATAGCAAATATGTAGTTAAAAAATCCCCACTAAACTAAAGTTAAAAATCAATATAAGTAAATTAGCATTTTATTAGGCTTTCAACATTTATTTTACCTTGAAAAACAATTTATCCCTTTGCGTTTTAAATAGGTTTAGCCTTTTTTTCTGTAGTTGAGAAATGGAGAAAACACTTACCTGGAAAGAAACAAAAAATAAACAACGTTAGAAATTCAATTAATTTTGCTTAACGAAATAACAGGAGGTTTAGAAGTATGCTCAACAGGAAGCAGGGGGTTGTATATTAAGAATTCGAAAATAATTTATTTGAATTAAAATAAATTTATGTTAAATAAAAACACTAACAGCTTTTATACAAAAAAAAAAAATTACTTAAATTTTGTAAATTTGTAAAATTTAGACATTTTATTTATGTTATTTATTTTTGTCCACTGTTCAATTTTCCTAACAGCTACTTTTAAAAAGGGATTTGTTTTGTCTTTAATTTTGAACGTACCCAGCAAAAATATGTGTAAGTCATTCAAACCAAACATCTTTTAAATTAGTTACAATGAAACAATAAGTTGTGTTTTTCTGTTTCGAAAGTATGTGCTTTAAAACAACTTTCAAAAATGTATATATAATAAAGGTTTTCATATAAATCTATGTAAATCTTGTATAAATACAAACCATATTTTTTATGTATGGAGTTTGACATTAAACTCATAAACACTGACTTTTTTATTATATGGTTAGCATGAGTTTCCCATTTGAGTTCAAATTTGATTGGTCTGCAGTGTTTCAGGGAAGATGGTGTTTGATTTTTTCAAATATCCTTTGTTTGCATTGTACTGGTCGAAGGCTCTGACCCATGCAAATTCTTTATCAATCGCAATGGTACACCATGAATTTATCTGTATCCGAAGTATTTTCACATAAAAATTGCTTGTACACACAGAGAACGATTCAGTTAGCAAACCATCAAAACCACCAAGATTCTATTAAAAATACCTAATATTATTTCCAATTATCTAAACATTATAGATATAGTTAATATATTGTTTTGAAAAAAACTTTTTCTATATTCAAAACTGACTGAAGTCCTCTGTAAAATTAAAATCGGTGTTCATAACCAATTACGAGAAAATATATTTTTTTCGAAACAATTCCATAAGCACAATCATATTAAAATAAACCAATTATATATAAATCCCAATTTTTCGTATGTTAAAACTATAAATTAGTAGTAATTAACCAATTATTATTTGGATATAACAATTGACCGTAAAAAAATAAAAGATGTCTAATAAATAATAAGAAAGCAAATTAAAAAAAAGCAATAAAATCTTTCAGAAACAACAGTAAACTATATGGTAGGTAAATATACCTATACACAATTACTTATTATATACATACACACAAAAAAATATTTGTTAAACTTTTTCCAATTAAAACAATTTATTAAATTATTTCAAAAGGTGTCAATTAAAAATTAATCCAATAGATTAAATAATTGCTCAAAACTGCAATTTGCTTGCCATTTTTTTTATTCTATCAATCAAAAGCATTTCATAAAAAAAGAGAAAAACATCAGCATATTGTTGTTGTTTTTCGTTTGTTTTATTTATGTGGTTGCTTTTATAAATGTTTATGTATTAGTAACAGATATTTTAAATTCATTTTTATAAAATTTTAAAAATTCTCGTTAAGTTTATTATTTTATTTAGTTATATATTTTCATTTTGCATTTTAAATCTGAATATTCATTTATTCTAAAACATTATTGTAAACAAATAATGTAATTTTCGAAATTTTGTTTAATAAAATCAATATTTTAGTTAAACAAAAAAATTGCAAAAAATAAATTAAAAATTATTTTAAATAATATTTTATTTAGTTTTCAACAAAAACTATTTTTTTAATTTTCAAAAAAATTTTGACAGAGTCCTTGTGCCTCAGAAGAAAAACGAAAACTAATTTCTGCGAGAGAATTTTTCATATAAGTACACTCAAAATATTTTGTAGTTTAAACTAACTGAAAATGTAATTTAAAATAAATGAAAAATCACTTGAAACCCGGTCTACTGACTTTTCATTTAAATCAAAAGAACTTTTTATTTATTTTTAAATGTTAATAAATAAACTACAAAATCCTTAAAAAATTGTGATTTTTCATTTATTTGGTTTTTTTAAATTTCAAAAAATTAACTACAAAATCCGTAAGAATAAATGATATTTAGTTTATTTCGTTTTTTTAACTGACCTGGAAATCGAAAGGGAATTATTTTTTTAACAAAACATTTTAAATGAAAATATTAACTGTAACAGAAAATCCGTATTTATATGTAATTTATTTTTTAAATAAACGACAAAAACAGTTAAAAAAATGTATTTCTTTGTATTTTAACTGTATAATCATTTAAAAATAAATGTACGGATAACTTTTTAAATAAACTACAGTCAGTTACTGTAATAATATTTTCAGTGTATAAATAAATCTATCAAATGAATGAAAATTGCATGCAGCTTTTATTTTAATAAAATTCAATGTTATGAAATTCATGCTAAAAATAAAGAAATATATTTTTTTATAGTTGGCATGACAACTACCATTTTATTCAGCTGATTAGAGTCTTATTTAGAATTTATACGATATTGATCAATTTTTAATCCAACGGATTAATTTTTTATCAAATGCATATAATATGCTATTTAGAAGGTATACGATATTGATAAATTTTTAATCCAACGAATTAATTTTTAATCAAATATATATATAAAAAAACTAATAAAAATCCTAATCAAATGTATCACTATTTTATTGAAAATTTATTCAATTAAAGAGCTACAAATTTGTAATTGAATGGACAATTTTTGTGATTGGAGGAATTTCAACGATAAAATTGATTGAAAAGGCGGTTTTCATGATTGAATTTAGTTTTTATTTTTTTGTGTGTATTTGTTTACTACAAGATAATTTACTCTTATGTATCATTTTCATCAGGCAAATTGAACAAAAATAATCAAAGACGAATTGTAACATTGGTTTCCAAAACTACAAGTACAGGTACAAATTTCATAATAATTTTGATGTCAGCAGGAAGTTTATATTTCCAAAAGGAAAGCTATCCGAAGGTCGATTTTTTTGTAGTGGATTCTTGGCTGAAAGATCTGAGGTGGTGCTAAAACGTAAAGACAGTTTTGCAAAACAATCATGTAAAGGTAAAAAACCTTGATTTTTGTTTTTTACTTGAGAAAACATCTCCGAGGACTTTTTCCGTATAATTCTGAGAACTTTTTCTTCAGAAAAAAACTCAGATTATAAATACAAACTTTATCCTATAGAAAAGCTTCTGGATTCTGAGGACTTTTGGCCTCAAAACAGTGGGGTTTTCTTTAGGAAAAAGTGCTCAGAATCCGAATAGTTTTCCAGAAGAAAAAATTCTCAAAATTAAAGATTTTTGAGAAATAATCTTCCGAATCCTATGATTGGTTTTCACGGAAACGTTCTTGGGATTTTAGGATTTTTTGCAACAAAAAGTCCTCTGAATCTGAAGGTTTTTCTACAGAAAAAATACCTCAGAATATCACAATTTTTGTAGTACTTATTTATAAATATAAATATATTATTTTATTTGGGAAATAATTTAAATTTTTTAATAAAAATTGTTAAAAATGATTGGAAGTGGTGTTTTATTTTCTACTGTTTTTTAAGAGCAGTTGATTCGACCGAATACCAAATAAATTCGGTTGGGCCAACGTTTTCATGTTCGAAAATATAGTAGGTAAAACTACAAATATCGGCAGCATCAACCGAATAATGTGATAGTACATGCAACTACCCAAATTCGGTTGCCACAACGGATCTGTCCTCTGTGTTTATTGTTTTTGTCCAGAAGACCCATCACATCCCCATTTGCAAAAAAGAGTTAGCTTTCAGTTGCCATATTTCTTCTACTAATTCTCTTTAAGGGGGTTAAATACTGTAACAACAGCATTTTAAATGGCATATATAAACGGTTTTTAAAAATCCAATTACCAATATTTTTAATATTTTATTTTTTTATTTAAAAATCATGTTATTGTAGTTTTCCCAGCCAAAATTGCCAGAGTTGCCACTTCATTACTGGCCTTTTTAAAAAAAGGTAAAATCGTCCTTCATTAATTATCGGAATATAAAAATGAGAAGTGATTCTCAATCCCAGATAAATTTTCTAGTCCTTATCATGGCCCGATTTTTATTTTTAAAATTTTTTTTTAACAAAGTTGCCACACAAACCTAAAAATACCAAAAAGGCAAGAAAAAACACATTTGCTTGGGGATATAAAATTTATTTGACAAAAAATCGAAAAAAAGGACACGATAAGGACTAGAGTTTGTTGTTGCCTATGAAAGAAAAAAACCCCGATCGAAATCGGTTAAACCGTCTTGGCTGTACAGTGGCAGCCGATTTTAAACTCAGGGTTGTGGTAAAACGAGTTTAAAGTTTAAAATTAATTTTACGCTAAGAAAACTGCAAAATTTCCAATAACCGTGTATGAACAAAATTTATATCTCCCAGATTTCTACATATACAGCAAATTTGAGAAGAATCGGACAAAGAGTATTGTAGATATTAACCCAAATATTCTTAAAAACGATGGTAAAGAATTTATTAAACATTTCATTTCGGTCAAAATCTTTTGCTTCGTACAATTCTTTATTTGTTTTGTATTTGTTTTTTTATTTGTTATATACATTGATTACTTTTATGGCTTATAAAAAGTGATCAGCATCTGCCTCATATAACGTGCCTTCGCCCACCACCGAGTAATCGTCATTGGCTTTTCTGTAAAGACTGCTTGCAATTTTTGCATCTTTTGATGTAGCTTTTTCCTTTTCGTTCTGTTGTATTATGCGAAATAAGATTTATAATAAAGGCAATAATAAAAAACGCTCCCAAAAATGTTTGTGTACAAATTTAATGCATCACTAAAATATATTTAACAAAAAACATGTGGAAATTTTATTTCTTCGAATTTTTAATTGATATTTTATGAGCATATACACAAGAGTATGCTTTATCCAAATAAAATATAAAAAAAATTCGAAACAAAAATTTTTCCAAGAGTCGATACCCCCCTTAAATTATTGTAGCAAGCATTGGGCTGTGTGATAAAGTAGAGCTTGTAGTTTAACCTCTGCCGAAATCGGTGTGGTTGTCCTTTGATAGCAAACAGTACTTTCTAGCAGCGGTTATGTGACGATAAGATGGAGACAGATTTGAGCCTTTTCCAATCGCAAGCAATCTGTGCTCATTATATAGCTGTTTTTTTAATTTAATTTAATTTTAATTCCAGAAATAATGCTAATGGCTCCTCATCTGTGTACTGTTTTTTCTCGCTTGGCGTAAAAAGGTCTTAAAGCCCGTGGGGAATTTACAATTTAACTGAAGGTTTTTACTGAAATCATATTGGTCGTTTTCCTATTTTAATTTGAAGGAGGTTATGACCGAAAAACTATCCGTCAATCCCGTTAAAAAGATTTAGCCCTTAAACTTTAAGCCTATCTGTTATATGGACTTTAGGATTGGTATATCATAAATTAAAAATTCACGAAAAATTAAATTTTTGCCGCGGTCGTGGTAGAAACGAACAAAATATATTTGAAAATTCACAGCTATGAAGTGAATTTGACTAAAGTAGACTGAATGTCAATATTAAAATATTCATTAGTATTGATACAATGTAATATTTGTTATGTTTTTAATTGTTTGATTGAATCAGTATTAACCCTATGGGAAATTTTAACAAACTGTCACCGAACTGGCCCCTTTATATGAAATAGACTGGTCATTTTTACATGGCGTTGTCATAGGAGGGGGAAATTGACCCGTTGTGACATGTCACAAGACAAATCCCAGGACAGGTCCCTGAACTTTGTTTTTTATGAGAGTTCAGTAACCTGTTCTAGGATTTGTCTTGTGACATGTCACAAGGGGTCAATTTCCCCCTCCTATGACAACGCCATGTAAAAGTGACCAGTCTATTTCATATAAAGGGGCCAGTTCGGTGACAGTTTGTTAAAATTTCCCGTACGGATGTTTGTAGGCAATCAGAGTGAGTGGTTTGATCACGTGCCTGTCCTATACCACATACACTCGTACTACACTTCAGCATGGCCGTTTAGTGATATGAACGAAGGTCAGTTAGATTTTTGCTATAACGAAGAAACAGTTTTTTTTTTATCATATTAAAATTTTGATTTTGTTTTTGATTTTTTCTTCTGTTAACTACACTTTTAGGCACAGAAACATTTTTACTATTCTATGAAAGTAATGACAATGAAAGTATGTAATTTATAAAGGAATTATAAATTAATATCGTTACCATTACTTAAAAGTAATAGAAGTAAATACTTACTCCCAATTCTGGTAAAAAAAAGGCATAAAACAAAACTTTATTATAAAGTTTATACTATTCTACAATTCAAATTTGTTTTAACAATAAAATTTCTATTTAGTTTTTTTAGAGAATAGTAAAAACAAACCCAAAAGAACATAGACTGACTGAATGAAGTGAAAGACAATGACAACAATAAAAGGACAAAAAACAGTAACACTGAGATTTAGACTCACTTTCACAATATGCAGTTGGCTACTAAATGGGACTTTAGCTAAAACATTTGCTGTCACTTTTTTTGTAAAATTTGAATCTAACTGTTTGTTAAATTTTAATTGGGCATTCAATAATCGAGCCTGAAATAGTATTGTTTTGACTTTTTCCCACCCATTTTCTTAAACGTTTAGAATTTATCTGCTTGACAGTTGTAGAACTAAGCCTTTTTTTCTGGGATAAAATGGTTTATTTTTATACCCTGCACTACTTTTTATCCAGAGTATTATGAGTTTATTCTGATATTTGCAACAATTAAAAATAATGGGCTTAAAAAATTTAATTATAAATATAAATTCCTAATTTTCTTGCGAAATGTTGTCAATATCATTAAAGGAATTAAATGTGCTAAAATCCCAAATTTATTTAACAAATTGTGAAAAATAATCTGTTGAAGGCATGTCCCTATCCGGATTTCATTCTTACCTAAGGAAATCGTCAGGCGACGAAGTTTTTAGTATTTCTAGAAATATTTGTTAAGTTAAATTACAAACTCAATGAGAATTTCTTGTTCTCGTCTCTCGTCAACATTTAAAATATCAAAGAAACAACAACAACAAATTTTTTTTTTATTTTCATTGAAAATAATTAAAATCGATCATTAATTGAAATATGTTTATAAGAAATCATCATTTGGTTTAGGGTATAACATTGTCAGTATTGATTGTCCACAATTTTCTTACTTCTAAATAAACTAAAATGATAATCCTGCATTATTTAGTGTTATATATAAATTCTCTAAAACAAAAATTTAACACCAGAAAAAAAAAACTAAACAAATCCTAGAAAAATAACAACAAATTGTGTTTAAACAACAAAAAAAAATGTAAAATAAAAACAAAAGATAGTCTAGTAAAATTATGCGAACAAAAAAATGTTCTTGCAAGTCTGAAAAAAGGGATTTTAGATTTGCAATAATGAAGCAGTTCGCATAAAAGGATAAACAAAAAAAAAAAAAAAAAAAAAAACAAGAGCAAACAATGACAATGAAAATTGAAAAGCTGCTAAAGTAAGATGAAAAGGAAGCACATAGATTCGTTTCGACTTGATTTACTGAAAACATAAACAAACAAACAAACTTACAAGCAAATTAAATGGTAAAACAGATACGCTTAAATGAAACACAAAACGGACTCAAAACTATTATCTAAATAAAAACAGCTATAAAAACTTAAGAATGGTCAAGAATACACAAAATAAGAAATACGTTGGAATAAATAAATCTTTTAATTTTTCAAAAGGAAACAAAGCAACAGAAACTATAAAAAGGCCTATAAATTTAAAAGGTGATAACACCCAAATCAAGTTTTTTTTTTTTTTTTTTTTTGTTGATGAAGCATAATATACAAGTAAAGGGCAAAGAGCATAAGTAAAGTTTTTTTTTCGTCCTTTGAGATATAATAATATATACATTAGGGTGTCCCATAATAATAGATTCGTCATTACACCCCTCAGTTTTATTGGAACTGTTCCCAAATGGAAGAAATCATTTTTTTTTTTTTTTTGGAAACGTTCACCCATGCCGAAAGTTGGACGAAAATGGCCCATTTTGAAAAAAAGGAGTATTATTAAAAATTCCCAAAATTCGAAATTTTGAAAAAAATTATTTTTTATTTCATTTATTCATTTAATATAGTCAAAATGATTCAGATATGAAATTTCAACTTCATCGGATATCATTAACCCACTTTAGCCTGGAATCCAAAATGACCCATGTATTTGATAAAAATGCAAAAACGTGTTTTTTTAAATAAATTTTAAAAATTTTTTAAAACGCCTAATTTGCAGATGTCAATTGCTATTTTTACCAAATAATGCTTGATATTAAAGAAAAATAATAAATTGAAAAAATGATAATTCGAGTTTGTGTTTGGAGCGACTGTTTTCCAGGACATTTTACAAAAATTGCTTATTTGGTCAAAAATTAGACAAAATTGTAATGTCTTCATCAAACTTTACATAGTTTTCGGAAAAGTATCACTTAAATTTGGTAAGACTATAATTATCTTTACAGTTGTTTAAAAAATCGTTAACCCTTAGTGGCCTGGGATCAGAAAAGACCCATGAAACTTAATATTAATTATGGCTACGAGATTTTAAAGCCATTGACAAAAAAAAATCTCAACTGGATAAAAGTAATTAGTTTATGTAACCTGATCCATATGGGGTTAATTGTTATCCACTAGGAAATTTACAGAATAACACCTTTCATAATTTTAGGAAAATATCACTTTGAATCAATAAAAACAATTTTTCCAGTTGATAAAAATTATTATTTTGAGTAAGTTGATCCATATAGGGTTAATTTTCTCACTTTTGACATAAAAAGACCCACTAGGAAATTTACAGAATAACATTTATTAGATTTTTATTTAATTGGGATATGCGATTGAGGGCACAACACTATCGAACAAGCGCAATTTTCTATAGCCCCAATCTTATTTTTAAGTGTTAAAAAGGTGGGGTCAAAAGTGTCCGTATGTTAATAGCAATTTTAGTTTTGTAATCGTATTAAGTAGATTCTAAATAAAAGCTTTTGTTTATTATGCATTTATTGTTTTCTATTTGGAAAGACGTTATTCTGTAAATTTCCAAGTGGGTTTTTTTTTGCCAAAAAGTGAAAACACTAACCCTATGCGGATCAAGTTGCACAAAATAATAATTTTTATCAAGTGCAAAAAAGATTTTTGTGATCATTTGGTGAGATATTTTTTTTGAAAATTATGAAAACTGTTATTCTGTAAATTTTCAAGTGGGTCTTTTTTGGCCAAAAGTGTTAAAATTAACCCCATATGGATCATGTTACACAAAATAATTATCTTTATCCAGTTGAGATTTTTTTTTTGTCAATTTAATGGCTTTACAATCGCGTAGTCATAATTAATATTTAGTTTCATGGGTCTTTTTTGATCCAACGCCACTAACGGTTAACGATTTTTAAAGATATATAAAGATAATTATAATCTTAACAAACTTAAGTGATACTTTTTCGAAAAATATGTAAAGTTTGATGAAAACATTCAAGCAGTCGCTCCAAACACAAACTCGAATTATAATTTTTCCAATTTATTTTTTTTTTTTTTTTAATATCAATTATTATGTGGTACAAAGAGCAGTTGGCATCTCCAAATTAGGCATTTTAAAAAATCTTTAAAATAAATTAAAAAAAAAAAACATCAAAGGAATTAAATATGCTAAAAATCCCAAACGTATTTAACAAATTGGGATAGGGACATGCCTGCAGCGGATTATTTTTGACAATTTGTTAAATACGTTTGGGATTTTTAGCATATTTAATTCCTTTGATGCAATTAATGTATATCCCGATAAAATAAAATAAAAAAACTAATATGCAAGTGCTTGTGCAAATTTAAATGTTACTGACACTTTAGAAAACATTGTTCTCTATTGTTGTTTCTACATGAATGGATGTCACTACATTGCTAGATCTGTCAAAACAACAGAGTAGTACATTGGAAGATGACAAAGCAAATTGTGGAAAATTTTCTGTTGTTGTTTTTGTTTTTTCTTTGATATTTTAAATGTTTAATAACGCTCCTAGACGAGAACAAAAAATTCTCATTGAGTTTGTAATTTAACTTAACAAATATTTCCAGAAATTCTAAAAACGTCGTCCCCTGACGATTTCCTTAGGCAAGAATGAAATCCGGATAGGGACATGCCTGCAGCGGATTATTTTTCACAATTTGTTAAATACGTTTGGGATTTTTAGCATATTTAATTCCTTTGATGCAATTAATGTACATCCCGATAAATTAAAATAAAAAAACACGTTTTTGCATTTTTATCCAATTCGTGGGTCATTTTGGATTCCAGGCAAAAGTGGGTTAATGATATCCGATGAAGTCAAAATTCCCTACCTGAATCATTTTGACTATATTAACTGAATAAATGGAATAAAAAGTAATTTTTTTCTAAATTTAGAATTTTGGGAATTTTTAATAATAATATACTTTTTTCCAAATTGGGCCATTTTCGTCCAACTTTCGGCACAGGTTAACGTTTTCCAAAAAAAAATTGATTTCTTCCATTTGGGAACATTTCCAATAAAACTCGGGGGTGTAATGAACGAAAATCGACAAATCGTTATTTTAAGGGACATCCTAATATACATACATTCACAGAAAACTTTAGAAAATACATAATATGGGATAAGATGTAACGTGATATTTTTTCAGCAAATCATTGTCGTTACCAAAATAATACGTCGGTCCAAATACAAATTGAAAATTAAACTAAAAAATTAAAGTCTGGCATGCCGACTTTATGACACCCTACAACGCTTCTGGGCATATTTCGGGAAGGTCGAATTCCGGGAAGCAACAATCAATTAGGGGTACAATTAATATAGTAAAGTATTTAGGTAGGTGTAATAGAAAGTGGCATCGGTCAAATATTTCTGGTACTAACAAACATCAGCGCAAATTTGTTATATTATTTATTTACCATGGCTGGCAGATGGCACGCGTGCCAGTAGTGGCTTAAAACTATTTATTTGTTAACACAATTAAAATTAATAACTCAAAAATTCATTCATTCGAAAGTACACTCTCAAAACAATTCCTCTGTTACAACCGAATTTTTCCAACCGAAGTTGCTCGGTTGCTGCAACCGAATTACGAGGTTGCAGCAACGGAAACAATTCGGTTGGCAAAAAATTCTGTTGCCACAACGGAATTGTTCTGAGAGTGTATTACGTATATAATTAGTATCATTTTCAGTACATGTTTCCCATTAAAGGTATCGATGGATGCATTAATAAAATAAAAAGATATTAAGAAATGGTAGCACTCTATGGGTATATTGATAGAAGTTTATTCCGATGGAAAAAAGCCTTGGAGAATGGTTTAAAAAATGGAATACAAACTTTATTAAATTTCTATCATCAAAATTTTAAGATCTCTAATAGAAAAATACGTAAATTTGAATGGTTACCGAGCAGCTCATTTCGAAAAAAAATTTGCAAATCTTGTACCTTTTATAAAAACAAATCTTTCCCATAAATTCTTCTTTTTTAATAATTATATAAATCAAGCGTTGAAGACGCTTATGAAAAAAATTACAATGTTATTTACCGTTCGGCTTAAGATCAAATATGATAAAATTCCAAATAGAACTCACAATTTATTTTACAACAAACAGAGAAAGAACTTATGAAAAAAACTTTCCTAGAACCAATGGTTGACAATTAATTAGGGTTTGGGATTTCCCGGACTTTTTTATTTCCCGGGAAACGGGAATAAAAAAATATTTTTGAACAAAATTGTTAATGAAAACCACCTAGATAAGTAATTTTTGTTTAAAAAAAAAACTATTTCAGTACAAATGCAGTCTGTGTAGTGAGAATTCAAAGTAAAAAATATCAGAATGTTGAACATTTGATTTCACATAAATTACTCGCAGCACTGCCAAATGAATTGCATGATTCCAGCAGAAAGCACCTACTACTGGACTGTCGAAAACAAACCGTTTCATCACTCTTGGCCTATTAGATATGGTGGCCACAATGTTATTTTCCAAAGACAAATAAAACTCTTCTAGTCTTATTTCTACAATTCTTCTTATTTCATCAGCATTACATCTTCCTGATATATAAACCAACCCCAAGTTATAAAATGAATTATTTCCATTTATATATTGTTGTGATATTCTTGTCCATTCATCTAAGATTATAGTAAATCTCCTATTGTTTGAAATATTGCTCGATATTTCTTTCATCATGATATCTTTTACATTATTGTAGTAATTTAATATAATGTTCTTTACATCGGTTTCATTTTTTTGCAATGCCAGGTTTTTATTATAAAAACTTTCTCGAATAAACGAAGATCTAGTTATGGTGCGGATTGACTGCGGCTAATTTGGATACCATTTCAGGAAATGTTTGCCCTACCATAAAACCTTTAATGCCTATTCAGCTTACACTTTTTTCTTCGGGTACTTTGCTAATTTTAGCTGAAACGGAATTCTTGTTGTTCTTTTCTTCAAGAGAAGTTGCATGACCATAAATTTTGTTTTTTTTTTGTGCACCAAATTTAGATGTCGGATAACCAAGAAAAGACTGGTTAACGGTGGTATCTACCGTTAACCAGTCTTTTCTTTTCACATTTATTAATGAAAACGTTACTTATAAAATTATTGGCCCTTAATATAAAAGAGTATTTTAAATTTAAAGTCGTCTTTATTTTTAATCAAACGGTTTTGTTCATTTTGTGTATGAAAACCTTACGAAAATATTTATATTTTCAAATATTTTGATTGGTTGAAAATAGATTAACCTATCAGAACGCTTCAAAAATAAACGAAGTCAAGGTATACTGCCACCCAATATTTTAACCAAAGTCGACTTTACCTAAATTATACATTTGAAAAATTTAGAGAGTAAGGGCGATTATTTGTAATAAACAAAGCTTTTTTCATATTTCTTTTAAACATTTTACCAAGTTTTTAGGTTTCTACTTAAATTTTGAATAAGTTATGCGAAAAATCTTTATTAGTTGAAATGCTCCTAATTTCTTGGCAAAGATTTTATTTGCGTGTCAAATAAATGTATTCCCTTTTAAAAGATTTTAACAATGACATTTTTGTATTGGTATTTAAAATGTTTTTATGACTAAAATTAAAAAATCCTATTCGAAACAAAAACAATTTAAAAAATTTAATATTTTTAAAATTTCCCGTTTTCCCGGGAAAAATATATTATTTTCCCGGGAATTCCCGGCAAACTTTTCCCGGGATTTCCCGGGAATTCCCGCCAAAACCCTACAAATTAATGCATTTTCAAGTGCAACCAAGCACTCTCATCAGATTGTATTTATGAGGTTCTCTCTACGTTGTAATGTAGATTTTAGAATTCTGTACTTACGTTAACTCAAAGTAAAGAATTTATGAGAACTAAACTCAAACATTATTACTTAGTTATTTGTATTACAAAGTAAATCACTTGTTTTTTAGAAAGCTATTATTTTTCTATATGTTATAGTTGTTAATATTAGGCAAAATCAAAATTGCTTACTGATTTTATTATTATATTTTTTTTCTAGACACATTTTAACACAAGTTCTTCTCAACCCATTGAAATTTTGGATTTAAACACTAGTTGGGCATACCCGATTTTATCTTTTTATTCGTTTTTTTTTTTTTATTATTTTTATGAAATGTAGTGGCACGTTTTTAATCACATTTCCAAATTTTCAAATTTCGGCACACCCCAATGTTTGAGTTTCCCTTTTCTACTTGCTTTAATTTTAAAAGTTTTAACTTCCTGTTTTTATAAAAAGAATCCGACGAATTCGTTAAAGCATATGTGTGAAAAACACAAACTTAGATACATTTTTCTTTACAATTTTGTGGCCGCATCTGTTCTACATAGTTGTCCTAAGGAATTTGTGCAAAAATTTTTAACCAAAAACGTTTTTAAATTAGTGTTTTTGACACAAATTTTTTAATGAATTCGTCCGATTCTTTTTACAAAAACACCCAGTAAATGTTTTATGACTTTGTGAAGAAAGGGTGTGTTGGCGTTTGATACTTTGTTTTTCTCAGAGACTATTAATTATAGAGATAGGAAATCAAAGCTTACACTACTCACCGGTAGAGCGCGCTGTAATTTAGTATTATCTGAGCAACTATTTAGAATCAGTTTAGTATCAACTGAGCCTATATTTTAAAACACAAAAACCGCTGAAAACTGCTCAAAATAAGGAAAAAACAAGCGCGGAATATATTCAAATAACAAAATTTGATATATCCGTTTATTTTTTTGCTTTGTTGTTTGTTATGATTTAAGTTTAAATAAAAAAAAAGAAGAAAATTGTCAATTTTTTGAACAAAGTTCCATCTAGTGATAACGATTTTTTACAACTTATTTTTTTTGGTGATGCGATACCCCTGGTTTTCCTATTCCAACAGAAACAAAAATTAAGTAAAATTGTTGTAAGAAATTCTATACATAGATTATATTATTAGGGTTATATGTTTCTACGACAGTGCATTTTACACACTCTTACACTTGGATTAACCCACAACTATACCTAAAAATATTCCACATTTTAGCCATTAATACGTATATTAAGTTGTCTCGAATTTTTAAAATTTTAGAATTTCATGACGTTATAGCACTCAGACGATGCGTGTTATTTTGGAGAAAAAAAAAAAGAAAATCGAGAGTACCAGTACTTATAATTCGCTACCCGCGTTTAAAGTTGGTCTTCTAAGAGTGTGTATTTTTTTAGTTTTTTCAAGTTTTTGTACAAAACTGGGCTTAAAAGTTTATTAAATTCACCACAAAATGGAATATACATATTTGCTAACCCATATTTTTACATATTTTTGCTTTAAATAAATATTTTGGATACATGCATATTTTACTGTATATTTTGGCACATTTTAATGCATATTTTGCCAATAATTGCACTATTTGGCAAATTTTTCAAAAAAAAAAAAATTAATGTTTTAAAGGATACATTTGAGATATTTGATTTAACCCTAGAACACACACCCGGGTGCAAATGAATCCACTTGCAACTTTGCAGTGCTGTAACTCAGGAACGGCTTAACTTAGGGCAGAGAGATTTCGAATCTAGGAAACATAAGTAATTTCCAATCTGTTAAAGGTTATTTGATCCCCTTCGGGTCAGTGGTTCAGGAGCTACGAGCTTCCAAAATCGAGAACTACGTAAACACACACCCAGGATACGTTTGTACCATACCAGTTTATATCAAAATAAAAGGCAACAAACCATTTTATAGTGTGTTTAAATTTTATTATTAGGTGTGTTTGGTTACTTTTCCAGTAAAGTCCAGTAAAAATTACTCAGTAACAAATTTACAGAGAGTAAGGCAAAATTTAATCTCAAATAGAAAAATATCTAAAAATGTACGCAAACAGAAAAATTGTAAGAATTAGTAAAATACTGCTGCCAACTTTTTTTCTAAAAATATCGCTAATTCAAACTAAAAAATCACTGGAAAATTGCTAAATTATAAAAAACTTAAAAAAGCTAGCGATAAATCGCAAATTTTCACGAACTTTTCAGGTTATGTTGAAAAATTTCACAAAAAAAGCTATATTTTTCAAACTTCTTAAAACTTTCTTAAAAAATTATCGATACATCGCCAAATTTTTCGAACTTTTAGGATTTCCATAAAAATTAAGCGATAAATCGCTGAATAATAATGATTCAAAAATTCTATCAAGGAAATAAATGTAACAAAATGCTAAGAAAATGTGAAGACTGACTTAAAAAATAATCTCTAGTTTTCCCGCTAATAGCTAAATTATATTTTACCCGCTAAACGTTCTGAAATATCGCTAGATTTGCCAAGAAAATAGCTAAATTGGCAACAGTTACTAAAATAGCTCATTGCGAAATAAGCCTATTCAAATTATTGGATTAATAAATAAAACGTAATAAAATGATCACTTCCCGGTGAAAAATGTCCATATATGAACATTTATGGTTCAACCATATATGTATGGATCCGAAAAATGAGGTAACACCTAAGTATATGTTCATATATTGACATATATGAACATATAAATTTATTAAATATATGCGAATACATGCGAACTTTGCTGTCCTTTATTATAAGGTTATACGATAGATATAAATTTATGTATGACATTCAAATTAGGCGCTACATATGTTCCTTTTTTTATTCATGGCATTAAATATAATTCCATATTTATCCAAATATGAGTTCATTTTACATATATGGAAAAATGTATTCTTCGAAATATGTTCATATATAAGTCCCTTTTGCATAAATTGAATAACATATACTTTCATATTTATCCATATATGAGTGCCATTTCCATATATGAAATAACAGATGCTTCCATATATGTCTGTATATGAAATTTCTTCCATATATGGAATCACATATACTTCCATATATGTTCATATAAAATCCATATTTGTTCATATGTGTCCATACATAAACCATATATGAACATGTTTGAGCGTATATGAACATTTTTCACCGGGTTACTTCTTCCATCGTAAATAAGCTTATATTTAAATATTTTTTTTTATTTTTACAAAAACTTATTTAGACAAATGTTTTGTTTTTTTCAACCATATGTTTTCAATCATATGTTTTTTTTCTTACAAATTCTTACTAGCAAAAATTCATCCAGTAAAAACTTGTAAGTTCTCTGGTATTGAACTGTCACTTTACTCTCTATTTTTCCTCTCTCCTTACTGAGAAATTGTGTAAACAAACACCTTCCAGTAAAAACTTGTACAAATTTGTACAAATTTTCGGGTACGCAAACACACTTATTTTATTTGAAAAATTAAAATTATTAAATTACATATTTAGCGTTTTTTTTAATCACCTAGATTTAGAATTTTTCATACATAGCCCTATGCTCCTTGCAGGAGTAAAAGGAACAAATATATACAAAAAGTGGATTTAATAAATCCACGATAAAAGCACAAATATATGAAACAGCCCATTAATTTAATGTCAGAAAAAATACGAATAAAAAGGGAAACAAAAAAATTTAAAAACTAAAAAATAAAAGGTTTTTATTAAATTTTTTTTATGAAATATGTTTAGAAAAAAAACTACACCTCACCAAATTCATATTTTGCATCTTGGACATGGAGAAACAGCTGAAATAGAAATGGCAATTTTTCACTCTACAGTAAGTAGTTTATTAAATCCAATTTGTGAATATTAAATATTGCAATAGAATTTTTCAATTGGGCAAAAATATAAATTGAAGTGAATAAACTGAAAAGGCAGAATGTTTATCGCTGTTTTATGTAAAATATAATTAAAAATTAAAAGTTAAAGTAAAATCCTTCGTCATCGAATTCGGTATTAAAAATTAGCGTGAAAGAAGTGTCGGACAGAAAATTCTTTTTAAAATAGGGAGAATCTAACCTCGTCCGTTGAGCACTTTTAGAAATACTTTTTGGATTTATTAAATCCAAGTGATTAGAAAAAAACGGCTATTATAAATATGAATTATCGTTACATATTATGCAGTCGATATTGGTGATCGAATGTTCAAGACACATTGTTCAAGACGCATAATATAATTGCGGGCTGCGGCAGATGTCGATGGTTCCGTATTCAACATTGATTCCAGCGGTCGGTTGAAATATGACTCAATCGCTATTTTAGTGGAAAAGTTTCGCGTGACTTGCCGATTTAGTGCACGTTCTTCAATAATTGGCATACACAATGCTTCAGCCAAGCTGCGAAGGAACTGCTTACGCTTGTTTGATTTAGCAGGCAGCATGGGGTTGTTTATTCCATATAATATACCATATTTGGTACTAATGAATTAGGTGGACTAATTAATTGACGATTTCATTAACATTGACTGATATAAATGGTAATGAAATTATTTTCGTTACCATTGTTTTAAATTAATGTTAATGATTTTGATTTGATTTCAATGAATAATGACAATGGTTTTTAATTTCATTACCATTGATAATGTATCAATTAACAAAAAATAATTACCATTGATAGACAATAGAGTGGGCCGAATTGCGAATTTCAAAAACGGGGGAATTGCGAATTTCAAAAGCTGCGTATGCGTCCAGTAACCAGTAAAAAATAAAAATTTTGAAAATCGGTTCACGTTCAAGGTCCCCTCAAAGCGGTTGAAATTTCGAAATTTCGTAAAGTTTAAAAAAAATCCTTAAATTTTCTTAAAAAATATGTTGTGTTGTGATATATTATTTCTAATAAAATATAGTGCACTGAATCCAAAAAAAAAATAAAAATTTTTTAATCGGCCGAAGGGGTTCTGAAATATTGCTACTTGAATTTTGCTGAAAAACACGTTTTTTAATTTTTCAGTCGAGCCTTCAAAAAGTTAGTCTAAAAATGTTTTTAATTTTTTTCATATTTAACTCTACTATCTATATAAAATTGTCTTTCATTTGAGGGTAAAAAAGTTTAAAAATGTTGAGGGTATTCCAAGGACGCTGCGACAAAATTTGTACAAATTTTCACAGTCAAAAGAGATTTTTTTTTGTGATCACTGTTTTATTTATTAAGTGATCAAAGATTTTACCCATTTATTGTTTTGGATCAACATAAAATAACATTTTTATGACTGGTCCATCTTTTTTAATAATTTTGGGTATTTTGATAATAAATATAAAATAGTGTGATCGGATCTCGAGATTTCGGACACAACGCTCGAAAAGTACCCTCTTTTTTGTCCACACAATGTTCGAAAAGTATCCCACTTTATATTTTTTGTTGTATTAAAAGAATATTTTAGAATAAAGTTAAGTACCTAATAGTTTTTTTGTAAAAGTTTTGAAAAATATTTTATACACTCTGCCACAAAAGTATATATAAAAAATGTAATTGAATATAACTTAATACATTAATGTTCAGTAAATATTATACAAAATTAAATTGCGTGCTTGCATTTAGAATTTTGTAACACAATGTTCGAAAAGTATACCCTTTTTTGTCCACACAATATTCGAAAAGTATTCTACTTTATATTTTTTGTTGTAGTAAGAGAATATTCTAAAATAAAATTAAACAATAGTTTCTTTGTAAAAGTTTTGAAAAATATTTCATACACTGTGCCACAAAAGTATATATACAAAAATGTAATTGTTTATAACTTAATACATTAGTTTTTAGTAAATATCATAAAAATTAAATTGCGTGCTTGGATTCAAAATTTTGAAAAACAATGTTCGTAAAGTATCCTATTTTTTATCCACACAATGTTCGAAATGTGTTTTACTTATACTTTTGTAGTGTTGGTGAGTTGATAGTATAGGAGAAATTTGATGACAGAGATAATCTGTTAAACATTTTTAAAACATTTTAGGAATATAATTTAGTTTAGCTATTACTCTACAGTTAGTAATAATTGACTTATCCAGATTTAAATAAACGAATAATAAAAGAGTCTTTCCAATATTTTGGAAAATAGCCATGCTTAATGGAGGCATTAAATAAAATGCTTAATGAAATTTCCAAAGCTTGAGCACAATTAATACCGTTGCACAATGCTTCGTCCCATGGACAAAAATAAAAAAAAAAAAAATATATTTCTCTCAAATTGTGATTAAAGATAGATTTTTTTAAAGGTTAGAAAGTAACGCAAACAAATGTGAAAAAAAAAATATTTGGTGCGATTGCTTTTGCCACCAAGAGAGGGTACTAAACTCAGAGAATTCTATGCAAAAATTATTTAACAGAAAAATGGGTTTTATTTGTTTTACTAAAATAATTCTCAAAAATACATTTTTTTAAAAACTTATTCGAAGATTTGTGTTTTAATTACCTCAATATATTTGTAGTTAAATTAAAATATGGATTTTAGTACATGTTTACAAAACAATTATTTTTATTGCTCCGAAAAACACATTTTTTTGTTGAAGATCCAAAAATTACTTAAGTTTGATGGAGTATTAAAAAAAATTATATAAAATTAGACATTTGTTTTTCCTTTTTTTTGTAAGTTTATACTGTTATATAATAGATCATTAGAAAATTAATTACTATTTTTTACCACAAATTAAAAAAAAAATGGATTTTTGAAATGCCTAAATTCATGATTTTTACACAAATTTCACGCATTTAAGAGTGTTTAGTATACAAACCATGTGAACCTTGTATTTTAGGTATAAGATGTGTTGAGCGAACTTTTGTAAAACACTACGAGACACATTTTTGTGGAACATTCTAACCCTCAAAATATAATATTTTTAAACTTCAGAACCTATGGGAGGTAGGCGTGTCCTTGGCCCGATATTTCCAAAAATTTTAATTTTTCTTAAGTAGGGGTTCTATGCCAGTGTACCAAATTTCAGAACTCTGTCTCCACTGCTTCTATTTTTGTCCAATCGTTATATGGGATCAAAGCACTGTGCGTCGGGTCCACAATTAATTGTTTGTTTAAACATTTTTAAATTCCGTTTGATATCCGAAGTAGTAATTTGAGGAATTGTTATCGGTTAATATTCCGTAACTGGAAATGGATATAAATTTTAAATGTCATATTGAACATCCGAATAGGTAGTACCAAAAAATTCGGCAAGTATATCACTAATAACCTCACCATCTCTAGATTCTCGATTAGATATATTTCATAAGGGTGGGATAGCCAGCAGATTTTCTTTTTGAGTTTACAAAGTTATAAAAAGATTTAGGATCTCTCTTCAAATTTTGTTTCATAGTTTCCAAATAAACATCATAAAATGTTTTGTCAAGAATTTTAAGTAACCTTACTGCCAATTTTGTTTTCAAAGTTAGAGAAACAAGGAAATATCTATATTTTTAAATTGCAAATCAAATTGTGTTTATAATTATAATTTTCTATTGAACCAGTGGCAAGGTATTCGATCACCAATTTACTGTTAGTAAGTGCGTTATAATTTTAAGCAGTCCTTTATATAGCCACACCGCCACATAGAGTACGCCTGTCACGGCGAAACATTTTAAAGCCATGTAAATCAACCATGCTATCAGAAACGTTATTGGTTCAACCAAGTTTCCGAAACATATATAATTACCCGAATTCTCAAAAATGTACCGAAAATCATCAATCTTGATTTTAATACTTTGTACATTAATTTGGCATTTATTAATGCCAGACCTCAGTTTGGACAGTATACGAATAAGAATAAACTTTGTGTCCTTGGAACTAAATAAATATCTCTTTTAATATCATAAAAAATTAACCAATTATATAATAAAACAACGCAAGCACAGTAAAAGAAATTATGTAATAAATAATTATTGCAAAAATAGTTAAAAAATAAATTCAAGAACAAGTATTAAAAAGCACATTAAATTTCAGGAAATTTCTGAATATACAGTAAATTAGTTAGGAGTTGGAATTAAAAATGTTTTGCATTTAGACTTATCAAATAATCCTCGTGCATCTATAGATATTCCACCTTGTATGATATACATACCTATTTGTATTCATAATACTGCTTAAACTATGTTGTTTGTTTTCACTGTTCTATCTGTTGTTCTTGGTTTATTTGTTGTTATTTTAATGCTATTTATATTATGCTGTTGTTTGTAAATTGTTGTAAATGTTTGGTCATAATTTTTATTCTTGAGTTTCTTTTTTTACTATAAATTTGTGTTAAAGTCCTTTGACTCTCTTATTACAAACTAATTCACATATCTATACTATAACACTTATGAATTCTCGTAGATACACTAAACAAAATTAAACTAAAGCTTCGATGATATTTTTTTTTTTTTTTTTTTTTTGATATACATAACTATTTTGAAAACAGCAGCATCAATTATAGATGACAGAAAAATAAAACCTATAATAAATAAAAAGTCGGCTGAGCTATTTTCTATTTTATATAAATTATTTTAAAATTTTATTCTGCAATATAATTCACTTTAATTGAATTTCACTCCATGTGAACAGAAACACATTCCAATTTCTATAAATGACCATAGTTAACAATGTTATGTTATGTTACTTTTGGTATCTTGTTTGCTGTAGTTGGTCATTCTTAACCATAAATATTATGTCGTGTGTGTTGAATTTTTGAGTTGTGGTATTATTTTTTATTTTTTTCTTGGGGGTGGGAGGGATGAGTGTATCGTATTTAGTTATAAATACAAAACAAATGTATTTAGGAACAAAAATGTTGTTATTATCCTTAAAAATGTTGTGTCATGTCCGTCCTTTTATTACATTCTTAAATAAAATTTTTTGCAGAGGCATTTTAAGCAGTTGTACATAAACTACATAGTTTATAGGAACTTTTTAATAGAGATTTGATAGAGGTTGGAAAACGTCTTAATTTACTATCGAAGAAACTTTTGAAGAAAATTACAATAAAAAAAGATATTAAAAATATCGCTTGAATGAAAAACATTGGAAATGATAAGGAATTATTGAGGAATTATTCCAGAATTATTCGGACAAATAAGCTATAATTGGAAATTCTTTGTAACAGTAGTACTACTCGAAATAAATATACCAACTCTCAGCTAATGTGTTTGAATTAGGAAAATAGGTTATGGGAGGGAGGGAAGAGGAAGTAGTGTTTGTGGCCATTTGGCTAAGTGACTGGAGGGGTGGGGGGGGGGGGGGGGGGCGGATTATAAAATTCTTTTTTTATTACTCATACGTCACGTATAATCGTTGCTATTTTCGTCGAAACATTTGCAATTCACCACCTTTGACTCCACTTCTGCCCAATTATTGTTCTACTGAGAATTTTGTGACCTTTGCATTGACAACCTTTGTGTGAAAACAACATTTTACAAAATTCGATTCGGTTTAGATAGAAATTGAGTAATTCTAGGGAAGTAACGAAAACCTTTTATAATTTTTTCTAGAAAAAAACGATTATTAGTCAAAACTAAGAATTAATTTTTTCTAAAATTTGACTTAAGTGAAAAATTTTTAAACAAAGTTTTTTATGTAAGTTATGTTTAAGACAAAAATCATTTTTAGTACTGATTACACTCAAAAAATTAATGGAGATCTGACCATCAATTCTATATATTTCGGACATGCTGATTACAATGGCGTACTTTATTTTTCGATCAATGGTACAGACTTTTCGCTAAATATCTTTAAAGTTTGGTGGTTGTCCATTCAGTTTTTTATATAAAAAGTTTTTCAAAGGTCGAAAAAAAATGTTAGAACTTCTTTAAAACAATTATTAATTTTTTCTTGTTTTTACCGTAAAATTTTTATTTTTTAATGCATGTTTTTCGTTCGATTCTAGATCGTATATATTAATATCTCCTTCTGTTTAAATTATTTTTCAAATTAAAGAAAGATGATATAATTTTCACAAGTAAATTACAAAGAATAAAAAATTTTTGAAAGAATTCGATAAGGCCAGTAGAACAGAATACGTATATTTGGCTTTCGCTATAAAGCATTCATCAGTGTCGTTTTGCCTTGATAGTTTAGATATTGATATGTAAAATTTTGTATTCTTTGCAATTTACTTATGAAAATTATATCATCTTTCTTTAATTTGAAAAATAATTTAAACAGAAAGAGATATTAATATATATGATCTAGAATCGAACAAAGTCATTTATTTACCAAAATAAAAGATCAACTATACATACCCCTCATTCAAAAAACTTCTTTGGTTTTCTTTTTCACTAAATCTTAAATTTCTATCTGTGTATGCTTTATTTAAGGATTTTTTGTTATAGGAACCACGAGGCTTGTCAGAACTTGTCCGAATTTAATTTATTACACAGTACAACACTAAAAATGCATCGGGCATGCGACATATCAATTCTGATGGATTTTAAGATAAATATCACGAATGCGAACACGAAATTTTAAAATTAGTTCTAGTTTTTGAAATATTTGCAAATTTAACTTTTAGCAAAAAGACTGTTTTTTTATTAAAATTTCTTATTTATTCATACACCTGACTAAACAATGGATAATTTTTAATATGATTTAAAAATATAGACTTTGGGCTTTCAGAAACATATCAACTTATTTTGATTAGGTAAAGGATCTAGGATATAATTGCCATTCATGTGAAAACTTAACTTATTTTTCTATTTTGCAAATCTAGTAAAATCTTTACATATGACGTAAATTCATATTCCACTAAATTCGTTCTATCAAAATAATCACAACTTCTGCATCAACATTTGAAAAATTCAATCTGATATACACTTTTTCATCTTTTTTATTTCAAATAAATTTTATATGAATTTACTATGGCAAAAGTCAATAAAGTACATTTTTGAACATGCATATTTTAAAATCGTTATTTTTCGAAATTTGTACTTCAATTATCTAAAACTTTTTTGAAATTGATTACAAAATATATGTCTTATATTTCTAAATGTTTTTATCTGGGTTTTATGTTTTAAAATTTGTCACAGACTCTTTAGTTTTTAGGTATTAAAAAGCCAGTATTTTTCAGGTTTTCTTCAGAGGCATTCAAAGCAATTTTTGTATTTATCGCAGAATCTTAACAGTATAATAGTGCCTCCACTCCAAATTATGTTTAATATTGCTAAAAGTTTTGCTGGTATTATGGAAGCTAAAAAAAATAAGTTTTTTATGTATATTTATTACGATATGTCAGTGCATTTTTGTTTTAATTTATGTAATACAAATATATGTCTTCTTCTAGTTTAGGTTTAATATCTACCTTCCATTGGCTACAATTTATTAAAGACAAACATACATAAATAAATAGCTTTAAAATGTAAAAAACATGTTATCCTATAATTTTCAAAAGGATAAAATAAAATAACTAAAATATTTTTGCAAAACAACCTACACAATAAAAAAGAAACAACAATAGAAAAAGTAGTTCATTAAATAATTACAAACACATGTTGCCAATAACTTTCTTCATATAAAATTTGTATAGTTTGGCTTTATTTTTGGTCAATATAAAAACCTTAAAAACAAGTCAAACTACAACTGCTGCTACTTACTTAAAGTAATAACTACAAATACACAGCTGGAATTTATGATACTATTGACCATACCTATGTCTTTGGGAAAAAGCAGTTGGAAGCCATTGTTAATGTATATATACTGGGAAAATTGTACAAGGTACATACACATATTAAAATAGTTAGTTGTATTTGTTGTTGTAAGTAAAACCAGCTATTAGTAAATATTAAGGAATTATAGTTTTGTGGTTAATATACGTAGGAAAACTACTTCTGACTTTGGCCACTTATTAAAAATCATTACAAAAGTAAACATGTGGGTTTGCAAACCAAAATAAAGAAGAATAAAATGAAAACCATAACGAAATAATAACACGGTGCAACAGTGAATAGAAACCTTTAAACATATTAAATAATGCACACCCGTGTAAAAAAGATCAGATCTGGTCAGATCTCAGCACATCTTACCAGATCTAATTAGATCTCAAAATTGGGGACAAATTTGAGATCTAATTAGATCTGATCAGATCTAGGCACATCTGGCCAGATCTTCGTAGATCTGGTAAGATCTACGATCAGATCTGGCGCATTTGTCCAGATCACTTTCGATTTGAACAAATTTGGCACTAGATCTGATCAGATCTTGCCATAAGATATTATCACATATGCCATATCTGATCATATTTGATGTGATCTGGTACAGGATCTAATTAGATTCAATCATATCTATTGAGAACCAAAAAGATGTGGTCAGATCTAAACTTTTTTACACGGGCACCTAAATGTGAAATTATTACTAAATTATCTTTTTTTTAACTCCACATACTAACTAATTTTTAATATAATCTGTGTTTTCGACTTAACTATATCTGTTAATTCAGTAAAAAAAAACACAAAGTAGACCAAAATGTGTTTGAAACGAAAACTAACACATTCCTCTTCGTATACAAGTTAACTTTCGCATCTAACATAATTTCTTCGCGTTACTTGCTAAAAAGTTTGGATGGCATAGCTTCGATTATACCGAAACTTAATAACTATTTATATTTTTTTTATACTTTGATCGATTAAACGTAAATTTGCTTTAAATAATTAATGTTGAGAGGTATGAGAGAAAATATAGCTACACTCAAAACATTGCTTAGGTCACATGAACTAATTTTAAAGAAATTTTCAAATGGTTCGGCTCCAAAGTAATTTTAACTAAAATCGAGTCCACACTTTTCTTAAAGACAAGTTAAATCAATTAACTTAAATTAAATAATACCTGCGCAAATTTAGTAAAAATATCTTAAAAACCTTTTGTAATAACAAATAAAATTTAGTATGACAATATATTACAATTTGGACTTGAGGTAGAAGAATATTCTAACTAAATATATGAAAATATAGAAAGTCCGAAAAAAACAATTTTTGTATTTCTTAATGCAAAAATTAAAATGATTGTTGAAAAAAAGCATCCCACGGCCAAGTCTCCTTCAAAATGTTTATTTTTTTTTTTGATATAAAGTTCGTTGTTTTTACAAATGTTATTGACAACGAACACACAAACATACATATAAACGAGTAAAAAGGTTAAAGTCGGGCATGCCGACTATACAATACCCTACACCAGTCTGGGTAAAAGCCAACTAATGTTTGGATCCGAAATTCGAATGGGTTAAAATGGGGCTCGTGTCAAAATTTTCTATATTGTGAGTCAGCGCACCAAATTTCATTAAAATATCTTAATATTTGTGACCTGCAGTTTGTAACCAAGCCAATTTTGGGGGGACCCTTATATGGGTACTAGTTCTAAACATGGACCGATGTTCACCAAAATCAATAAGCTTCGTCCTTGGGCCAACATAGGTCTATGTACCAAATTTCATCAAAATATCTTAATATTTGCGACCTGCAGCGTATAAAAAGTATAATTTTGGTAGGACCTTTATATGGGCACTAGGTCTAAACATAGACCGATGTTCACAAAAATCAATAGGCTGCGTTATTGGGCCAATGTAGGTCTGTGTACCAAATTTCATCAAAATATCTTAATATTTACGACCTGCAGCGTATAAACAGTATAATTTTGGTAGGACCCTTATATTGGCACTAGGTCTAAACATGGACCGATGTTCACCAAAATCAAACTTGTTCGTCCTTGGGCCAACATAGGTCTGTGTACCAAATACCAAATATCTTAATAGTTGCGACCTGTAGAGTGCGCACAAGATTGCATGGACAGACAGACAGACGGACGGACGGACGGACAGACGGACATCGTTAAATCGAAATAAAAAAAGTCTACGACCAATATTTTTTGGTGTTACAAACATCAGCACAAACTTATAATACCCTGACCACATAGTGGTGTAGGGTATAAAAACAGTACCCAAAGGGTACTTTTATGAAATTGTTGCTTTCAAAAGAAATTGATTTATGCAGAGACAATTAATTATAGAGATCAAAAATTACACTACTCACCGGTAGGGGGCGCTGAAATTTAGTATTACCTGAGCAACTATTTAGTATCCGTTTAGTATCAGCTGAGCTTAAATTTCAAAAGCAAAAATAGTTGAAAACAGCGCAAAATTAAAAGGAAACACGCGCTAAATATGTTCGACTTATAAAATTTTATTTGCTTTACTTTTTTAAGTTTTTTGTTTGTTTTTATTTAAAATTTGAATAAAAATGAAAAGTGACAGTTTACTGAACAAAGCGCCACCTATTGATAACGATGTTATTATTTGAACTTATTTTTTTGGTAATGCCATAGCCCTGGATTTATGGCTGGTTTTACCAAATCAGACAGTTCATATACAAAAGTACAAAATTCTCGTCCTGTTGAATTTTTGTACCTTATGTAATGTCTCGGTTTGTGTATTTGAAGTTATCATTTTATTTTTGCCGACAACTGAAGAGCTCGGGTAATGCCCAAGAAACAATTGTATTGTCTATCATGACAGTGATCGACCTTTTGGAAAAAACAAATTATCACTCCTTAGCAACTCTTGCTTATAAATGTCAATAATTTGTGTGTGTTCCTGAGTTATTTTTTTTTTCTCTTTTATTTAAATTGAATTTAAAATATATTTTTAATCATCTGGTGCATATCGTGTAATAAAGCTAATTGTAAGTTACAAAATTGCATGGCTGGGACAAGGCGTAAAAGCACTAATATTAATAAAAATACAATATGTGGTCAATGCAAATTGCATGTTGAAGAAGAAGATGGAAGTATTAAATGTGATAAATGCTCTAAAACATTTCATGATATATTTACAAATTTAGACAAACGTTAATTTGGCTTCGCTGTAAAATATTTTACAATCGGTAGCCAACCACACCAATTCTGTAACTGGTTCCACTGCAACCGGTGGGATCTCATATGGAAGGTATGACGGACGTAGAATGAGTTCTAGAACTAGTTCCAGAAGTGATTCTAGCGCAACCGGTTCCACTTTGAAGCTATAGGAAGTAGTTGCTTTTGGGACAATTTCAAACAAAAAGAATCGGTGTTAGAATCAACAGTAGAAGGGGTTGTGGATGAAAAGTAGCTATTCTACAACCGATTCTTTGGAACAGAAAATTTTATCATATTTGTGTTCATTTTGCGAACTAAAACACGAATTAAATGCAATTAAAACACAGCTTGGTAAAACTGAATCCGCTGGATGAGTATCAGATACCAATTCAGTTTATGTCAACAGAATTTGAAAACAAGAACAAAATAGAAGCAGTACAAATAAGGAACAACACGATTAATTTTTTAAACAGACATTTTAGAATTTCACATTAAACAAGCAGTTTAAATTTTGAGATTTTGTGTAGATTCTTGGATTGAAGAAGGAATTTCTTTGTTCAGGAAACATGACAGATTCTACATTTTTCCAAGATCTAATTCTCAAAATCTTTTTTATAATGAGCTTGTTATTATAGCATTATTATTGAAACTGTTAACCATTTTTTTGCAATTTAAGGAATTTTTTGATTTATTTTACTTAAAAATTAACATTAAGGACCAGCTTTATTGTCAAAACAAAGATATATCTCCTTATTAATTTTTTTAAATTTCATGGTCTTAGGATCACCATCTCAACCGTAAGTAATGATCAGAAACACCTTAAAATATTGGAAAAATGTAACTTAGGTATTTGGTTTTATTTAAGTGTTTACTATTGTATAATATCGCCTTGCAAATTTTTTGACATGAAAATTCTCATATTCTAAATTTTTTTGACTTTTTTTGACATATTTGTTAATTCTAAGACATTAAAAAAATATCAGATTTGGAGTCATATTTTCTAAGCAAAAATTATATCATTTATTATATTTTTAATAATTTTTAGTATTATTTTAAAGAAATTGTATACAAATTGAATATCATTGCATTTTTTCTATATTTTTTATTCGAAATAAACTGGTGTTTTTAAAAACTTTTAGTTTTTGGGTAAAAATTTGTATTGAATTTGACAAGTAAATAGAAGTAGTTTTTAAAAACTACTATTTTTTGGTTAATTGTAAATGTAGCATTAAAACGAGTAAAAAGGTTAAAGTCGGGCATGCCGACTATAGAATACCCTACACCAGTCTGGGTAAAAGCCAACTAATGTCACCAAAATCAATAGGCTGCGTTATTGGGCCAATATAGGTCTGTGTACCAAATTTCATCAAAATATCTTAATATTTGCGACCTGCAGCGTATAAACAGTATAATTTTGGTAGGACCCTTATATGGGCACTAGGTCTAAACATGGACCGATGTTCATCAAAATCAATAGGCTTCGTCCGTGGGCCAAAATAGGTCTGTGTACCAAATTTCGTCAAAATATCTTAATATTTACGACGTGCATCGTATAAACAATATAATTTTGGGGGGACCCTTATATGGGCACTAGGTCTAAACATAGACCGATGTTCACCAAAATCAATAGGCTTCGTCCTTCGGCTGCCATAAGTCGGTGTACCAAATTTCATCAAAATATCTTAATATTTGCGACCTGCAGCGTATAAACAATATAATTTTGGTAGGACCCTTATATGGGCACTAGGTCTAAACATGGACCGATGTTCACCAAAATCAATACGCTTTGTCCTTGGGCCAACGTAGGTCTGTGTACCAAATTTTATCAAAATATCTTAATATTTGCGACCTGCAGCGTATAAACCATATAATTTTAGTAGGACCCTTATATGGGCACTAGGTCTAAACATGGACCGATGTTCACCAAAATCAATAGGCTGCGTTACTGGGCCAATGTAGGTCTGTATACCAAATTTTATCAAAATATCTTAATATTTACGACCTGCAGCGTATAAAAAGTATAATTTTGGTAGGACCCTTATATGGGCACTAGGTCTAAACATGGACCGATGTTCACCAAAATCAATAGGCTGCGTTATTGGGCCAATATAGGTCTGTGTACCAAATTTCATCAAAATATCTTAATATTTACGACCTGCAGCGTATAAACAGTATAATTTTGGTAGGACCCTTATATGGGCACTAGGTCTAAACATGGACCGATGTTCACCAAAATCAATAGGCTGCGTTATTGGGCCAATATAGGTCTGTGTACCAAATTTCATCAAAATATCTTAATATTTACGACCTGCAGCGTATAAACAATATAATTTTGGTAGGACCCTTATATGGGCACTAGGTCTAAACATGGACCGATGTTCAAAAAAATCAAACTTGTTCGTCCTTGGGCCAACATAGGTCTATGTACCAAATTTCATCGAAATATCTTAATAGGTGCGACCTGTAGAGTGCGTACAAGATTGCATGGACAGACAGACAGACGGACGGACGGACGGACGGACGGACGGACAGACGGACATCGTTAAATCGAAATAAAAAAAAATTCTGAACCGATCGGTATACTATAAGGTGGGTCTACGACCAATATTTTTTGGTGTTACAAACATCAGCACAAACTTATAATACCCTGACCACATAGTGGTGTAGGGTATAAATATATTAATATTGATTTAATACACAAATAAAAAAATATTTAAATTGAAAAAAAAAACTCATTACTTTTATTACTCATTACTGCAGGATATTAATGAGTTTTTGCATAAAACCATTGAGGTTCCATTGGATGTTTTCATTGAATTAATAGAATTTTTCACAAAATGTGAAAATTTTCATTAAAAGTATAATACACTCAATGAAAAAGTTTCATAAAATATATGAAGCTTTTTCATCAATTCTAAGAAATTTAAAATTTTTTTTGTAAAGAAAACTTCATAAGTTTAATCAAAAATCTCATTAAAATTCGTCGAGCAGAATTCTCTCTGTGTAGAGGTAATGAGTCTTTTTAGGGAGTTACTGCGGTTGACGTGCCCTTGCTTAAATAATACGTTTTATAATAGAAAAGTAAGAGATTAAATATCTTAACTTCTTATTACAAAACCCATTACCGAGTAATAGTTGGAGGTTTTGTTGTGACTTGGATTTGGGTCGACGTTTGCCGCAGAGCTCTACCATATATCCGAATTTCATTAGGGTTGGAAGGAAGCTATCGGAATAGTTTCCTAATTAGTTCTGTAAAATTTAAAATATTTCTTCAAGATGTTCGTATTGAAAATCTTTCACAAGAGACTCTTTTGGAGGGACCACTTTCATAGGAAAAAGTGAAAACGTGTTTATATTTATACAACTTATTTTTTTTTTTTTTTTTTGCTAGGCTATCTTTTTTAAGTATACATTTTATATTTTCTCATAGACATAAAGATATTAGATAATTTAAAACTTAATAACTCTTGATTATGTCCAAATTATCTTGTCCATTATCTATGTATTTCCGCAACCATATTTAACTTTGTATAAAATGTTCTTGTTTTTCTTTGTTTATATTTACAAAATTGAATTTTCTGTTAATATTTTATAACAATTTTATTACCTGTCCTTAAGTTTAAAAAAAAAATAGTTTTATTTTCTTTTCTTCTTACTTTTATTGACCATTTAATAGGGTGGAAAAATTACTGAAGCATTATCAATGCAATGCATTCACCCATACTTAAAAACAAACTCAGAATAAAACAAAATGGACAAATGATTTTTTAAACACCAGTCGAGAATAGAAAAAAAGAGTGAGTAATTTCTAACGTTTTCATGTTATACTCATCTAGTTTAACTGAAATGCCGTATTAAACTAGACAACGAAACCATGTGAGTAGATGATGATCATTAATTTTATTCAATGGTCATCAGTGCTACTACAGGCAGCACCACACCCACCATCATTATAATTCTGTGTCTGTCATCGCTGTGAAGAGGTCATCGTTGCAGGTTATCAAGACAACTAAAATGCACACGCACACTTACTTATTGTTTCTAGGTGTATAATTTTTCATAGAAGTAATTTAAAGGATTTATCGATTTTTTAGTTATTGCAAACATAAATCTAACCACGAAATTTTATAATGAATTAAGTAAGTTTAAAAAATAGTTTTTACTTCCTATTAGAATTCGCTTTTGAACAATGAAGGCCAATCTAAGTGCATTTATCATAATACTAATATTTTTCATGGTGGTGTTAATTGAGAGGACTTGTAAGCAAAGAAGATTTAGGATGTCACAAGAATCACTAATGTAGCATTTAATTTCTTAGTATTAAAAGGTTAATTTAATATTATACTGATATAAAAGTTATCGTGCACGCAAAGAAAAGACATGGTTAGGATCATATCTTTTTGGGTTTATGATTGCGACAATCATATTATAAAATACCTTTTTCTATCATAACATGATCCCTAAATTACTACATTATGATTGCAAACTAACCCTAGTATTATCGTATTATAGTCCCGCATATCATCCCAGTGTAGAAACGGTAATGACATATCATTATTTTTTGGAGTACCAGTAATGACACCCACTTACCTTCTGCATTATTTTAAAACATATAATAATGAGTTACTGATAATAACTTACTTTTATCATTATTTCAAATAGAAAATAATTTTTTAGATTTTTTTGAAAATTTTTTAAAATCTATTTTTAGACTCAATATTTTTTAAACACTGGTAAGGATATATGTAACCACATATTTTTTGATTTTTGTATGTTGGCGAGTAAGCTTACTTGTGTGCAGCAGGTCAATTATGTTTTTATCTATTAAATATTACATGTCGATCTACCTCAGATGGTAGAGCAGTTGACTGGCAATCTGTAGACCCAGGTTCGATTCCCGCACCAGCAAATTTAAAAAAAAACAAAAAAATACAATATAATACAATAAAAAATATTTTTTTTTATATAATTTATTTTTTTGAAAATCTATTTTTAGACTCATTATTTTTGTCAGTACTGGTAAGCACATAGGTAGCGATATATTTTTTGATTTTTCGTATGCTGGTGTGTAACGACAACTCATTATTTTTCGGGACATCGCCATATAAAGGTAATAAGAAATGTAATAACAAAAGTAACTAGTTACCATTACCAAGTATGTAGTTACATAACCACATATCTGGTAATGATTTTCTTCACTAGGATACTATGATCCCTATAGTATTTCCCTAGTATTCTCTTGAACGTGAGTGAAAAAGCTATGCACGATTTGTTTTATTCAAAATAGTACATTTATTTATTCAATAACTAATTTACAAACTTAATTTTAGTGATCACTTATGTATAACTGGAAATAAATTATGGAAACATCTGATAAGAGCGCGTAGAAAAATATTGTTAAAAATAAAATTTCACAATTCATCCGAAATGATCATAACATATTCTCAGTGACTATATTATATTCCTAATGAGCATAATATATTCTTCATGATCATATTATGGTTTGTGACCATTTAGCATCATATTATGATCTTCAGGAATATAATATGATCAGTAGGAAAATATTATGATCATGTCGCCGTGCACTTAAATTTTTTCTTTCAAAATCTGTCACACTTCATATTATAGACGTTCTTAAGCAATATTTTTGCTACGTGAGAATCAAAAATTAAATACTTTTTTATCCATATTTACTTAATTTATGACTATACCAATGATTGTGAATATGATCTCTCTCAACTCAGATAATAATATTATTGTAAATCGAAGAGAGGAATATGATTGTCCAGATAATATATGATTGTAGACGAGAGAATAATATGATACCTGAAAAAAGAGAGATTTTAACTATAAAATGATTATAGGCAACCATATCATTTGTAAAGTATGATCAATACAATAATAATTTGATTGGAACAACCATGTACAGCAGTAGTGACTATAGTTTGGTAGCCGTGATCATATTGCCCATATCTTAGGATAAAAATAGCATTCTTAGATTTCGTTGACGTTAGTCTAAGTTGAGTTGCTAACAAATTCGATTTCCTTTCAATTTTCACAGAAGTAGACGATTATCAATTATTAATCCAATCAAGGCAAATGACACTGTGAAAATGTGAAAATAGTATCATCTTTCTTTAATTTGAAAAAATAATTTAAACAGAAAGTGATATTAATTTATGATCTAGAGTCAGACTAAAAAACATTCATTAATTCATTTATAACATGCAGATAATTCTCTCAGTGCTTGAAATTTTGCAAGAACAGTTTTCAGAGGTGACCCCATATTATACTAAAGGTTGGACTTTGGGGACAATTTAGAAAGCTATGCTGCCAAATAAATTTTTCAAAAATCGCTATTTCAAGATATAGGCCGCTATAAAATAGATGAAAACTTTTTTTGTTGAAATATTTTCCTTTTAATTGCTTCTTTATTAAGCCATAGCATTGAATAAGATCGATTTTGCTTTCAGCGATTTAATTGACTAAAACCGTAAAAAGCATTAAAATTCAAATCAAATGCGAACAGTAGTCTTAATATCAAATTTGATATTGATGAGTTACTAATTAGGATAGGTTAATGACCAGCAACCTTTCTATTGCTATAAATAATTTGGATTTTTCATTGCAGTAATGATTGAAAATTTGTAATAGCCATTATGATATTTGCTAATTGAATAATGATTAAATGATAATAAGTTACAAAAGCACTTATATATACTTGCAAAATAATCAATTACTGGTAATTAATGAAATAAGTACTGATTTAGCTTTTTATACACACAGAAAATAAACGGGTTGGAATTATATCGAAACCAATGAAATTTTTTCGTTATTTAGTAATTTTAATTGCAGTTATTTAAAGTTCACGCAAAACTGCAGTTTATGGGGTTTCGGCAAAAAAATGTGACCCCTCTGGAATTAAAAAAGAAAAAAATCGAAACTAATTTTGGGAGGGGCTCGATTTTTGAAAAAAAAAATATTATTTTTTTTATATAAATGTCTAAATTTGTAATGCGTTTATCGATTATTTAAAAAAAAATAGTTTTTGAAGTCGTGGAGGGACATTTTCTATCATTTGAGTACCACATTTTACCATACAAAAAAATTTCATCATTTTCAGTCCCCCCTCTTAAGGGAATAAAATGGCTCTAGTTAGGGCTACGTTTTATGGATTTAAAAAAAAATAACATTTAATTTCAGTACGCACACTTACATGTTACTATGTCCCCCCATTTTTTGCCCCCACGGGCCTCCCGGGGCCGAGCCCCGCCCAAAATTAATTTCGGGTTTTTTCTTTTTTAATTCTAGAGGGGGTCATATTTTTTTATATTTTTTTGACGAAACCCCATAAACTGCAGTTTAGCCAAAGTTCATCATTAGAAAATTTAAATTTAATTATAAATAGCAAATATATGTGACTAACTAAACATTGGCTTTCATAATCAATATTGAAAAAATACTTGCTTCATATTAACCTCAATAATTTAATTATTAATAACAGAATTTAATCCAGTAAAGGAGAAAGAAAGTTATAAAAAAAATTCCAATAGAAACTAATTTAGAAAATTATTAATAATAATCTATGGCAATAATCACTTTCCCGACAGACGACCACGTCAATGGCTCATATGAATAAAAAATAGATATTACTAATAGGGGGAAATACAGGGTTTTTTAAGCAATTACTTCACAAATCTAGTCTGCTTGGGAGTAGACTAGAAATTTAATTTTTTAATTTTCGTTTATATTTCATGCTATTCTACCAGCCAATTGGTAAATTTGGAGTTAAAAGCCATTCCTAAGCCCAAAGTAATTACTTCGAAGTAATTGCTAAGTTTTATTCATATGACCCAATGTCTTAAAATCGCATTTTTATTTTTTTATTTTAAATGTCTAAATGTAAAACTAATTTATAAGTTTGAACTCAAATTTGAAAATAAAGATATACTACTACTACTACTATTAACCTCAATACCAACAACCACCAACATATTGAAGAAACTATAGACTAGAGATTTGAACTGTTCGTTTCTTTTACGCCACCCTATACTTCCAAACAAATACAAGTATTTTATGTTATAACACAAAAGAAATTTCAAAATAAATATTAGTTGCTATTCATTATATAAAAAATATTCTTAAATTGTCTCTGCAAATATCCAGTGGTAATTCAAATTTTTATTTGTTTTAAAATAAGTAAACAACAGCTTGATGTTAATAAAAAAGCACCAACCTTTTTCCATTTTTGAAGTTTTTCTTCCTTTAAAAACCAAATTATAAATTTATGAACACAAAAAACTTTCGCCTCATTGATGACTATCAACAATTTTGACTACTGCTTTAAATTGTATATTATATTCGAAGTTTCTTGATTTTCAGCTCATGCTATTTTTGTTAAATTCCCTTTTTGTATAATGCTCGACAACACAACTAGAAAAAGAAAACCTAAAACCTTCACACACATACTTCTTTGACAAAGGTACTAACTATCACATTCATTCATAGTCGAGTAGATCTATAATATGGTCTGATGAATACATTAAACATGCCATCCATAAAATACTACTTCCATGATATTTACTTTTATGAGGACAATAAATTAACAACAAAAGTATTCTTTATATATACATCTACATTAGACCGCACCGCACCCCTGAGGTATGGGATAAGTCACTGGTGACGAAATTTTCGCCAGAAATGTGCTAAACTTGGGTTTCAGAAAATTATCCCCTCTAAAAAAATCTAAAATTTAAAATATGTTGTCCCTGCAGTACTGGATAAGTTAGTGATAAAGCACTTTTTGAAATTTTGACCAGCTACTTGGCAAAAATGGTGTCTGAAAAGGGGAACACCTTCACCAAACGCCCCGCTCAAGCCATTTAACCAGAAAGCGGGAATTTGGAGTATGTATTCTCTGGAATGAAGCCTAATTCATTTATGAGGTACTTTTCGTAGTTTATACTAGGAACGTGGAAATAATGGGTGTTCAAAGTGAGAAAACTCTCAGCACTAACAACCTAAATAAACACATTTTGCTAGATATGTGAAATATAAAATATATATCTTCTACCTAATTGGGTAATTCTTTGGAATATTTGTGAGGAACGTAATAAAAATGGTGATTTAAATGGGGAAATGTCTTCCCTTAGCGGTTTGCCCATGCGCTTGCCCATTTAAAATATGTGCTCCCTGCAGAATATGCTAATTCACTTACATGATAACACTGTACAACACATTTTTCGGGGATGAATAATTCCTATGGCAAATGAATGTATTAGGTTAGTACAGTAAAACTCCTAAATGGTTTAGTCCTGGGTGGGTACAATAAAACTTTATGGCCGTTTTAAGTTTTCATTATATTGACTGAGGCTGAAAAAGTAGTGTAAAAATTCTGCCGTTATAAATTCTGAGTTTGGATGTCCCTAACAGAATTTTAAGAGTAATTGTTTCGAAGAACATTTCAATCCTGCAACCCGGCTCATTTCATTCATTCTTCGAGATATACCACAAACCCTAAAACGTGCATTTAAAGGGTTAAAATGTTTTGTTAATATATTATACAGCAAATTTCATTTGGGGTTGTCGTAGATGAACACTTCATCGGAAAATTATAAACATAAAATCTAAAGTCCCAAAAAATACGATTTTTAAATTTACACATGTGATAATTTCACTTTTGGGCAAAAATCGTTACCCAATGTACGAGGTTATAGTCGAAAATACGTTATTATGGACTATTTTAGTAAACAGCTAGCCACTGAATCCGACGAGCATCAAGTATAATCAAGTCGCTATGCCTTTTGAAATAATGGTAATATTATTTTTTCACTACTTTTTCACTAAATTTACATTTTAAATAATAAAGAATTACAGATATAAAAGAAAAAAGTCGCCCGGAGAAATATGTTGGCGGAGTAAGCACGAAAAACTAATGAATAAGATGAAGGATCACTGTTGGATATTGTTTGTGAATCAGATAAGGATGATACTGATAGCGAAATAAATTAATAATTAAATCGTTATTGAAAAAAATCGTAATTTGTTTCGAAAAGTATATAAAAATAAGTCTGCAAATTAAAAACTTTAAAAAGCGGAAGATTATAATCCAGTAAATTCCTCAGTTTCAACTTTTGTCAATTTAAAAAAAGAAAATAAAATTTACCTGGAAAAATAATAGATAAGGCGTTAAAATACCAAATAAAAAAATCCACTACAATATTACATTAGGTGTAAAAACATAAATTTATTTTTTACTTATTACAGGTTACGAATTTTACTACGGCTGGAACAATTCAGTACAAAACGTAAACATAATTTTCTAATCGTAGTAAAAGTAGTAAGAAATTCGAGTAAACGGTTTGTTAACGGAATGGGCTGCACGTGATAAATTAAAATTTGCCTTTTTAGTGATTTAAAATGAAGTTTTCGTCTTCGACACCTCCTAGCAAAACTTGATGCAGAACATATTCACAGAATCTTTTAACCCATTAAACGCACGTTTGAATAAATACTTTTTTGGTATTTATTGAAAAAGTGACTTAAATGACCCATGGAAATTGCAGATATAGAAACAAGTCGCTATGCCTTTTGAATTCTATGAAATAAATAATAATAATTCTTTTTAAAATTCTGTTGGGGACATCCGAACTTAGAATTTAGTTCAAAAGAACTATTACTACACTATTTCTTGAATCTTATTCGATACAGTGTTGGTGAAAGAAAAATGTAAATTTTAAACGGCCATAAAATTTGAATGTACCTATACAGGACCAAACACTTTGGAGGTTTTACTATATTAACCTAATACAATCGTTAGGTATAAGAATCATCCACCCGCAAAACCATGATCCTCATTTTGTGGCACAGTGTAATTTTGGGAATATTCAATGGGAACATGGCACAGAACGGTGCTTAGAAATAAATAAATTTATTTCTTATAATTTCAAAGAAATATAGACAAATTTAGTAGGAAACTAAAGACTTTTTAAAGACGCATCTACCGGTGTACAAACATGTCCAACTTTTTATGTTATTCAAATGTAATTTTTCGAATGCACATTTATATGGGAAAGTGTTGTTAGTTTTATTACTTCAAATTATATATAATAAAGCCTATTTACAACCCAGTGTACAATTGGAGTCCGAAAAGACTCATAAAAGAACACTTAGACCTTCTGAAATCATAGATATATGAGGGTGTTTTCCTTCACCGATGAAGCCTCTTTCTGAGCGCACTTATGACACATAAAAGACTCCAAATTATGAGCATTGCTGGAAAATTTTGAACTTCCGGAGCCACTTATGAGCCATTTATGAATAATTTTTGAGTCATTTATGAGTATTGAAAATTTTTTTTAAATTTTTTGAGTTCATTTATGATTCTAAAATTTGAGCACTCTGATAATGTTCGTATTTTAGAGTATTTTATGAGTTACAATTTCCGAGCGCTCAGAAAAATATTGGCTATGAATTATTTAGTCGAGGAGGTATCCTAGCCTGTTTCGATATTCGTTATCATAGGCTGTAGGGCGACTTTCCCCTAGCCCCTTTTTCACCCATATTCTCTATATATATAAGAATAACGTGACTGACTGACTGTCTGACTCAACATCGCCCAGCCCAAACCGCTGAAGCTAGGAAGTTGAAATTTGGTATGTAGGTTCCTCTTTCGGCGTAGACGTCCGCTAAGACGGGATTTTTGGAAATTCCTACCGGAACGGGCAAAAAGGGGGAAAGTCTCCCCCTTAACGGCCTGCCAAAACCCCTTTGGCTAGAAAGCTGTAATTTTAGATATGTGTTCCTTGGAGCAGGGGCTAACTTTTCTAGAAAGTACTTTCAAGAATTTTGGACAGGGACGTTGTAAAAATGGGGGTTAAAAAGGGGAAAGAGCCCCCCTTGACGGCCTGCCCAAACCGCTGGAGGTAGGAAGTTGAAATTTGGTATAAATGTTCCTCCACTATCGTAGACATCCACCAAGACGGGATTTTTTGGAAATTTTTACAGGGAGGGGTTAAAAGGGGAAAAAGTCTCCCTATGAAGTTGAAATTTGGTATGTAGGTTCCCCGACCGGTGTAGACGTCCGTTGAGACGGAATTTTTGGAAATTCTTATCGGGAGGGGCAAAAAGGGGACAAAAAAAGTATCTTTTTCCAAAAAAGTACCTTATTCCAAAAAAGTACCTTTTTCCAAAAAAATTACCTTTTTCCAAAAAAGTACCTTTTTCCAAAAAAAAGTACTTTTTTCAAAAAAAAGTACTTTTTTCCAAAAAAAAGTAAATTTTTCCAAAAAAAGTACCTTTTTCCAAAAAAAAAGTTCCTTTTTCCAAAAAAAGTACATTTTTCCAAAAAAAAGTACCTTTTTCCACAAAAAGTACCTTTTTCCAAAAAAAAGTACCTTTTTCCAAAAAGAGTACCTTTTTTCCAAAAAAAGTACCTTTTTCCAAAAAAAGTACCTTTTTTCCAAAAAAAGTACCTTTTTCCAAAAAAAAGTACCTTTTTCCAAAAAAATCACCTTTTTCTAAAAAAATTTACCTTTTTCCAAAAAAAAGTACCTTACCCAAAAAAAGTACGTTTTTCCAAAAAAAATACATTTTTCCAAAAAAATACCCCAGCAAAACCTTGGTAATATGTTGGTATTACAGAACATATTACCTGGTAATACCATACCCCTTACCATTGCGTTATTTCATAACTAAAATTTAATGTCTTACGTATAATGTGCTGCATAACTACTGGGTAGTAATAGCAACTTATTACCAATTATATATTTAAACTACTGTTTCCTTTCCAATTATTCGACATACGCGGTTAACCGGTTAATGCGTTATTCGAAAAATCGCTAAAATTGATTAACCGGTTGTTCGGGTCGGTTAATCGAAAAAATTGGCGATTAATCGATTAATCGTATAATGCAAAATTAATGTATTTCCTTAATTTTTTATCAATAAAAACACAAACAGATGCCTGTTTTTGTTAAATATCAACGTGGCATATAAACTCGATGTATTTAAAAAAGATTTCATATTGGTTGAAGAATTTCGGAGTCTGAAATTGTTTAAATTGAAACATTTCTTGTACTTTTAATAGAAAAGATCTCTAAAAATTTAGCTAAACTACTAAAAATTAAATAAAAATCGAGTAAGTTAAGAACAGCAAATCTAAAACTGTTACATATCGATAACTTAATGTAGATTTTTTATTTCTTTAGAATAAAATTTTAAAAATTTGAAAAACTTTAGATACAATTTTTTTTAATGCAATTTTCAATCAATACTGCCAACAATAAAATATAATATAAAGTTTAAATTTTATTAAGATTCGTCCTTCTCCTCTGAAGATATAAAAATACGAGCTAGAGCATTTTCCCATTGAGCCATCGAGTTATTAGTCGAAAATATCAATTTACCCTGCAAAAATCAGCAAAAATTTTTGCTGAAGGATATCGTAAACAATTGTTATATTCTCAGTCTTTTTTGGTTTTTGAAGGGACATTAAAAATAAACAAAATAACTTAAAGTTTAAATTTTATTGGTCGAGTTTTAATTAAAATAGTTACTAAATTAATGAAAAATTTCTTAAATTTTATGAAAAAGCTTTTTAATTTTTACTATGAAGCTCTTTCTAATAAAATTTTTTCGGTGTATGAAATTTCTAATAAATAAAATAAAATATTTCATAAAGTTTTATGTAAAACTGCATTAATATAATGAACGTTTTCAATGGACGACTTCCAGCGGATCTTCATTGAATCAATGAAAAAAGTCATAAATAGCATGTAGACAATTATCTCAGAGAACAGCTACAGATGTCAAATTCCCTGTAAATTAGAATTTTTAAACTTTCATTTTGTTTTAACTTATTGTTATTTGTTTACTGTTAATGAAAACAATGCGAATAAAAATTTAAATCATGGATGGCAACCGAAACAAATAATGGACGATTTTTCAGTCTACATTAACTTTTTAGTGGCAGAGTTTCTATATATTTAAGAATATACAGCACTTACATACTCTTCATCCACTCAAATCGTCTTCAATTTTGATAGTATGGCGCTAACTGCATTAAACTATGAACTATAAAATCGACTCTAATTCGTTTCAGTTGCCAACCCTGATTTAAATTCAGTGAAATGGGTTCGGGCTCCATGGAATTATGTGGTTTTAAACCGACTATACACACTTTCTTGGGAGATGTAAGAAAATTTGGATTTCCTATGTAAGTAACATGTCATTTGAGAGTTGTGGGACACAAATTTAAAACAAATTAAACTTTGTCCTGAAGGACATTGAAATATAATTTGAATTACTTTTAATTATTAAAATAAATGAAAAACTCTCTATTATATTTCCTAAAGCCTATATAGCGCTATGATGCAGCTCTAGCCAGACATGTCGTGTGTTTTGAGAAGTTTAAAAACACCTTTATTTTAGCCTTTCGCGATGTTTTTTGAAGCTGTTTTTTATAGCAATTTTGATTTTTTGTTATATCTGTAAAAAAAATTGTAGGTAAAACAAAGCCGTTTTTAAGAGTTTCTTAAAACACATGACGTGACTCGCATGTGCAATGTCGACTTGCTTGGAGTTGCTCAAAAAGAGGTATCTAAAGACTTAAAAACCTCTTTCGCTCGAGTTGAAAAGAATTTGATGGTGTTTTAGTTAGTATTTATTTTTTAAGCTTTTCTTGCAACTTGCGACTTGATTGGAGTTACTCTTTACTTGCAATTTGTTAGCCAATATTAAGAAAATTATGAAGTTTTGGGAAAAAACAAAGGAAAAATTCTATATTAGAAATTTAACCGGTTAATCGATCTATTTTAACCGATTATTCGGGTCGAATAATTATTTGCGTTTTAAATTATTTGTTTCGACATTAACCGAAAGAGAGGCGATTAATCGAGGAATCGGTTAATCGATTAACCGAATTGGAAACACTAATTTAAACACCTCAAAGAAAAGAGTTACTTGTAGTACACAACATGAGTTCTAAATAATAGCAGCGACTTATTACAGATGGGATATTTTGAAACCGTAAAATAAGGAGTTACTTTTAATGTGATACGTGATCACTTAATAGAAATAGCCACTTATTACCGATGGTGTATTCAAATACCTCAAAATAAGGAGTTATTTGTAATGCGATACATGAGTGTTATTTTCTATTTAAAATATTCGATACAAATAATTTATATGTTTTATACATATTGACTGAAATATCTTTTATGTTTTTTGTTAACTTTATATTAATCTGTGTAGATATTAATTAAATATGTATGCTTCGTTTTAGCATTTATAAAAAACCAACATGATAACGTCTTATTTTAATTTTTTTTGTAAGAAGTAAGTATATATTTTTATACAGTAAGTGAGCGCATAATTTTAATGTGTTATTTCAGACCTGTGTGTAACACATTTTTTTGGCCTTACTTTAAGCTGTTATGTAAGTAGTATTGTGCTCAGTATCGGTTATGTAAGTGGTTACGTAACTCCTAACATGTAACATTAACATAACATGTTCTTATGTTGTTCCCTAGCCCTCTTTTGGAAAGTACAATGACATGCCCTTGTTAAAATAATAGCTGTTGGAATAGCAAAGTAAGAGGTTACATACCTTAATTTCTTCTTACAAACCTTATTACCAGGTAATAGAAAGTTTTGCTGCGACCTTTTTCCAAAAAAATACCTTTTCCAAAAAAGGACCTTTTCCCAAAAAAAGGACCTTTTTCCAAAAAAAATAAATTTTTCCTAAAAATAACTTTTTCAAAAAAAGTACCTTCTTCCATAAAGTACTTTGTAAAAATAAAGTATCTTTCTCCAAAAGATTTCGCTTTTCCGAAAAATTCCATTTAAAAAAGTATAATTTCACAAAAAGTACTTTTTTTCCTCCCCCCACAGATATCTCCACTAAAATAAGGTTTCTTGATATTCGGCATAGACGTCCGCTAAGACGGGATTTTTGGAAGTTCCTACCGGAATTTCCAAATATATTCGGCATAGACGTCCCCATAGACGGTCTCACAAATTGGAAAAGTGTCCCCATTAACTGCCTGCCCAAACTACTGGAGATAAGAATTTGAAATTTGGCATATTTGGCAGTCTTCGCTTTGCAACGAATGGAGTAAGACGTGTGTTTCGCTATGTCTTCTTTAAAGAAAGTTGTTTGTTCAAAATGTTTGAACATCATTAAAAAGGACACTGTTATAATAAAGTGCAATTTGTGTCAGCTCAGTTATCATAATATTTGTGCTAACATTACATCTGATAATGAATATAATGTCTTAAAAAGTAATAAAAAGATTTTATTCAACTGTGACAATTGTTTGGATTCGTCAAGTGATTTAGTGCGCTGTATAAGTCGTTTAACACATGAAGTAAACAACTTAAAGCTAATGATCATTGATCTTACAAAAAAAGTAAATAATGTTGATGATATTAAAGAGTTAAAAAATGCTCATGTAATCAACAAAAACACTGTTATTGAGAGTGTTTCGTTAAAAAACAAAAAAACACTTGCCGAATCAAGTTCTAATAATAAACAACAAAAAAGTCGTTCACCCCCTGCATCTATTCTGCTAATTTTCTTACACTCTCTGATAGTCATCGTAATAATGCTATTGTTGGTGCTGCTGCTAATAATAGTGATGGATGTAATGCTGGTCTTTATGCTAATGATGATGCTAATAATCATGATGTGTTTGTTGATGCTGTTAATGATGATGTCGGTCGTGGTGCTATCGCTGATGCTAGTAAACAAGTTGATGTAAATGCTGTTGGTTCTGATAAAACTAACGTACAAGCAAATGATGACAATGAGAGTATTTCTATTTCTCATCCATCCGAAAATACGGTTAGTTATGCTGCCACTATAAACTCTCATGTTGAAAATGATTTCCCAGCAAACAATTCAATGTGGAATATTGTTAAGCCGAAAAGAAAGCGAAATCAAGTGATTTTTGGGGATAATGCTAATAGTGAATTGGATGTTGTAGCTAGTAAAAAATGGGTTCATTTGTCATCCTTTAAGCCGAATGTTACTGCAGACCAAATTATGGATTATGTAGTGAAATATGCTGGAATCCAAAAAATGTATTTAGAATGCTTTAAATTAATCAAAAAGGATGCTGACTTAAGTTTAATGAGGAAAGTTTCGTTCAAACTTGGTGTTTCTGCTGCATTTTATAAACAGCTTTTGAAACCATCTTTGTGGCCATCTGATGTAAAGGTTCGTCAGTTTCAGTTTTTTCAGAAACCTCGAACCGAGGACGTAATTGTTTAAAGAATGTTGCTGCTAAATTTAAAAAACTTAATTTTTATTTTCAAAATATGGGTGGAATCAGAACAAAATTAAATCAAGTGTTTGTTGGTTCTTCCCAATCAAATTATGATGTAATACACTTCTAGTCTGTAAGGAAATTATATTCCATAGACTTAATTTAATAAATAAATAAATAAAGATTCCTCCACTGTAGTAGACATCGACTAAGTTTGTATTTTTGGAATTCCCTACAGGATATCCCAAAAGGGGGATGTTTCCCCCTTGACGGCCTTCCCAAACTGCTGAAACTATGTAGCCGAAATTCGATATGTGAGTTCCTCCTTCTGTGTAGGCGTCCGCTTAGACGGAATTTTTGAAATTCCTATCGGGAGGGAGATAAAGGGAAAAGTATTCTCCTTGACGGCCTGCTCAATCCCTTCTGGCCAACCTAAAATTTTAAATATGTATTCCCTGGAGTAGGACTAACTCACCGGCAACGTAATTTTTCTATTTTGGAACAGAAACATAGTAAAAATGTGGGTTGAAAGGGAAAAATGTCCCCAATAATGGGCTGCCCAAACCGCTGAGGCAATGAAGTTGAAATTTGGTATGAATGTTCCTCATCCATCGCAGACAGCCGCGAAGATCGAATTTTTGTAAATTTCTAAAGGGAGGGAAAAAAGAAGAAAGCCTCCCCTTGGTGGCCTGTAAAAACCCCTTCGGCTAGAAACCTGAAATTTAAATTGTGGGTCTCTGGAGTAAGGGCTAACTTATTAGAAAGATACTACGTAGCTTTACCCGCTATCTTTATTATTATAAATCGCTTGCCAACCCTGCTTTACGTTATTTATTTTCATTCAAAATATAAATGAATAAAACTACTTACGGATCTATTTACCTAAGTTCGCACTTTACCAAATTATCTTGACGTATATTGCAATTTGTAAAGGATTAATTAATAACAATCCACTTTAATGAGAAAAAGTGATCAAATATTTATTTATTTTAAACCCATTTTTGTGTCAGTATTATTTATTTGTGGTGGCTGGGTGAAGGCTTTTATTATAAAAACTGTACTTTAAATAAACAAAGCGAATTCACCCACCCAACCACGAATACGACCTATCTACGCTGATGGCTTGAACAACAGAAAATTAGTTGTTACATGCTCACTTGTTGGTATACTAAATGATTTATTTATATAAAAATAAAGAGGCAAAAAATAGTGTTTGTACTTAAACATTACAATAAATTTACCTTAACAATTATTTTATCTTAATAACAAATATTGTGTTTTATTTTATCTAAAAGCAATTTAATTCTAAACTTTAAGGACGCTAACAACTGCTTTAAATGTTTTTTTATTTTCATTTAAAACACAAATGAACAAAACTATTTACGGGTCCATCTACCTATGTGCGCACTTTACCAAATTATCTTAACATACACACGTATATTGTCAAGAATTATTGTTGTGTCAGAATTATTTATTTGTGGTGGCTGGGTGAGTGAAGGTTTTTATTATAAGAAACTGTATTTACAAAAAGCAAATTTTAAGAAACCACGAATACGAATACCACTACCTCATCAACCACGAATACGACTTATCTATAATAAATTTACCTTAACAATTATTTTACCTTAGCAACAAATATTTTGTTTTATTTTATATAAAAGAAATTTAATTCTAACCTTTAAGGCACGCTAACAATGTAGCGGACTGCGCCCGCTAGTTTCAGATAAATGGTAATCCTGGATCCACTTTATGGCAAATATGGGTTTCAAAATTTGCATATTCTCGAAGGACTTAAACGCTGCATAAAAAAATCATTTCACAGAAATATGGATTTCTTGACATCCACTTTGATGAATTTACATCACATGTGGTCGCAGACAGACGTGTTTTTGTGTTTTTTGGGGTGCCAAAAAAAATAATAGGAAGAATATATATTTTGCAATAACTTCCTCAAATCGTGTGATAAGAAAATAATTTTTCATTATGTTAGACCTACGATCCCAAGGTTTCGAAAAATAATAATTTGCTTTTAATAAATGCTTAAAAGTGTGAAAAAATATTAATTTTATGTTAGTGCCTGTCTATGGGGCACAATCACCAGATGGCCCCTGGAGCTACAAAGAGTTGGTGCATCCCTGCCTAAAATGCTCTATAGGACTTTTCTATATGTTTAATAGTAAATTAGAACAATCGTATTGATTCTTAAATTTATATTAATTATTCAGTTTTTTGTAATTTTGACGAATCATTATATTATAGTTTTAAAATTTTTTTTTTAATGTAGTGGAGATTTATTGAATGAAAACAATCACATATCTTAAAGAACTTATTATAAATTATTTATTTCAGTCATTAAAAGATTGACTTTGCTGTACTAACAAATTTTTTTGTTGAAATTGTATCTAGCTCTTTTGGCGAATATACCCCAAGTTTGGGGCAGTTACGCCGAATTGAGTTACTTTGAAAATCATTAAATAAATAATAGAAAATATGCAAATAATTAAAATGAAAATCATAGAAATTAAAGCCAAGATTTGTAGATTTTCAATTTGAAAGTAATTTTTGAAAAATAATTAGTGGTTAAGAAATGACAGTTCTTTGAAAAAAAAAGTGGCGAAGGATCCCCCCTCTACCCTGCCTCTTATCTAAACCTTCCTTACAAGGACTAAGGTGCCTATTCCTACGAAAAGTCTGTGACTCTTAGTCATGACTGTATTCCCCATGTATTTGTTGTTACAAAATTTTAATAAATTATATTTATTCAAATTTTTGTTTAAAAACTTCAAAAAAGACCTGGTATCGATACAATCATAATATTGACAAATAAAATTTGAATTTTTTGAATTTTATTGTTGTTTTGTATGAAATTGTTATGACTCTCAGTCTTAGAAATAGGCTTAAGATGGTCACAATGAGTCACAAATAGGCAACTAAATTGACTAACAAAAGGAAAGAATTTAAAACTTTTTTTTAATAGGTTTTCTTCTTAGATACCCACCAGGAAAATTTTCTGTTCCAAAGAATCGGTTGTAGAGTAGCAACTTTCCTTTACAACATCTTCTACTGTCAATTTTAACACCGATGATTATACCTTACACCACTACGTGGACAGGGTATAATAAGGTGGTGGTGATGTTTTTAGTATACCGATCGACTTAGAATCACTTTTTGTTCCGATTTAACGATGTCCGTCTGTCTATCTGTCCATGCATTCTTGTGCGCCCTCTACAGGTCGAAAATATAAAGATGCTTTGATAAAATTTAGTATACCGACCTATGTCGGCCCAAGGACGAGGCCTATTGATTTCGGTCTATGTTTAGACATAGTGCCCATATAAAGGTTCCCCCACCTCAAAATTGGCTTGTTTAGACGCTGCAGGTCACAAATATGAATATATTTCAATGAAATTTGTTTCGCTCACTCACATGATCCCAAGGACAAAGCCTATTATTTCTAGATAGGATCAGTCCATATTTGGACCTATCGCATATATGGGCTATATTTATTATAGAACTGATTCCCCGTCAGTCACACCTTCCATATTAGATCCGTAGAACTGTTTCCGGAACCAGTTCCATGGAATCGGTTACAGTGGATCTAGTTGCAGAATTGATGTGGTTGGCTACCGATTGTTAAAAATTTTCCTCGGTATAAATATATGTATATATTTTAAAATTGAAAATAATATTAAAACTCGAACAAAAACATTTTGTGACAAAAATCAAACTTTTTCGGTTCTTGGAGGAAAGTCTTTCACTTACAGATTTGTAATAACGCGGATGTTAAGCCATCTGAACTGTAAGGTTGGAGCCATCACCAGTTTTTTTCTTGTGTCCGAAATTCGGTTTATATCACAGAATTTATAGATACAATTGATTGTGATAATCAAATAATACTGTTGCCGTAATAGAGTTATTTAGTTGGCAGACAAATTTTTTATCAGGTTCAATGTATTTTCTGTGTGTGACATCCTGCTCAAAATCCTTTAGCTTAAAATCCGTAATTGAAAATAATGTAGAACCCGGAAGTAAGTACATCCTCTACTGAAAACTACCCAGCAAAACCAAGATCTCTACTACTTACTAAAATCATGCATGAATACATTTAAAACAATCTGTGAAACAGTCACTGCACTTTTTGCATCATCAATTGAGATTCAGAAAACATAATATATATTCCCAGCAAAAACAGACATTACCGAGTAAGTAAGCGAGTAAGTAGCTCACAAAGGGTTTAACTACTTACCAAGCTATTTACTCGCAACATTACTTTTGTTCGCGATGTCCAAAAATTCATGGGTGGTCATTACCCTCTCGCTTACAAAAAAAGTGCGACTAACGAGTTACCCATAGTGAAAGAATAAGTAGTTACTTACAAAGATAGAATAAGTGGTTACACAGAAGTTATGAAATAAGTGGTGGAAATATAACTTTTTACCTCGGAAAATTTTGTATTCAGTTGGAAAAATCCCAGCAAAACCTTTCATTACCATGTAATGAGTTTTAGGTATTGAAATCTTAAGTGTTCACTAGTTACCTTTTAATTACTAAACTACTTATTTTAACATGGTGATGTCATTGGAGGAAAGTCATTACACTGATGTTACCTGTAAGTAGTTTATCAGCTGTTCTATAAATAGATGTTGAATAAAGATTTAAAAAAATATAAAAATTTAAAAACCAATAGGAGCTGACACGTATTGATCAGCGTACCCCACGATTGTCAGGCAAACACTCTAACCATTAGACCACGACATCACTATGATTTTTATTGCTTTAACTTATGTACCCATTTATTGTGGCAACTGTTATACATGTCTATTTTTCATAAAACTTGTTGTTATTAAATACTGCTTAATGAACATCAACATTTCTATAAATAGATGTTTAATATAAATTACAAAAAAAAAACAACAACAATGGAAGCTAACACGAGTTGAGCAGCGATCCTCATGTCTGTCAGGCAAAAACGATAACCACTAGGCTACGCCATAGTTATGGTTTTTAATGATTTAGAACATATATTATTGGTTTCAGCTATTGTGAAATAGTAATGTGTGGGGTATAATTATCGGTAACCCATTACATTCAGTTTAAAAGTAATTCAACGGGTAATGAGATATGAGATCTAAGTAATGCATGTAGTAATGACCAGTCATTACCAAGGTTTTGCTGGGATGTTCGAAACAATTTAATAAATAAAACATTAATATAAAAAAGACTAAATTAGTACTTATTTAATCAATTACTAGTAAGTCATTACTTTGCAAGAACATATAAGTACTTCTATAACTTATTATCGGTAAGTCATTATTTTGCAATTTAAATTAATGCAAAAGGTAATGACCTATCATTACTTAGTAATCCGTATGGTAATGACCTGTCATTACCATGTTTTTGCTGGGTCTTAATCCATGATATTCTATAAATTTCAATTAAAGATTTCTGAATTGTAAGAAGTGTAGTGAATGTTTCACAGAATGTTTTAAATTCAAATTTTATGCAGGCATTAACTACCTACCAACCTATTAACTCAGTTAATTACTTTTGTTCACGATGTCCGACAAGTAATGAGTAGTCATTATTTTGTGTGTTTTTGTAAGTAAGAGTGAAATAAGTAACAATTACTTCCCAGCAAAATTTTTCATTACCAAATAAGTGGTTATAAAATAAGGAGTGAGATCATAAAAATGTCAACACACATTTTTGCCTATAACTTTGGTTTAAAGCTTCTCATATTTCTTTTCCGGCAGTTTACATTTTAAAATATGTCAGTTAATAAAACAATTTACATCATGAGTTTTAATTGCCAATTTTTTACAGAATGGACGATGAAAGAAAAGTGCGTTCAAAAATAATTAAATATTTTCAACAAAACCAAACATGGACATACAAAAAAATTGCCAAAGAAACTAATGTATGCCGCCAAACAGTTTCAAAAGTTGTAAAAAGGTATTTGGAACACCTAACAATTGAAAGGAAGCCGGGAACAGGAACAACGACTGGTTATCGTAACATTGGTAAGGCATATAAAGTTAAAAGCATCCTTAAGAGAGATCCTAACACATCTGGCAGAAAAACAGCTCGGTTAGCACCATGCTCGGACTTCTGTGCACGTAAAGTGAAACGTAAGGTAGGACTAAAGTCCTACAATATTCAAAAATACAACTGTTGTGTAATGGACGACGAAATTTATGTCCTCGCTGATTTTTCGCAGCTCCCTGCTCAAGAATTTTATGTTTCCGATATTCGAGGAAATGTTGCGGAAAAATTTAGGTCGAAAAAGCAAACGAAATTCCCTAAAAAAAATCCAAGTATGGCAAGACATATGTAGCTGAGGCGAAAGAAGCCAGTCATATCTGACATCTGGCTCTATAAACAGCGAAATTTATATCAAGGAGTGTTTGCAGAAGAGACTTCTTTCATTTTTGTGTCAGCACAATGTATCCACATACTTTTGATCGGATTTAGCATGTTGTCACTACAGCAAGAAAGCGCTGGAGTGGTATAATGGTAATAATGTGGTTTTTGTACCAAGAGAGGCAAATCCACCAAACTGGCCGGAGCTCAGGGGCTCTTGTTAAAAGAGAATTAAAGGGCACAAAAAAGGTATCCCAGGACATGCAAAATTTCAAACGTAGATGGGCCACCTGCTGCAAAAAGGTGACAGAAACTACCATAAAAGCCTTAATGGGAGGGTTTCCGAAAAAAGTGGATAACTTTGTTCGTAGCTGTTAGAATTCCATGCGGTTTATTTTTGTTTGATTTTGTATTAAATTTCATTTAACCAAAGTTAGGTTTGAAGTCTTACAATTCAGTGGTTTGATTTTTATTTAACTTTATGTGTGTTAACATTTTTATGATCTCACTCCCTAGAAATTCATAGCTCCGCACAACTTATTTTTTGGCGTCTAAACTCATTATTTTTGTTTGGCGTGGTCGTTTATATAAGTAGTCACGCTTACTCGCTCGCTTACGAAAAAATGAGAAGTAAGTAGTTATGAGATTCTGAATAATAAGTGGTTTCAAACATGCTTACAAAAAGTTGAATTATAAGTGGTTATCCGACTGCTTACTTGATTATTAAAAATAAGGCGTTAGACAAATACTATTAGCTTCAGGAAATACCTTCAGAGAAATTAAAGTTTTTGCTAGTGTGTAATTTTAGAACTCGTTATAAAAATTTTAACACAAAATATATTTACAATTAATAAATATAAATGTATAAAATTTAACTTTGCAAAAAGTACTTATTTAAACTATTGCGAGTAAGTCATTATTTTCTATTTAAAAGCAACTACTACAATAGGCCGTTAATAGGAAGTCATTATTTTATATTACAAAATAATGCAAAAGGCAGAGCTTCGAAGAATTAATTCCCTAATTCCCTCTTTATACCCTACACCACTATGTGGTCAGGGTATTATAAGTGTGTGCTGATGTTTGTAACACCAAAAAATATTGGTCCTAGACCCACCTTATAGTATACCGATCGGCTCAGAATTTTTTTTTATTTCGATTTAACGATGTCCGTCTGTCAGTCCGTCCGTCCGTCTGTCTGTCTGTATGTCTGTCCATGCATTCTTGTGCGCACTCTATAGGTCGCAAATATTAAGATATTTTGATGAAACTTGGTACGCCGACTTACGTCGGCCCAAGGACGAAGCCTATTGATTTTGGTTGAAATCGGTCCATGTTTAGACCTAGTGCCCATAAAGGGTCCTACCAAAATTATATTGTTTTTACGCTGCAGGTCGCAAATATTAAGATATTTTTATGAAATTTGGTACACAGACCTACGTTGGCCCAATAACGCAGCCTATTGATTTTGGTGAACATCGGTCCCTGTTTAGACCTAGTGCACATATAAGTGTCCAAACAAAATTATATTGTTTATACGCTGCAGGTCGCAAATATTAAGATATTTTTATGAAATTTGGTACACAGACCTACGTTGGCCCAATAACGCAGCCTATTAATTTTGGTGAATGTCGGTCCATGTTTAGACCTAGTGCCCATATAAGGGTCCTACCAAAATTATACTGTTTATACGCTGCAGGTCGTAAATATTCAGATATTTTGATGAAATTTGGTACACATACCTATATTGGCCCAATAACGCAGCCTATTGATTTTAGTGAACATCGGTCCATGTTTAGACCTAGTGCCCATATAAGGGCCCTACCAAAATTATATTGTTTATACGCTGCAGGTCGCAAATATTAAGATATTTTGATGCAATTTGGTACGCCGACCTATGTCAGCCCAAGGACGAAGCCTATTGATTTTGGTTAACAGCGATCCATGTTTAGACCTAGTGCCCATATAAGTGTCCCCCCAAAATTATATTGTTTATACGCTGCAGGTCGCAAATATTTAGATATTTTGATGAAATTTGGTACACAGCCCTATCTTGGCCCAATAACGCAGCCTATTGATTTTGGTTAACAGCGATCCATGTTTAGACCTAGTGCCCATATAAGGGTCCCCCTAAAATTATATTGTTTATACGCTGCTGGTCGCAAATATTAAGATATTTTGATGAAATTTGGTACACCGACCTATATCAGCCCAAGGACGAAGCGTATTGATTTTGGAGAAATTAACTAGAATTGAATGAATTCCTTGACTAAAAGTTGAACTAACTAGAATTGAATGAATTCCTTGACCAAAAGTTGAATTAACTAGAATTGAATGAATTCCTTGATCAAAAGTTGAATTAAGTGCTAAGTGAATGAATTCCTTAGCCAAGAGTTGAATTAACTAGAATTGAAAGAATTCCTTGACTTCAAATTGAATTAACTAGTGTTGAATGAATTCTTTAGTGAATGAATTCTTTAATCCAAATTTTAAGTGTTTTGGTCAGGGAATTCATTCTATAAATTTGAGTGCTTTGAATTCATTCCTGCTTATGTTTTGTTAATAAATTCATTCCTTGAATTAAAGAATTGAATTAAATTTTTGGGAATTCATTCCAAAAAGGAATAAATTCTTTAAAGCTCTGGCAAAAGGTAATATATCATTATTGGTAATGCAGTCAGCAATGAGGTGTCATTACCAATATTTTGCTGGGTTAGTGTTTTGTAAGTGAGAAGGTAATGTTTGGGCCATCGCGAGCAAAATCAATTAAGCGAGCAAAATATACTAGGCTTCAAACTAATTAAAACTCTGCTGGGTATTTAATTTGTTTACAAATATGAATTTTGAAAATAAACATCCACTATCAAAAGTTAAATAAGTTTATTCAAAGAGCAAAATTCGTAAAAAAGGGGATATGTGTTCTTCCAAACAACTCCAATATTTAAAATAACCCATAATGAAGTATTGGTATTTGTAGCTATATGAGTACAAAAAAATTCTTTTTACGAGTATTTTAAAGACGAATGGGAGTAATTTTGCATTGTTAAATTTGAGACATGCTCTCGGCAAAAATATTTATGACGTCTAACTAGGGTTTGAGGTTCGGAAATTCCCGGGCGGGAATTCCCGGGAAATCCCGGAAAAAGTTTGCCGGGAATTCCCGGGAAAATAATATATTTTTCCCGGGAAAACGGGAAATTTTAAAAATATTAAATTTTTTAAATTGTTTTTGTTTCGAATAGGATTTTTTAATTTTAGTCATAAAAAACATTTTAAATGCCAAAACAAAAATGTCATTGTTAAAATCTTTTAAAAGGAAATACATTCATTTGACACACAAATAAAATCTTTGCCAAGTAATTAGGAGCATTTCAACTTATAAAGATTTTTCGCATAACTTATTCAAAATTTAAGTAGTATAATCTAAAAACTTGGTAAAATGTTTAAAAGAAATATGAAAAAAAAGCTTTGTTTCTTACAAATAATCGCCCTTGCTATCTAAATTTTTCAAATGTATAATTTAGGTAAAGTCGACTTTAGTTAAAATATTGGGTGGCAGTATACCTTGACTTGGTTTATTTTTGGAGCATTCTGATTGGTTAATTTAATTTCAACCAATCAAAATATTTGAAAATATAAATATTTTTGTAAGGTTTTCATACACAAAATGAACAACACCGTTTGATTAAAAATAAAGTCGACTTTAAATTTAAAATACTCCTTTATATTAAGGGTCAATAATTTTAAAAGTAACGTTTTCATTAATAAATGTGAAAAGAAAAGACTAATGGTTAACGGTGGTATCTAAATTTGGTTATCCGACATCTGAATTTCGTTCACAAAAAAAAAAAAAAAAAATTGATGGTCATGCAACTTCTCTTGAAGAAAACAACAACAAGAATAACGTTTCAGCTAAAATTAGCAAAGTACCCGAAGAAAAAAGTGTAAGCTGAATAGGCATTAAATGTTTTATGGTAGGGCAAACATTTCCTGAAATGGTATCCAAATTAGCCGCAGTCAATCCGCACCATAACTAGATCTTCGTTTATTCGAGAAAGTTTTTATAATAAAAACCTGGCATTGCAAAAAAATGAAACCGATGTAAAGAACATTATATTAAGATGAATGGGGGAAAAGTTTTTAGTTGATCTGTTATTTTAAGTAAATGAATGTTATTTTAGTTTGACTCAAGATCATAAATTAATATCACTTTCTGTTTAAATTATTTTCAAATCAAAGAAAGATGATACAATTTTTACACGTAAATTACAAAGAATAAAAATTATTTAAAAAATTCGATAAGACCAGCAAGGCAGAATGCGCATTTTCGGCTTTCGCTACAAAGCCATCATCAGTGCCTTTCGCCTTTGAGTGGGTTAATATTTGATAATCGTCTACTTGTATGAATGTTGAAAGCAAATCGAGTTTGTTATCAACAACTCAACTTAGACTAACATCAACGAAATTTAATAATGCTATTTTTATCCTTTTGTTATTATTACTCTTTTTTGCTTTGAACCTTAATTCTTAAGATATCTCAGCTGATTCTATTCATTCATATTTTCCCCCATTCATCTTAAACACATTGACACGGTGCAAAAATATAATTTAATAACATACATTTAAATTTAAATTTAACGGTTCGTTGTAATTCAAACTTCTGTGTTTATCATACACAGAGTTGAATAGAATCAGCTGAGATATCTTAAGAATTAAGGTTCAAAGCAAAAAAGAGTAATAATAACAAAAGGATAAAAATAGCATTGTTAAATTTCGTTGATGTTAGTCTAAGTTGAGTTGTTGATAACAAACTCGATTTGCTTTCAACATTCATATAAGTAGACGATTATCAAATATTAACCCACTCAAAGGCGAAAGGCACTGATGATGGCTTTGTAGCGAAAGCCGAAAATGCGCATTCTGCCTTGCTGGTCTTATCGAATTTTTTCAATAATTTTTATTCTTTGTAATTTACGTGTAAAAATTGTATCATCTTTCTTTGATTTGAAAATAATTTAAACAGAAAGTGATATTAATTTATGATCTTGAGTCAAACTAAAATAACATTCATTTACATTATATTAAATTACTACAATCATGTAAAAGATATCATGATAAAAGAAATATCGAGCAATATTTCTAACAATAGGAGATTTACTATAATCTTAGATGAATGGACAAGAATATCACAAAAGAGATATTTGAACATATGTATGTACAAACGGAAATAATTCATTTTATAACCTGGGGTTGGTTTATATATCAGGAAGATGTAATTCTGATGAAATAAGAAGAATTGTAGAAATAAGACTAGAAGAGTTTTATTTGTCTTTGGAAAATAACATTGTGGCCACCATATCTAATGGGCCAAGTGTGATGAAACGGTTTGTTTCCGACAGTCCAGTAGTAGGTGCTTTCTGCTGGAATCATGCAATTCATTTGGCAGTGCTGGGAGTAATCTATGTGAAATCAAATGTTCAACATTCTGATATTTTTTACTTTGAATTCTCACTACACAGACTGCATTTGTACTGAAATAGTGTTTTTTTTTAACAAAAATTACTTATATATGTGGTTTTCATTAACAATTTTGTTCAAAAATATTTCCCGGGAAATTTTTATATTCCCGTTTCCCGGGAAATAAAAAAGTCCGGGAAATCCCAAACCCTACGTCTAACCCTCCGTTTACGCCCAAAAATAATTAGTTTTGTTTCCTCTACAATTCAACACTCATCAAAATTAGGATGATTTGCTCTGTAGGACTTCCATATAAGGGTTAACAATACATTCCACAATACTACTTAGTAGTTCCAGGAATACAGCTACAGAAAGTTAAACTTCAAACTGAAAGTACAACGCATATATCAACGCATTATTATGTTAAACTAAAACAAGATTTGCTACAGCACCATAATGAGGAAGAAATAAAGAAAAAAGTAAATAATATTGTGCAAATTACAATTGTAAAATACAAAATACCTATTGTTGGTACATATATATGTCACTACGGGGCCCGTTTGATTAATAAAATATTTTAAAGATATTTAGTTTTCAAATATATCATTGAAATTTTCTTTTTAACCTACAATAAGTAAAACCTTTTAGGGCCAGATTTATGGTCAGATGTAAGAAAGAATTTTTTCTAAAATATTACTTAAGTCAGAAATTTTCAAGCAAAATATCTAACTTGAGAAATATTTTAAGAAAATCGTTCTTAGTTCTGATTATAAAATTTGCTCGTGGAGTTGGAAATTAGTAACTGTAAAAAAAACTTTAACAGAATATAGGGCCAAACATAATAAATAAAAGCTACTTATTAAACGTATTATTTTCAATAAATTGTTCCCCTTAATCTGTATCTGAGGCCCATAGTTCAAAGGCATTATATGTAGGAGAGCTTAACAAATACAAGAAACACACATTTGTACTGAATTGTCACACAAAATACATTTGTACACTGTACTAACAAAACATTAAAGATTACATTATATTTATATTGTGTGTGCGATTTTCAAATCAACATTGGTAATTTCTATTGTTGCTACAACTTGTACTATTTAAACTGAATATATATGTGTATGTGAATATCTTTCTGTAAATTTTCCACCATGGGAATTTTTTAAATATTTGTTGCTGGTGTTTGTTTATTTTTTTTTTTTTTTTGTTTGCAGCAATAACACAATGAATTAACTTAACATATTTTGGTTTGTTATCGCTGTGGTAATGATTTTAAGTGTATAAAAATATTTTACAGATTCACGATTATTTGTTGTAATGAGCTTTGTGACTATGTGATTGCCGATTACATTTTAATAACAAACGTGACTTTGACATTGGCGGATTTATTTTGAATTAAGTTATAACCCAGAATGTAATTATTTCAATTTGAATACAATCCTTACTAATAAAGGGTGGTTAAATTTTAAGGGCCGATGTTGAATGTGAACCACACCTAAACGTCAAGTTTTTTTCTGCATTTCATTTGACATTTCTCAATTTCAGACTAACTCAATTTGAACCATGGAAAGATACACAATCGAGCAACGCGTTAAAGTTATTCATGCTTTTTATGAAAATGGGCGTTCAAATCAAAATGCATTTCGTGCACTTCTTGACTCCTTTGGTCAGCATAATCGATCAAATGTGTCCACAATCGGGAGAATTGTGCACAAATTTCAGCAAATCGGGTCTGTAGGAAATGTGAAAACACCTATTTTTTGTGTTTGGTGCGGTTTTTGGGCTGGCGGCATCATCGGGCCGTACTTCTTCGAAAATGGGGTTGGCCAAACAGTTACCGTGAATGGTGTTCGCTATAACGGACTTCTTGTGGCCAGAAATTGAGAATGTGGACCTGGACGATATGTGGTTTCAACAGGATGGTGCCACTTGTCACACAGCCAACGAAACAATGGCTATTTTGCGCGAGAAATTCAATGGCCGTGTTATCTCACGTGGTGGCGATGTCAATTGGCCGCCAAGATCATGTGATTTCACACCGTTGGACTTCTTTCTTTGGGGTTATTTGAATGAAAAGATGTACGTCGATAAGCCAGCAACAATTCAAGAGTTAAAGGATGAGAGAATTCGGCACATTAACGGCATACAACCTCAATTATGCCTCAGCGTCATCGAGAATTTGGACCATCGGATGGAGGTGTGCGCCGAGGTCGCGGCGGCCATTTGGTCGATAAGTTGTTCCGTACATAATTGAACCACACCAATATTATCATATAAAAAGAAATGACAATAATTTCCTAAATAATTTGCGTTTTATTCAAAATCAACATCGGCCCTTAAAATTTAACCACCCTTTATTATAAATGTGATTGTTTGTCTGTCTGTTTGTGGCGACATGAGGCCCAAACGGCTGAACCGATTTTTTAGAAATTGCCAGAACAGACATTACGACATTAAAAATTGAAATACGACGTACTAGATCTTGACAAAGGGGCGTGTCACCTCTCATACAGCACAAACATTTTGATGAGATATTTCAAAGCTCCTGTTCAACTGTTCCGAATAAAATGATGCAAAATATGTTATAAAACGTTTCCTAAGCTCTATACTAAAAGTGGGAAGGATAGAATAAGGGGTTGTTGCACTATCCATAAAATCCAAATTTTTAAAGTGTTTTATATAGGTTTCTGTTGAACATATTTGAGCAAAGCCTTGCCGGGTGGTTTCTAACAGAATTCTTAAGAACTGTTCCAAAGGTAGGAGCGAAAGGACCAGGGAGCGTGGCACCACACATACAATAGCTTTACCTCTGCCAAAAAGTGGGCGGAATAGAGCAAGGGGACGTGGAATATCCCATACAACTTGAAATTTTAAATAGCTTTGCCTCGGCTAAAATTGGTATTCGCAAGTAGTATTCCAAAAATGGGCGGGATAAGACAACTTAAAATTGCTCTAACTCGGCTCCTGGTGAAAGTGTATGCACAAAATTTAGTACGGCGTTTTATAATAATAATTTTAAATGCTGTGCTAAAAGATCAAGATATTTGGAGGAGGCATATTAACTTCCAAACAACATAAAGATTTCCTTCTTAAACAATTTTTTTTTTTCAAACTAACCACCAAACTTTGGCATTATAGCCCCTGGATAATTAATTTTAAAAAACAACACTTAATAATAATTTACTGAATAATAACTTTTCTGGTTACATACAATTTTTTAATGAACATCAGCCTGAGCTAGCAATTTCCAACCCTGATTTCAGCGAATTTTCTGCATTTTTCCAAAAGGTTATCTGTCAATGGTAATTATTTTTTTTAATTGATACATTATCAATGGTAACGAAATTAAAAATCATTGTCATTATTCAATGAAATTAAATTCCGAAATCATTAACATTTATTTGAAACAATGGTAACGAAAATAATTTCATTACCATTGATATCAATCAATGTTAATGAAATCGTCAATTAATTAGTCCACCTAATTCATTTGTCCCAAGTATGGTCGTTATCAAGCAATGAGAAAATGGGTGCGTTCGGCAGATACAATTTATTAGTCAACAGTTCTACAACAGTTGTACAACTATCTGCTGAACGACCTGATCACTTACCGCTCAGTCTGAGCGCCCAGGTAGCGCTGTCATATTTGGGTAGCGTAAAAAATGTTAGCTACTTTTGATCAATAAGTGCTACATTTGTTGTTGTTCATTTACAATAAAAACTGTTTTGTATGAAAGACAAATAAAAATATACAAACATAATTCGAAAACAAAAATTTAAAAAAATAAAAGGAAACTATAGAAAAAGTGTATTTAAAAACAAAACAAAGAAAACATCGTTCAGCAGAGTAAGTAATCACAAATCGCTACAAGTCACCGGTATCAGTTTAAGGTTCCTCTGCCGAATGCTACCAATGACTACTCTTGCTTCTATAGCGTTCTTCAAAACGTGCACTTAGAGCGTACCACCTTACAGGCAACAAAAAAAAAAGTTCGCCGTACACCCTCCAATATGATGTATTTTTGCAAGTAGGTTTATATTTATTTGCCGAACGTAGGGGCGCCATTTTACATTTATCGTTATATCTTTGGCATTTACAGTCGGATCTTAAAGTGTGATACATCGATGTTTTTACCAGTGTTTTCCTCTCGAGGGCCATTGACCTCAAGTATCCCGTTCTAGTCGTTAGCCACCAGATCTCAGTTGCTACCACCCTAATGTACAACCCTAATGTCAGAAAATTAAAGCTCGCAAAAAATCATTAAACTTTTGCTAACGAATTTTTTCGATAAACCCAGTAGAATTTTTTTTTATATATTGGTTGCCGAACGTAGCAAAACACTGGTCTCCTCGAGGCAAAAAATCGATATATCACACTTTAAAATCCAACTATAAATACCGAAGCTATAACAAAAAATTGAAAAAGGCGACCCCTACGTTCGGCAAAAAAAATTTTTTTTTTTTTTAAATTGACTTGCAAAAATACTTCATATTGGAGGGTGCTCGCCATGTTCATCGGATTCTGTTGCCAACTGATAATCGAAAAGTTCTAAAACGGCCGAAAAGGCCCCTTTAATTGCAGAGTTGGAGGGTTAAAATATTCGATAAAAATGTTCCGGGTAGTGCTTTACATAAATTCGCTAAACACATCCTATACCTAAAATTGAAGATTCACATGGTTTCCTATGCGCATTCACAATAAACATTTGCAAAACCCCCACAAAATATAAGGCAAAATCTGTTGTCAGAACTTAGTTATTTTGGAAAAAATTTTATTTTGTTGTACAGTGTTATCTCTTTTGTATACCCGAGTAAAAAAAATTGATCTCGCGCAATGTCTAATCATATCCAATTTGATATTGTTTAAGATCTGCTGTAATATCTAGCTAATCCAATTAGATCTCAAAATTGGGTGTATCCAATGATATCGTATTAGATCCCATTTTATATATGGGGATAAACTAAGATCAAGTTATATCTCAAAATTGGGAGGTCCAATGATATCTTTGGGGATAAACCTACCCAAGTAAAAAAAATTGATATGGAGCCATATGAAGTTATATTTAATTATATATAATCTTTTATGTAATTAGATATAATTATATCCGAAAAATGAGAACGTCTTATTGTATCATATTGTATCGAATTGTATACAATTGTATACAATTTGGTACAATTTGATACAATTTTATGCAATTCGATACAATTGTATCCGAATTTTGTCCTCATCCAATTACATCAAATTATATCTTTTTGTATAAAATTATATAAAATGTTATAAAAGTGGACATAGTTTGATACAATTATATCTAAATATTAACCTTATACTTTTTATCATATTATATAGGACCATATCTAACAATATACAAAAATTATTTTTTTAAATAAAAAAAAAGTTCAATTACTTGTAATTGTAATTGTTCTTTTCTGAATTGCAATTACAATTAATTGTAGTTGAGTTTTTTTTCAATTACAATTACATGTAATTGAGTAATTGCATGTGTAATTAATTACAAAATGTAATAGCAAATTGAAAGAAAATAACTCAATTAGGCTAACATCAACGAAATTCTAACAATGCTATTTTTATCTTCTGTTATTACTGTTTTTGCTGTTATTTTGTTTTAGTTTTTGCTGCTTCCTATGGAATTCAACTCTGATCGACAACTTATAAAGCACAGAGAACGACAACGAAAATATTTCCTAGATAGTAGTTCGCGATTTAAGCTGTTAAACGAACTGTTCTAGAAAAAGTGGAAGTCATGGATGTTTTATATTTAGCCCTTCTTTCAGAATATATTAAGTAGATTTTGTCATTTGTATAACCAAAGATGAACTTTGTCGGACGGTGTTTTAATAGAAATCGAGTTTTTCAAGTACAACATATGTCGGATTTATTTATTTCCTATTGAGCGGGAATTCCCGGGATCCCGGGAAATTCAGAAAAAAATTCCGCTGTCCCGGGAAAAGAAAAACCCTATATACAACCAAGATATAATATAAAAAATCAGTCAAGTGTAAGTTATAGAATAGAGAATTTCGTATTAGAGCTTCAGTGTTGTTAATGTTATGGGTGCGTAAGCCATTTTTGACTCATGCTCCTAAACAAAAACAAATTACTCACGCACGAGCATTTCGTTTCTTACTCAGCACACATGAGTATATTAAAAACTTACAATCAGAAAATTCTCACGCAAAACAGTAAAAATTACTAAAAACATATGATGCAAAAAATAAACTCACACACGAATCATGCACGGATTATTCTTACTCACGCTCACGCACGAATCACTTAAGTATAGTAATTATTTCTCACGATCACGTGTGAATAACGTGACTCACGAACATTTCGTATCACGCGCCAATCCCTAGTAATTACTAAATCTCAAACTAGTTCAAAATCATTGATAACATGGAACCAAATATAATATAATACGGTTTTATATGGACCTTATATATTTTTATATAAAATCACTTTGAAAAAATTGCCTATGTGGGATGATATATAATTATAGATGATTTTATAAAGAACGTTATAAGTTATATATGGGTTCATATTCGTCAATATATAATCATAACTAACACAAATTATAAAATATTTTTATATGGATCCACATAGTTTTATATTATTATATATAGTATCATACTAAATTATATATAAACGTATATGTAATTATATCTTTTATATGTAACTTTATGTACTTACATATAGCACATACATATATATGTAGGCCAGTATGTAATAATATAAAATCACATATGTCTCCATATTAAAACCTTTGAGGAAAAAATATCTAATATATGACTATATAAAAGTATAAATGCTTGAATTTAAAAGCATATGTGGCCATATGTAACTATAAGTTACTATATGCAATTAGATAAAATAATATGTGATTATATCAAAACTTTTTTACTCGGGTAGTTCTAATTTGATCGGAAAAATGGCGGATCGAATTAGATCCAGCTATATATTTGTGGATAAACTTAGATCTAATTTGATCTCAATTTTGGCAGATATTATTAGATCCAGCAATATATTTGTGGATAAAATTAGATCTAATTTGATCCGAAAAAGTGGCAGATCGAATTAGATCCAGCAATATATTTGTGGATTAAGTAAGGTCTAAATTTATCCAAAAAATGACAGATCAAATTAGATCCAGTAATATATTTCCGGATTGCGTAAGATCTTAACTTTTCCGATAAATTGCAGATGGAATTAAATCCAGTGATATATTTGGGGATTTGGTAGGATCTTAATTTATCCCATGAATTGCAGATCAAATTAAATCTAGCAATTTATTTCGGTATTAAAATGGCAGATCCAATTAGAAACAGTAATATATTTGGGGATTGATATCTAAAACTATCCAGAAAAATGACAGATAAAATTAGATTCCGCATTATATTTGGGTACTACGTAAGATCTCCATTTATTTGGGATTAAATAATATCCCAGACAGATATTGACAACAGTTCAAAAAATAATACACTGACAGAGCACTGATTTTATAAAAATTACAATTAGGTTGTTCATAAGAGGTGTCCTAATTGTTGTATCGTTGTATCGTCCTAACAAAAAACAGAGTTATTAAAATTTTTATTTGTGTTTAACAACGATTTTCTATTCAGTTTTCTATCTGTTAGCACACTCAAACATAGGACACTAAACATAAGTTAAAATTTTGTATCGTGCTATTCTCAAATGTTGAATTTTTCAATTTAATTTTTACGACCCTGTTTTTTGTTAGAACGATACAACAAATAGCACACCCCTTATGAACCCTTAATATTTTGTTAAAATAAGGTTTAAACTCAGAAGGTCTCGGGTTCGATACCGTTCACGGCTATGCATTTTTTTATAAAATGAATTTCTTTTTATAAAATTATAATTTTATTTCCAATAAATGTTTTTACAAAATTATATTTTTTTTTATTAAATTGAATTTTTTTTTTTAAATAATTTTATTTACATCTTTTTAACGTTCTACACCATTTCCAATTGTATCAATTGTTTTTAAGATTTATCAATTGTATTTCAGAAATAATCAATTGAATTTCAGTTTTATCAATTGTATTTCAGAAATTATTAATTGTATTTCCAAAATTCACAACTGTGTTTCAGAAATTATCAAACTGTATTTCAGAAATTCTCAATTGTATTTCAGAAATTATGAAATATATTTCAGAAATTTTTCTCTATTAATTATGAAATACAATTAACAAGTTTTGAAATAGATTTGATTATTTCTGAAATACAATTAATAATTTCTGTAATACATTTGATAAATTTCTGAAATACATTTAAAATTTCTGAAATACACTTAATAGCTTCTCAAATACCGTTAATATTGTAGTTGCTGCTGAGTTACGATATAGTACCATATATTGTTTAAATGGCACCATATATGACAATATATTGCTTAAATGTCACCATATATGACAATATATTGCTTAAATGTCACCATATATGGTATATTTTCCCTATTAAAAAAAATAATATGGAGCTTTATATGGTAATATATAATTTACAGTGATCCATGTACCATTTGATCCGGAAAACGGCCCGATAAAATTGGATCAGTTGTTTATCAGTTTTTATCAAATTGCATCAGTTTATATCTGACCTGATTAAAGTATCTGTCAATCAGATGAAATTGTATCTGATTTTTGACCTGATACAATTTTATTGGTTTATATCACATGTTATCAGATATATTTGTATACAAAATTATATAGTTACATCCCAATTTTGACCTGATATATTGCATCAGTTTAAAACTTTGATACAATTGTATAAGGTAAATGTCGTATACAATTGTATTTTATTTATATAAAACTTAACCAATTGCGATCAAACCTGACACCATTCCATATAAAACGATAAAATTGTATCAGGGCAAAAATTGGATACAATTTCATCTGATCAATACATAATTTAATCAGTTCAGATCTAAACTGATACAATTAGATAAAAATTGATAAAAATATATCGGGCCATTCTTCGGATGAAACTGTATTTTTTTACACTCAACCAAAAAAGTCTGTAATGGCTACCGAAAATGTTGCTGTTATTACGGGAAATTTAACTGCTTTGGGGCCAGCGGTATTTTTTTCTAATTTTAGCAACACATGTCTGCTGATCTGTACTACAATAAAAATAGTAGAAAAAATTAGTAGCCGCTACTAAATTTTAGTAAAATTTATGTAAAATGCAATTCAAAATCGATTTGCTATAATCAGTTAAAAAACTTACTAAATATCATAATTTTAGTACAATAAAGTTAGTATAAATAATTAGTTGCAGCTACTAAGTTTCAGTAAATTGCTGTAAACTGTAATTTAAAATCAATCTGCTGAAATTAGCAAAAAATTCTACTAAGAAATAAAAAAACCGTAAAATCTAAAAAAAAAAATTCTTTCGATTGTAACAAGCGTATAATTACTTGATCGTACTTGAAATTTGGAGTAAAAATTGCAAACGGTTCTCCAGTTATTGCCGTTTTATGCATTGGAGATGCAATAAAATTTTCTGGGTAAACTAAACAAATATAAACTAAACAAGAATTGTAAAAAATAAAAAAATAAAATATTTTTAAATTAGTATATTTTTCTGCTAAATTTAGCACTCGGTTTTGAAAAACTAGTGAAATATTTTTCTGAAATCATCGGCGAAAATTAGTAAAAAATCCGTAATTTGTAATAAGAGAATAGCAAAAATGATTACTAAAAATAAAAATTCTACTAATAATCAGTATAAAAATAGTATAGTGCGATTGGAAACTGTTTACAAATTTTTTTACAAACTTTTTTATCTAAGTGTACAGATATAACTTAATCACATATATGACTATATGTAACTATTTTTATTCGGGTTGTTTAAATGATACGATATATCAAAGTATATGGTACTATATATAGTAGCATATATTATCATATCTGGAACTGTATTGAAAATGTTGTTCATGAGGTCCCCTATATGAGCATACATATATTGTTGAAATGACACCATATATGATAATATATGGTTTAAATGGCCACATATGTGGTAATATATTGCTTAAATAACACCATATATAAATATATATGGCACTATACATGTTTTCTTTTATTATCATATCTGGAACTGTATTAAAAATGTTGATCATCAGGTACTATATATGACCATACATTGTTTAAATGGCAGCATATATAATAATATATGGTTTAAATGGCACCACATATGCTAATATATTGCTTAAATAACACCATATATAAATATATATGCCCGACTAAAAAAGATGTTATATAATCATATATCACCATATATAAACCCATATATACGTCCATATCTAATTTCATCCGAATATTGGAATATATAATTATATCAAGCGAGATAAGCATGTTATCTCACCTGATACAATTAGATCCGAAAAATGGGTCTATCTAACTGCATCAAATTATATATAAATACATATAATTTGATGAAGATTTTCGAAGAAAATTTTAGTAAATATTATTGAGAACAATTATTTCATTTATATTAAATACTAATGCTTAATGTTTAGAAGAATTTTTGCTAATAAACTTGGAAATAGCTGACTAAATAAAACATTACAAAAATTTATCGGAACAACTTTTTCTAGGTTAGAGTTTTGGTCTTTCTTATAAAATGTGTGTCTTTCTTATAAAATAAAAAATTAACTAATTAGAAATTTATTAATTCAGTTCGAGGCCAATTTCCTTATTATGAATAACATAATAAGTACTTTTTTTCAAAAACTGCTATTTTTCTTCATCAGGATACTCTCCTGACAAATACTTCACAGAGTTTTTGCTTTCAAAAAACCTCTACACTTTCAGGAATGAAAAGACGATCGTTTCGGGGATTACGCCACAACTTTCTAAAGAAAACTGATGAAGGGGACCTGGAAAATCCCCAAAACGATCGTCTTTTCATTCCTGAAAATGTAGAGGTTTTTTGAAAGCAAAAACTCTGTGAAGTATTTGTCCGGAGAGTATCCTGATGAAGAAAAATAGCAGTTTTTGAAAAAAAGTACTTTTCATGTTAATTCATAATAAGGAAATTGGGCTCGAACTGAATTAATAAGTTTCTAATTAATCAATTAAAAAGGTCGAAAAAAAACAATTATTTTTTTAAAAAAAATTAAAAACCAACATGATAAAAAATTAACTTAATTAATTTTTTTTTTACAGAAAAATAAATGAACTTAAACCATATTTATTTCAACATATGTTTGTCTAATTTTTAAATTTAAAAGTAAAAATATTTATTTCGACCTTTAATTTCACAATGAAAAAATGTTTTTCCCCTTATTTATTTCTTTAAAATTATTTTTAGTTTAATAAAGAGTATTTCGCCAACTATTTGAAAAATATATGTTAAATTCAATTATAAACATTTATTTATATGTCAAAGTGCAAAATTCAAAACCAGATCCACAATTTCGGAGTTTTTTTAATTTTAATAGTGCAATTAAACTTTATAAAATTTTGTATAATTAGATATCATGTCAGATAAATTTATACATAAAATTAATATCATTTTATATTAACTTTGTTATATATTTTGATATAAGATTGTTTAGAGAAGCTTATACGCCATTATATATAATTATGTATAAACTATATTTCCAGATCTCTTAATATATGGCTGGAGACCAAATCGCATATGATTATATATAACGTCATATCAAACATATTTATAAAACCAAAGTGTTAATATAAATGTATATGGTCATATAAAGCCACAGATATAAACATTTATAATTATATCAAATCATATAAGATTATATGAAAACTTTTTTAGTCGGGTGGCACTATATATAGTGGAATATATTATCATATCTGCAACTGTATTAAAAATTTTATTCATGAGGTACCATTTATGACCATATATTATTTAAATGCCACCATATATGATAATATCTATTTTAAATGGCACCATATATAGTTATATATTGTTTAAATGATACCATATATAATTATATATTGCTAAAATGCCACCATATATATTAAGATATAGCTCTATATACAACTATATATGCAATAAGATCAGCCATGCTATGTAATATATAATCATATATAACATATCCAATATTATAAAGGCCGGTATCTAATTAGATGAAATTATATATGGCATAATATTAGGAAAAATTTTGGAAAAAGACGTCATATATATTTATATATGGATATACATAACGACATGTCTAATTATATATTGTAATATATGCCACATATGGTTATATATAATTCTTTTAACTCGGGTAGTTAAAAAGTTAAAAACTGTCTCATAAAACCACTAAACCCTTTCAGACCCAACCAGTTGCAAAAATTTATTGATTTTGTAACTTTAAAATAAAATGGTACACTCAAAATAATACGTCTGTTAGCTGGACGCAAAAATTTGTTACTTTAACAAAATTTATTCCTATTCTTTGGCTTAAAATAAGATGTGTTGATTTTAACAAATTCTTTTGTTCGAGATATGGGCCATTTAAAAAAATCGGGTGGGATCGAAATGGCGCCATCTAACAGTAACATGAAAATATTATATTTTAACAATAAATTTTGTAAAATTTAACGACTGGGTTCTTAAAAATTAGTTGCAAATTATTTTGAAAATTAACACTCAAAATTAGTTAAATTACCCAGGATTTTCATTATTGTGTTAAATCAAGATAATTAAATGAAATGAATTTTTTATCTAAGTAAACCTATTAGTTTTTAAAATATTTGCAACTTTAATAGAAAACATCACATCTCACAATCTTGTGTGCTGGGTCTCAAAGGTTTAAGTAAAATTTTAACCTTTTTTCATATTTTCATGACGTCCTATTTCGAAAGGGCCTGTCTTTCGAAATTTATACATCATCGAGCTCTTGTAGTGTACTACACTTGTGGGAATTTTATTCTAATCGAAAATGTTAAATGCGAATGGTGTGTAGAGTTGAAATGGTTTCACCCAATTTATAACATTTCTTTATTTTTGTTGGTCATTTCTTTAAAAAACACTTTTTTATTATTTAATCGTACTGGTTACGTATAAGTAACATATTACTTATAAATAATAATCATACGCACCGTAACCCCTTTTGGCTGATTACTAGGGCAAAGAACTTGATGCACAAAGATTTGCGCCTAAAAATATGCATTAAAAACCGAAAAAGTAAAAATAAAACACATCAAAACTTAGAAAAGCAAAAATAAATTCCAATAGTAGCAAATTCGGAGGCTTTTCTTTAAATCAGCAATATTTTTAAAGAATGTGTGTTTTTCAAGCTAATGGAAGATTAAGATTAAATCGAAATAAAACAAGTAAAAAATACAGCCATGCACTCCGACTATATGCTGCCCTACAAATCAATACAATTTGTGTTATATTTGTGGAATCGGAGTAAATTCTGGAAATGGATTTCAACTATCCGTGCAATGAATATATTGAAATATAAAATTACAACAATAACAAGTAACAAAATATTGTCGGCCAAGGAAGTCCATGAGATACACTACATCACACTATGTTCTAAGTCATAATCCGGGAAGCAGACCAAGTTCTGGGAAGCTATTGTTATTATATGGGCGGAAAAATTAACATTGTAGTATATACATATGTATGTAGTGAAAAATGTGAATTCAACGATTCAGATCACTAGAATACCGAAACTAGAATACCAACTGAATTTTACTATATAATGGTCGAAGTTTCAGAGAAAGTGAAGAAAATTCATTCAAAACAATTAAATTAATTTATTAAAGGCTCTTCGGTATGAATAACTATAAAATTGCTGTTATTTTAACGTCTGTTTCACTAAAATTAGTTAATTATTTCCTTAGTTCTCACACTGATAATAATCCATGCATAAAATTACGAAAAAAAATGTCAAAATAACAAAAAATTTTGTAAAATATAAAAACGTCGTCCCCTGACGATTTCCTTAGGCAAGAATGAAATCCGGATAGGGACATGCCTACAACGGATTATTTTTTACGCAATTTTTTATGCAATTAATGTATATCCCGAGAAAATAAAATTAAAAAAAAATACGAAAAATGGTTTTGACATTAATTTCGTATTTTTATGCATGGATTATTATGTGTGTAGTCCTTAGGTTGCAAAATGCGCCAAACTGAACCATTTTCAATGGGGTTAATCCTTGGACGAATTTAAGTACAAAATTTCATGCAATTGTCCTCCGAATTGTGATTTGTAGTGGAAATACAAGGACACATGGCCAGACGGATGGACTAATATCGCTAAAGCAATACAGAATACAATTCTGCCTAAGCCCATTACTTTTTGGAAGTTACAAATATCACTATGATCTCAATATGCCATATTCCACAGAATGTAGGTTATAAGTAAGGCAACATAAAAGTAGCCCTTAAAAATAGTTTTTGGCTTATAAAATTTAAATTACCAACATAATCGTAAATCCAAAAAAGCAAGTACATTAGACTTAGAGTGCGTAATTTTTAAATACTCCAGGAAAATTATTTCTGAAAGGGTTTTTTTTTTTTAAATCATATTTTTATAAAAATTTAAGACTTTTTTACAAAAAAAATAACAAATTTTAAAATAAAAATCAATAAATTTATCTGAAAAAAATCGCAGTTTTAATACCAACTGCTTCAGCAATAACCTTGTAGAAAAAATAGTTTTTACACAAAACTATTTCAAAATTGCAAAATCACGTTTCAAGGGTTACTTTTATGTTGCCTTAGTTATAAGTATAAGAATTTAATTAGCTTTTTCCTCTTACCAATGGTAATAAGTACTTTGGCCAATACAATTTGTTCTCGTTTTCTTTAACAAAACAATACAAAGGTAACCTAGTTTAAAGATTTCTGCTTATTGATTTTTTCTTTTAAGTAATCTTTCAATAAAGTTAAATTTTAATACCTAAACTTGCACATAAAGTTTAGTATCTACGTCTTTATTTGAAAATATTTTTAAACAAAAATATAAAGCTTTAAAATATATACACTAGACCGATTCACCTTATATTGAACAAAAAAAAAATGCAAAAAAAGTGTGTCCTCAAAATATACCGTGGTTTAATTTGATGATTCCCAAAATATTTCGGGTCTATCCTTGACATCACACTAGGTGGATCGTTTTTAAAAATGATCTTTTCTTAGTTTTTGCATTTAAGTTAAAGATAACATACACTCTAAAAAATGTTTGTAAATTTACTACTATAAAATGGGTAAAATTTTGTTTAATTTTACGAAAATTCGGTAAATATAAACAAAAAATGCGTAAACTTTTTTTGTACACACTTTCATACGCAATAATACACACACAAAGTATTTTTAGACGTTATGTGCTTATAAATAAACACATTGTGCCTAAAATTACTATTGTTTTGTTAAATAAAATTTTTACGCACAAAGTTGGTAAATATACTATCCAATAATAGTAATAAATACTCTGACATTTCAAATTGGAAAAAATTTAAAAAAAAAAATTATAAATAATAAAAAGAAAAAGCGAAAACGGATTATTTTTTGTGAATTACAACATTTCCACAAACACATTAGAGTCTGGAAATAGCAACATAAGCATGAAATTGTTTTTGGTAATAATTATTAACGCATGTGGTAGTATAAACCTCATTTCAAAATTGAAAATGCCGTAAGAGAGACACGGCCTACGCAGGAACTACTGGGTGCAATAACTCCTGCTCAACAAAATGCTTTCTTTGAAAGTTAGGCAGTACTCAATGAATACTGACTTTGTTGAGCAGGAGTCATTGCACTCAGTTGTTCCTGCGTAGGCCATATCTCTCTTAAGGCGTTTTCTCCCATTATTGCTGACGGTTACTGCCCCCTTTCAAAGAAGGCATTTTGTTGAGCAGGAGTCATCGCACCCATTCAATAGTTATAACAAATTTTTATATGAATTTTATACAAATGCCTTAAGATCCCAAAAGGTCTAATTTGGACATAAACGATTATGAGAGAATGACTCGGATATTATTATTAATAAAATACGTACTAAAAATTAATTTGTTATTTTATTTAAAAAAATTTATACGCATTATATTTTATTTTTACGCACTTTCTGTGGATTTTTGCGCATTTTTTGTGGATTTTTACGCATTTTGTGCGTACATTTACACGTGAAACGTGCTTTTTTACACACAAATTTAGTAAATTAACACACTAATTTCAAAATTTCATTTAATTTTTAAGCACTTTCAATGTAAAATTACAAATTATATGTGCACCAACTTAAACACAATGTGCGTATTTTTTTTCAATTACGCACATAGAGTAAATTTACCCATTTTATAGTAGGAGTTCAGTTTCCTACTATAAGTTGGGTAAATTTCAACAGAATTTAATTAGAGTGTAGGTATAATAAAACATGTCAAAACAAAAACATAACAAAAAAATTTTAAGTTTTTTGTACGGAGAATTTTGTAATTTAAATATCAAATAAATATATATTAATCTCCAGTCGATTTGACTTAAGACGTGTTTCAGGTTTTTCAAAATTCGTTCGTGCTACACGCAGAGAAAAGATATCGTTGCAATATGATCACAGATATCAAACTATGGTCACTACTGTCATACATGGTTGTTGCAATCAAATTATTAATGTATTAATCATACTTTACAAATGATATTGTCGTCTATAATCATTTTATAGTTAAAATCTCTCTTTTTTTTGGTCATCAAATGATTTCTTTCATCTACAATCATATATTATATGGACAATCATATTCCTCTCTTGGAATTGTAATCATATTATTATCTGAGTTGAGAGATATCATATTCGCAATCATTGGTATAGTTTCGACAACTATGAGATGACCAGTATATTTCTTTAAGAGCGTCATCTATCAGTTGGCGTCAGTCTTGTTTAAGATTTTGTGAAAAGAAGTTGTAAGAAGCACTAAAATAAATAATAAATATGTATTAAAAAAATGTATAAAAAATAGTTTAGTGCTATAAATTAAGTAAAAAAAAGTCATTACTTTTTAATTTTTTGTACTCACGTAGCAAAAATATTGTTTCAGAGCGTCTGTAATAACAAGTGTGATGTGATAGATTTTAGTTTTGTACGAAAACAAAATTGCAGAAAAAGTGAAAAAAAAATGTAAGTGCACAACGAAATTATCATAATATTTTCGTACTGATCATATTATTTTCCTGATGATCATAATATGATACCAAATAACTACAAAATTTTCTTCATTACCATAATATAATCATGAGGAATATATTATGATAATAAGGAATATAATATGATCACTGAGAAAATGTTACGATCATTTTAGATGCATTGTAAAATTGTATATTTAACAATATTTTTCTACGCGCTGTTATCAGATGTTTCCATAATATATTTTTAGTTATATGTATATAAGTGATAACTAAAATTAATTTAAATTGTTTAAGTTTGTTAATTAGTCATTGAATAAATAAGTGTACTATTTTGAATAAAACAAATCGTGCACAGCTTTTTCACACAACTTCAAGAGAATGCTGGGATATAATATAGGGATCATAGTATGACATACAGGACTATAATATGATAATATTGGGATCAGTTTGGAATCATAATGTAGTAATTAAGGGATCATATTATGGTAGAAAAACGTATTTCATAATATGATTGTCGCAATCATAAACCCAAAAATATATGATGCTCTTCGAATATGGTCATCCCAACCATATTTTTTCTTTGCGTGTAGTTTGCGTTTTACGAGAAATACAATTGAGTAGAAACACTTTGTTCTGAACAGGGAAATATGGGAACAACAATTTTTTTCTTTTGACAAGTAACATACATCATCTTTGTGTAGAAATGATTTGGTATTTTGTAAATTTAATACATTTTCCGCGGTGCTCCGATTAAATTTTTTAGCTACTTACTTTGCAAATTAAACTACAAATAAAAAAAATTTAAAAATTTCAACTCAATATTCATATTTAAAATAAAAAACTGTACCAAAGCACCGTGAAAATTTTTATAAATTTGCAAAATTCCAGATTTTCCGGACTTGGCAAAATAAAAATTATGATACCCGTATTGCCCTGTTTATAACACAGTGTCTCCATCCTCTTGAATTTCTGTGAAATTTTAAACTTTAATGTCTTCAGAGATTTATAATAGAATTTAATGACAAATATTTTTGTGGAACATTTGAACCCTTTAACCCTTCAATTAAAGGGACCTTTGGCCCCTTTTCAAAAGGGTTATAACCGACCCGTAAGTTGAAGTGTTAGAGGGTTAAATGTTCCACAAAAATATTTGTCATGAAATTCATGGCCTGTTTTAATCCGAGAGGACCAATTTTTGCAAGGGTATTATTTTTTGCGCCCAATCTACTGGAAAAGGGGTGAGGAGGTGAAAAAATAATACTTTTGCAAATTCCATATACTTTATGTGTGCTCTATTGTATACCCATATTGATTATGTTATCTTTAGCTAAAATTCAAAATTCTTTCAGAAACCAAAAAAAATAAGTTTTTAAAAACGGAAATAATTATAAAACATATGGTGGTATATATTTAGGGGTGCCAATTTTTTAACGTTTTTTCGTGAATCGGTCTAATATACTCCAGTTTTTATCATGCTTGGGATTTTTTAATTTGCAAAATTTAAACATATTTTAACTCAACTCCAGTTAACTGTATTCGAAAAAAATTTAGCATCGCGTTTTATAATAAAATCTTTCAGATACGTATCATATATTGGCGGGATAGAACTGGGGGCGTGGAGGCTCTTATACCATCTCTGTGGTTGCTTCTTTAAAAATAATCCCTTGGGAGTTAATAACACAAATTTCGTTCCACGTTTCAATTAAATTAGTTTCCTACGGTCAGTGCCCTAATTTTAGTTATCTACAGCGGTCTATTTTGAACCAATATTTCACTTTAATGTCAGAATGTGTTTATTTGCATAAGCATGTAAGTTGCTGAAAGGTATAACTCAAAGTATGGAGATCCCTTGGGATCTTTATTGGACATTGCATTTTTTAACTTCCTTTAGCCCTATCTCAAAAACTAACTAATGAAATGCAAAACAGAGAATTTTTTTTATCAAAATCCTATTAAAGATTTCACTTCGATAACATGAGCTAGGTTCTAATTTTTTTTTATAACAATTTATGGTATTAAGATCCTAACTAACTCCAGAAAAGGCATCCCTTACCTATAAATGGCACACCAAAGGTTGCTTAATTACTTTTATTCGCGATATCCAAAATTAGTGCGTAAGAATAATGAGTTACCAGCATGGTAACTTGTAGTGAAGGAATAAGTATTTATATTATGCCCTATGGTTCCATTAGGAACAAAGGGCCACATATAGTATAGAATAAGTATTTAGCAACACATAAATGAAACAAATAAACAAATGAAATTTCACTTGAAAGCACGAACATTTCATTAAATTCAACTTACATTTTCTTTTGTTTTTGACTATTATTAAAATAAACCACAAATTAATCAAAACAACTTACAAAATTTACTTAGATTTTATTTCGTTTATTTAAAAAAAAAAACTTCATATAATGAATGTTACGATGTTTTCAGTATTTTATGTTGTTTGTTTTTTTTTTTTATTGACTTACGAAAGTAGTTAAAATTTACATTTCTTCTACGAATGAATGTTATTTTCATTTAAAATAACAAAACTGAAATACTATTTGAATAACTAATATATTCTCACTGCAGAAGTACCCTGAGTGTACTCTTGGACAGGGAATAAATGGTTACTCATAAAGTCAAGTAAGTACCCTGCGGGAAATGAAGGGTCGATTGATCCAAAGTGACAAATCTGTGACAGGTGCATAGGGGACAGGTTACAAAACTGATGTAAACCCAAATTTCGGTGTATCAAAAAGTGGTAATTGCAGCAAAATATTCAACCTCGTGACTATAGAAATGGAGGCCAAACATTAACTGGTTCATTTTGGATATATCCTATAACTGGAGAAAAAGTATCATAACATCAAATTGACAAAAGTAACTAGTACCTTTGCAGTTGAAGTAGTGATATAACACAGCACAGGTGCAGTATAATTAGATGTGTATAAAAAAATGGCGATCGGTACCGTAAAACCCTTTAACAAAGTTTACATAATACTTAACTTTGTGGCCACATAAATGATGACATAATAATAAACTACGAGTAGTTCAAAAATATTGTTCGGATACGAGTATGCATAATAGAGTGTCAATGACAAGTAAAACAAACTGTTCAGTGACTGACTGAAAGGCTGTACAACCCTTTTGGATTTATTCACAAACACTGAGGATGTTATATCCAAAGTCAGAATTTTTTATTGGATATTTTGATTGCCGATTCTTCTCTCTAATCGTTAGTGAAAATGTTTTATAATACCGATATTACCATTATGAAATAGAGGAAAGTATTCCAAAAAAAATCACTAGGGAAGCTAAATCACTAAGGGGTCGAAATGACCCATAGGTACATCACATCTGTATTTGCAAAAATTAATTAGAGAAGATAAATTTATGTTAATAACCAAAAACTAGCTCAAAAAGCCCAAAACGACCCGAAAACCAGTTTAGTGTAGAATTCAGGAATGGTCTTTGTAAATTACGCACATATTTTTTTATATGTAAACTTAACAGGGTTTTACTTAAAATATGTGCCCATATTGTATAATACGATAGACGATTATCATACACTTTTCGAAGTTTAATAACTATCATATTACATACAATTTTTAATTGACTTAAGCCTATATGACACTTGCTAGTTTCTAGACTCTAGTTTTTTTCACCATCAATGCAAATCATATGAAGGGTACTGCATTACCAACATCAATTTGACAGTTTGATAGTTTTTCGATATAGTTGTTTTCTTCACATACATTATTTCTCACATAAGGAAATTCGTGCTCTCTTCTATTTTGGATTATTAATACTGAAACTAGCAAGTGTCATACGGGCTATATTGGCATAGACAAGCAACTTGATGGAAAATCACAAGAACAAGTCTAAAGCGGTCAAAACGCGCGATTTCGGTTACTATTTTAAGTCGCTTCTGTGTGGGATAACCATGCCCTCAAATCGGTCGTGCAGAATGTCCAGGTCGCTTCAGCTATGTGGCACGTAGCGCCACCTGTTGGAACCACATATCGTTTACATCCATATCATCCAATTTTGGCCAAAGAAATCATCATAATGTGATAATTACCAGTGAAAAGGAAATAACGATAGGAATTTTCTTCCGATTACAAAACATTCATTGTGTAGGTTATGATTGACAAGACTTCAATTAGCCACACTCATCGCTGTGTCGACCATGGTGTGTCTCGTTAAGAGATGATGCTACGAGTCGTAGCCTGTTTAGAGGGTTGACGGTTTGATTCCCGGTCATGGAATACACAAAAAGTTTTTGATATAGAGGCAATTTAACGACTAAAAATACTTTGATCAATTCACACATAAACTTCGACTCAAAACGCGATTCTGAGTAAATCGGTACACTAATAGGTTGGTCTAGGTCCAATATTTTTTGGTGTTACAAACAGCAGTATAAACTTATTTTACCCTGTCGAAGTAGTGGTGTATGGTGTAACTAGTATTTCTTAACTTACGTTAAAATTGATATGTATACTTTCATATATGTATTTGTTAGAATATTGTTCTCCCTCAAGTCCAAATTGAAGCAACAAATAAAATCTAATATTACAATATTATCGTATTCGAATTTGGACTTGATTTTTTGTGACTTTGTGATGTTTTAAAAACAGATTCGGTGACTTGTCGTTTTACGTAAGTTCAGTGACTGGATCCTTCTGGGTTCTTCCAGCACCCATACTTATTATGACACATGGTGAATAATAAGTGATATATTACACGTCAATTAGTTTCAGTTAGTCCTGCGACTTGTTAACTTAGAGCAGTATAGTGATATGTCACGAAACTATTATTTTGTACTAGTTCAGCAACAACACACATATTGATTAATGTGTGACTAGTTTTTTAACAAATATTTTTCTTTAGTTCTGTGATATGTGCGCTTAAACCAGTCACGTGATGTTTTATTTCGCACTAGTTTCGGTACATATCACATAATGTCTAACATGAGACTACTTCCGTATTAGATAATTTTAACTTGTTCTATTGCATACTCTCTTAAACCAGTAGTGCGATATGTTATAAATGACAAGCTTTGCGACAAGTCACAAGTAACTCAAAAGGAGGAAATTGCCACCTCCTATGACAAGCCCATGTTAAAGTTGCCGGTTACTTTCATATAAAAAAACCGAATCGAGGACCGGTGACGCCCACAAAGTTCCAGTCACGTGACCAGCTCTGTGACTGATCCATTTCCCGTAGGGTAGTTACTTTTAATAAAACAATGGGTGGTATGAATAAAAATTTGGAATTACTTAGAAGCAAAAACTTCAAGCTAAGTAAATTCTTGTAGTATTTACTTAATTTCGTATGCCCAGCCAGTAATTTCGGAGCGCTCATGAATAGGATTTTTAAGTGAATCTAAAACTGATTACTGCTTTTGTTTTTTGAAAATTTAGATTTTGACCGTATGTAGAATCTTCTACACTGCTAGGAGGAAAAATAATACACAAATTTGTGTGTTAATAGTTTGCTTATAACATACACTTTACTTACAAACTTACAGTTCCTATAAACTAAAACAAAACTAAATATCTTACATTTGATCTTTTATCCACAGGCTTCATTTCTTATCATACAGAAGAAAACGCATGGCCTCACGTAGTTTCTTTGAACAAAAAGAAATGTTCGCACAGGATAACAGCAACTAAAAACATGTGTATTTATATTCATAATACAATAATATTATTCGTTGCATGCTACCGGATGTACACTTGCAGATACACGCTGAAAAAAATCGACTTGCAGGAAACATATTTGCTACTGATATATACATATATGTTTGGAAAAACTTTAAAAATATATTTGCCGTGTTTCTAATATAATATTTTTGCCTGCAAATGTATACATGTTTGGATCATATGAAATGCATCTACCCGCAAACATATAAATATTTGAAGGCAAATATGTGTTTATCATTATTATCAGAGAACCCAGTAGCTAAATATTTAATTTTTTTTACAAATCGAATTTTTCGTGTTTCGTTAAATTTTGTTTTTTATTAAACGCCAAAGTAAATAGTAATTTTAAGTGTTTATTATTAGAAATTTTTGTTAGATTAATAAAAATTTTTGTAATTTCTAAATTTTAAATAATGTTTTGGTGAGTTATTTGTAGGGTGAAGTTAATGTTGTGAGGTAAGTGTGTGAGTGTGTAGGTTTTTGGGTCATCAAGAAATTTGTGTTAGACAAATTTCATGACCATGGTTGGGGGAGCTATCGTGGGAGATTCTCGACAACTCACACTCCCTCTTTAATGTTCAGTTTTTGTGGTTAATTAATTTTTTACTTTTCTTTAGATTGTTAATTGTGCTTGTCCCTGTAATGGCTCTAGTGGTGGGTTGGAATCCGACCCGTGAAGCATGTAACGAGAGCTAGCTGGCATCACAATCTTTGGAGGCACGTAACATCAAGAAACATCTGGCTAGACCAGCATAATTTTTTTTTAAATATTTTTACGATTTAAAGAAATCTCTGAGTATTACACAAATCTCTGAGTATATGAGATAAATTTTAGTAAATACAACTTTGTGAATATTAAATTTTTCCCAAAATCCCCCTTGTGGGCGCGCCCTTAAGGTGTGTGAACCTCCACTTAAGGAGCGTAGACCACCAAGTTTTTCTCAAATTATATATTTTGGCATTATAAATCTGCATACTAAATTTGGTGTTGCTAGCTTGTCGGGAATTATTTTTTGCCGCGACTCTGCGATTTTGGTCCATGGTGCATCGAAGCATTACCTTTATTACCTTAAAAAGTCGTCTAAACAAAAACGTTTGTTTCAGAATAAATATGCAAGTTGGAAGTATTTCCAAAAGGAAAGACTTTTTTTATTAAAAATTTCTGAAAATTATTTCCAGTTGCAAAATAAGCCTAAGTTAGAGGATCAAGCAAGTTTCATACGTTAACGTTTCACGTTATTCTTTTAAATATGTATAAAGATTGTATTTGATAAATAAAATCACACCCTTAAAATAAAAAACAAAAATACATTACAATCTATATCAATATAGTTCTAATGGTATTATTAAAATATATTTATGTATAATTAAAATATATAACATAAAGATTTTATATTAAAGTTTTTCTATAACAAAGTATAGGAAACAAAACACGAGAGTCTATCCAACATGATTTTGCTAAAAAAGTTTAAAAGTGTCAAAAAGTTTTGTATTCTCAAACTAAATATAAAAGGAAACTAATATGATGCATGTTGCGCATATTAAGTAATTTCAATACACTAGCACACATTACATTTCTAAAATTTACTTAAGTTTATGAAATAGTTGGTGTTTTTCTATGTGAGTTAGTAGCAAACGCAACATACACTCAAAAACATATCAATGAAAATAAAATAATTTAGTAAGATCGGCTGTGGAATTTCAATCAGAAAATATAAATTGAAATAATCTAATGGTTAAATTTTAAAAGCTACAGCTAATTTTTAGTGACATTGTAAACAAATTTAGGGTTAGTGATATAGTGCGGACTTGGTATAAAATTATTTATTTAGCATTTTAATAGTTATACTTCAAAGTATAAAGGATTTTGGTCAGTTTCTTCTATCCTACTTTATTTCTTTTTTAAAAATATGTGGTTTTTGTGGAATTTATAAACGAAAATTATAATTAGAAATTTATTAATTCAGTTCGAGGCCAATTTCTTTATTATGAATTAACATAATAAGTACTTTTTTTCAAAAACTGCTATTTTTCTTCATCAGGATATTCTCCTAACAAATACTTCAAAGAGTTTTTGCTTTCAAAAACCTCTAACACTTTCAGGAATGAAAAGACGATCGTTTCGGGGATTTTCCAAGTCCCCTTCTTCAGTTTTCTTTAGAAAGTGGTGGCAATAGTGCAATGCAAATTGAAACATCAAAATTTCATATTAAACGTAGACTACTGAACTGAATTAATAAATTTCCAATTAATTAATAAAAAGGTCGAAAAAACAATTTTTATTTTTTTGAATAAAAATTAAAACCCAACATTTTTAAAAATTATAAGTATTGTAGAAATTGTCATGATTGCCAGCTTAGCTTCTTTTTTAAAAATTGTGGCATTTCACTTTTATAAGTTTCAAAAATATAATATAAGTAAATCATAATAATATAATATAAGTAATAATAATCGTAATTATATAGCATAATAATACTACACGCTTTCTCTTAAACATAACTCTCTAACAATAGAAAGCAATCAAGCAGATAATTTCCATAAAAAAACTTTATGAAAACAAATTATAATTATTTTCTTTGCGTCCCTACTTCCCCATAGTTTAATACATCATTTATAAAAAAATAAAACTCTCAAACAAAATATTAATGTAATTGATAATGTGTGAAATATTTTATATGTATGCATGGCATACATTTTTTCCTTGGGGTAAAATTACACACTTATAAACATGTCATTAAATAATTGTTTTATACATGGAACAAATAACAACAACAGCAAATTTATTCCTACAAACACATAAACGAATAAATATATACATAGGGAATACATAAAAATATACAAGGAGAAGAATGTACAGCAATTATAGACTTCCCTCTTACAACGAGATTACGCTCTAAGCTGGCTTACTAATAGCATACACTCAAACAAGTTTGTAGTTTAAACTAACTGAAAATGTAATTTAAAATAAATGTAAAATCACTTGAAAACCGGTCTACTGACTTTTCATTTAAATCAAAAGAACTTTGTTTGAAGAACTTTAATGTTAATAAATTAACTACAAAATCCTTAAGAAAATAATGATTTTTCATTTATTTCATTTTTATAACTTTCAAAAAATTAACTGCAAAATCCGTAAGAATAAATGATATTTAGTTTATTTCGTTTTTTGAACTGACCTAGAAATCTAAAAGTGTTTCTTTTTTTAACAAAACATTTTAAATGAAAATAATAACTATAACAGAAAATCCGTATTTATATGTAATTTATTTTTTAAATAAAAGACAAAAACAGTTGAAAATTATACATCTTTTCATTTTAACTGTATAATCATTTAAAAATAAATGTCCGAATAACTTTTTAAGTAAACTTTAGTCAGTTACTGTAATAATATTTTCAGTGTACGTATGTGGGACTTATTAATTGAGTGCACTAATAAATTGATGGTTTCGTTAGCATTTTATTAATGTCAATTTTAAACAAATTATTTTCATTACCATCTAGATTAGCAGAAGATAATGGTTTTAAGGATCTGATTTGTATAAGCTAGTTTCAAAAGCAATTCCATGCACCTAATTCTAGCATGCAATGAAAAAATTCCATACCCGAGTAAAAAAAATTATATATAATCATATGTGGCATATATTACAATATATAATTAGACATGTCGTTATATATGACGTCTTTTTCCAAAATTTTTGATTATATTATGCCATATATAATTTCATCTAATTAGATACCGGCCTTTATAATATTGGATATGTTATACATGATTATATATTACATAGCATGGCTGATCTTATTGTATACATAGTTGTATATAGACCTATATCTTAATATATATGGTGGCATTTAAGCAACATATAATTATATATGGTATCATTTAAACAATATGTAACTACCCGAGTAAAAAAAATTATATATAATCATATGTGGCATATATTACAATATATAATTAGACATGTGGTTATGTATATCCATATATAATTATATATGACTTTTTTTCCGAAAAATTTTCCTTATATTATGCCATATATAATTTCATCTAATTAGATATCGGCCTTCATAATATTAGATATGGTATATATGATTATATATTACATAGCATGGCTGATCTTATTGCATACATAGTTATATATAGAGCTATATCTTAATATATATGGTGGCATTTTAGCAATATATAATTATATATGTTATCATTTAAACAATATATAACTATATATGGCGCTAGTTAAACTAGATGTTATCATATATGGTGCCATTTAAACCATATATTATCATATATGGTGGCATTTAAACAATATATGGTCATATATGGTACCTTATGAACAAAATATTTAATACAGTTCCAGATATGATAATATATGCTACTATATATAGTGCCATATATATTGATATATGGTGTCATTTATACAATATATTACCATATATGGTGCAATTTAAACCATATATTAATATATATAATGCCATTTAAAGAATATTTGGTCATATATGGTACCTCATGATCAAAATTTTTAATACAGTTCCAGATGTGATAATATATGCCACTATATATAGTGCCATATATATTTACATATGGTGTTATTTAAGCAATATATTACCATATATGGTCCCATTGAAACCATATATTATCATATATGGTGCCATTTCAACAATATATGCTCATATATGGTACCTCATGAACAACATTTTTTATACAGTTCCAGATATGATAATATATGCTACTATATATTGTATAATACCACATTCTTTGATATATCATATCATTTAAACAACATACCATATGGTGCCATTTAAACAATATATTGTCATATATGGTAACTCATCAGAAACTACAATGTTAACTGTATTTCAGAATCTATTAATTGTATTTCAGAAATTATAATTGTATTTCAGAAATTATCGAATGTATTTCAGAAATTATTAATTGTATTTCAGAAATAATCAAATCTATTTCAGAATTTGTTGATTGTATTTCATAGTTAATAGAGAAAAATTTATTAAATACATTTCATAATTTCTGATATACAATTGATAATTTCTGAAATACAGTTTGATAATTTCTGAAATACAATTGATAAAACTGAAATTCAATTGACTAGTTCTGAAAAATAATTCATAAATCTGAAAAATAATTCATAAGTTCTAAAATACAATTAATTATTTCTGAAACACAATTGATAAATCTTAACAACAATTGATACTAATGGAAATGGTGTATAGCGTCAAAAAGATGTAAATGGGCGCTGTGGTGTAATGGTTAGCGCGTTGGACTGTTACACGTGAGGTTGCGGGTTCGAGCCCCAACCAAGGCAACATTAATGTATTAATCTAATAGTAATATGTATGAGCTTTTCTATCCCTCATACACATCGCAGTGTCCTCCTTCGGTGTTCCCATAGCACTTAACCCTACCGAAGTAAAATAATATAACAGGACTATGAACTAAAAAGCTTCAACAAAGTTCGCCAACTCGCCATCAGATGGCGCGCAACAACTGTTCTAAAATTCAACATCTCGCGCAATTACAGTGTTGCCATATTTGAAGCCATTCATCTTTCACTACCTTTCACTTCTTCTCTATCCCCTTTCCAAAGGAAGCAACACATTAATTAATAGGAAGAATTTCCTGTGTTGCTTCTCTTTAAAAAAAAAAAATATATTTTATTAAAAAAATTCAATTTAATAAAAAAAAATATAATTTTATAAAAAAATTTATAGAAAAAAAATGATAATTTTATAAAAAGAAATTCATTTTATAAAAAAAAAAAATGCATAGCCGTGAACGGTATCCAACTCGAGAACTTCTGAGTTTAAAGCTTATTTTAACAAAATGTTGTAATTTTTATAAAATCAGTGCTCTGTCAGTGTATTATTTTTTGAACAGTTGGCAATATCTGGCTGGGATTTTATTTAATCCCAAATAAATGAAGATCTTACATAGTACCCAAATATAATGCGGGATCTATTTTTATCTGTCATTTCTGTTAAAAAAATTAATGAAGTACAACATACAATCATATCTTTTTTTGATACCGGCCAAAATAAAATTTTATTCGAAAAATGGGGGATCGTACTGAAGTAATTTAGATCCACCTTGGATCTAATATGATGAAATACGATCCGAAAAACAAGTTTATCTAATTATATAAAATTGGATGTGACATAATGATAATCAAGAAATAATTTCAATAGAATGGACATTTAATGCAATCTGAGCGATATCTGAATGATTTCCCAACAAACCAAACGATATCGTTTCGAATTCGTAACGATATCATTTCGATGATACGTTTGTCCGAGAACGATATCATTAACGAATCATAAGTAATAGGTACTGTGAAGAAAAGTGCACATTCGTTAATGATATCGTTTTTTCATGAAATAACGATATCGTTTTGATATCGAAAATTTCAGGCAGTCATATTGCAAAATTTTCGTCGTTATTTTATCACCATTCTATGAAAATATGATATCATTGACAACATCGAAATAAAGAAGTATATATGATATCTTTAACGATTAAATTAGAACAAGCAAATATGATTTTTTCAGAAAATTTATCGTTACTTTGAAAAATTATGATATCATTACGAGTTCATATTTTTGTATCATAAACGATAGCAAATATGATACTTAATATGAATTCGTTAACGATACTGTATCGTTTCATGGTTTATTGGGTTATTTTTGTCTAATGGTATCAATTAAAATGTAACTTTTTGTATTAAATCTAATTTTATATAATTAGATTAACCCATTTTTTCGATCTGCCATTTTTCGAATCAAATTAGATCTAAGTTTATCCCCAAATATATTGCTGGATCTAATTTGATCTGCCATTTTTCAGATCAATTTATATCTAAGTTTATCCACAAATATATTGCTGGATCTAATTCGATGTGCCATTTTTCGGATCAAATTAGATCTAAGTTTATCCCCAAATATATAGCTAGATCTAATTCGATCTGCCACTTTTTCGGATCAAATTAGATATACGTTTATCCACAAATATATTGCCGGATCTAATTTGATCTGCCAAAATTGAGATCAAATTAGATCTAAGTTTATCCCCAAATATATAGCTGGATCTAATTGGATCCGCCATTTTTCGGATCAAATTAGATCTAAAAATATCCGCAAATATATAGCTGGATCCGCCAATTTTCGGATCAAAATAGATCTAGGTTTATCCCCAAAGATATCACTGGACCTCCCAATTTTGAGATATAACTTGATCTTAGTTTATCCCCATATATACAATGGGATCTAATACGATATGATTGGATACACCCAATTTTGAGATCTAATTGGATCAGCTAGATATTACAGCAGATCTTAAACAATATCAAATTGGATATAATAATATTGCGCGAGATCAATTTTTTTTACTCGGGTATATATGGTGCCAGTTAAACTAGATATTATCATATGTGGTGGCATTTAAACAATATATGGTCATATATGGTACCTCATGATCAAAATGTTTAATACAGTTCCAGATATGATAATATATGATACTATATATAATGCCACATATATTTATATATGGTGTTATTTAAGCAATATATTACCATATATGGTGCCATTTAAACCATATATTATCATATATGGTGGCATTGCAACAATATATGCTCATATATGGGACCTCATTAACTACATTTTTAATACAGTTCCAGATATGATAATATATGCTACTATATATAGTGCAATATATATTGATATATGATATCATTTAAACAACCCGAGTAAAACGGGTTATACATTATTTTATATTATTTAATACAATTATGTCTCGTTATATATTGCTTTGTATGGCACTATATATAATAACACATAAATTTCGTCTTTCGAACAAATTTTATATGACCCAATATCTAAATATATCTTTTTACATATGTTGTCATATTTAATAAGATCTCGCCCATGGAATTGAAATTGTAAGACCAAAAATAGCCCAGTTTCATGTTTAATTTAAGATTTTATCGATATCAATGGATTTTTAATTGGAAAATATTCTTTTACAAAAACAAATTTTGATATAAAATTCAAGTGATTTAAAAAAAAAACATGAACACGAAAACTGGCAAAATACTTTTGTATAAAATTTGAGTGAAATTATCTGACGGTTACCCATACATTATCGACGTTGAAAATATTATGTTAAAAGAGTTAACACTTTATATGGGATTTCGTACCACATATATATAGCAACAAAACAAGTCTATTGATTTAAAAAAGAAACATTTATTTCCCCTATATAATTTATGTTATAGTCTTGCTTCAAATAAACTCTTAATATCTTACGGTGGTCTCATACTGCAGGTTTAACTTTAACTTAACTATAAACAAAAGAAAATGTCAAAAAAATGTACACAAAACAACAACAATTTTTTTGGGTTAACTATTAACTAAAGTTTAAACCTGAAGTATGAGACCCACCGTTAGTAAATTCAAATTGAAATTCATTTTCATTTAAAACGTTATAAATTTACATCGAAACAACAAATTCTTTTATTTTTAAATTGAATATTGGGTCATATTAATAAAAGTTAGCCAATTCTTCGAAGTAATTATTTTGGTTTAGGAATGACGTACCACCAAATTTATCCATAGGCTTGAAGGATATCAAAATATCCTATGAAATTAAAACAAAAAAATTGTCTACCCGCAAGCAGACTAAAATTGTGTAAAAAATAACTTAAACACCTAATAAAAATTCCCCCTATTAAGCATTAAACACATAGACGACTGCAGCTACACGACTACAGCCTGTCAAAAATAAAATACACACGTTTATATGAAAACGATTATTTTGACACCAACACAGCTACACGGCTACACGACTACTTTTGCCGCTGTAGTCAACTTAGGGTAATTTCTATTTTTGTTGGCTACAAAACAAAAATAGTGTTGAGAATATAACAAAATATCTAAAACAGGACAATTTTTCCCACTAGAGGCGAAATAAAATCGCTAGTTGTGACTAAAAAATCACCGTTATGGGAACACTAAAGAAACAGCTGTTTATATTTTACAATTGTTTGAGGGTTTCTTTAATTTATATTTGGAACTAATTTTATTGTGATGTTTTGTAAAAAAAATGGATCTTACAAAATTAACAAAATATTCCTCAGCCATTATTTTAGAAGCACAAACCAAAAAAGATTAACATTTATCAAAACGTCAAATTTGTTGCATCATGTGTTTACTATGTTGCTGTCGTTCTCGAAAAAATTAAGTAGCATGTAGCCGCAGTCATCTATGTGTTTAATGCATTAGTGAAATGTAGTTTTTTATTCATACATACACTATTTACAAATTTAAAACATTTTTAAACGATTATTTCATGACATTCTCATTTTTTTTAAGTGAAAGCCCAAAAATAAAAGCTTCATTTGAACTTTTCTGACTTTCAAAATGAAAATCTCACCTTTAGTGAAAAATCCAGTAATGATTTATGGAAATTATTTGAAATTTCATTTTATTTAGAATTTTTTTATTTAATGGATTATTCTTAAACTATACTATAGCTCGTATAAGTACTGATTAATGTGTAGATAGTTTTTATGTATGCAGTTTCACATCAAGACTCGCAAACTTATTAGATTTGCTTAGTTCACACGATACACGAAACCTTACGTGAATTCCCCATTGTTTTTCAGTACAATATTTAATATAAACAGAAATACGAAAATTTTTATCCAACTGGACCTAATTGCATCAACTTTTAAATATTAAGATATTATTTCATACAATAATGTCTGGTCAAAATTCGGATTAAATTGTATATAATTTAAAGTAATTAAATCCAATTTGATCCACGTAGATACAATTGTATTCACCATTTTTCGGATTAAATTGTATGTGATTAGTTATTGTATTTCATCAAATTAGATATGTCACCATATCATCTTTTTTAATCGGGAATATTATTACCATATATGTTGCCATTTCAACAATATATGGTCATGGTACCTCATGAACAACATTTTGTATATAGTTCCAGATATGATAATATATGCTACTATATATTGTATAGTACCATATACTTTGATATATCGTATCATTTAAACAACATACCATGTATGGTACCATTTAAATAATATATTTTCATATATAGCACCATTTAAACAATGTTTTGTCATATGTGATAACTAAGGTTTGGGGTTAAATGGGAAATCCCGGGAAAATAATTTATTTTTCCCGGGAAAACGGGAAATTTTAAAAATATTAAATTTTTTAAATTGTTTTTGTTTCGAATAGGATTTTTTAATTTTAGTCATAAAAAACATTTTAAATACCAAAACAAAAATGTCATTGTTAAAATCTTTTAAAAGGGAATAAATTTATTTGACACACAAATAAAATCTTTGCCAAGTAATTAGGAGCATTTCAACTAATAAAGATTTTTCGCATAATTTATTCAAAATTTAAGTAGTAAAACCTAAAAACTTGGTAAAATTCTTACAAATAATCGCCTTTACTATCTAAATCTTTCAAATGTATAATTTAGGTAAAATCGACTTTAGTTAAAATATTGGGTGGTTTTGGAGCCATCTGAATGGTTAATTTATTTTCAACCAATCAAAATATTTGAAAATACAAATATTTTTGTAAGGTTTTCATACACAAAATGAACAAAACCGTTTGATTAAAAATACAGTCGACTTTAAATTTAAAATACTCCTTCATATTAAGGGTCAATAATTTTGTAAGTAACGTTTTCATTAATAAATGTGAAAAGAAAAGACTAATGGTGAACAGTGGTATCTAAATTTGGTTATCCGGCATCTGAATTTCGTTCACAAAAAAAAAAAAAAAAAAAAAAATTGATGGTCATGCAACTTCTCTTCAAGAAACCAACAACAAGAATAACGTTTCAGCTAAAATTAGCAAAGTACCCGAAGAAAAAAGTGTAAGCTGAACAGGCATTAATTGTTTTATGGTAGGGCAAACATTTCCTGAAATGGTATCCAAATTAGCCGCAGTCAATCCGCACCATAACTAGATCTTCGTTTATTCGAGAAAGTTTTTATAATAAAAACCTGGCATTGCAAAAAAATGAAACCGATGTAAAAAACATTATATTAAATTACTACAATCATGTAAAAGATATCATGATAAAAGAAATATCGAGCAATATTTCTAACAATAGGAGATTTACTATAATCTTAGATGAATGGACAAGAATATCACAAAAGAGATATCTGAACATATGTATAAACGGAAGTAATTCATTTTATAACCTGGGGTTGGTTTATATATCAGGAAGATGTAATATTGATGAAATAAGAAAAATTTTAGAAATAAGACTAGAAGAGTTTTATTTGTGTTTGGAAAATAACATTGTGGGCACCATATCTAATGGGCCAAGTGTGCTGAAACGGTTTGTTTCCGACAGTCCAGTAGTAGGTGCTTTCTGCTGGAATCATTCAATTCATTTGGCAGTGCTGCGAGTAATTTATGTGAAATCAAATGTTCAACATTCTGATATTTTTTATTTTGAATTCTCACTACACAGACAGCATTTGTACTGAAATAATTTTTTTTTTTAACAAAAATTACTTATATAGGTGGTTTTCATTAACAATTTTGTTCAAAGGTATTTCCCGGGATTCCCGGGAATCAAATTTTTTCATTCCCGTTTCCCGGGAAATAAAAAAGTCCGGGAATTCCCAAACCCTAATGATAACTCATCAGCAACTACAATATTAACTGTATTTCAGAAGCTATTAATTGTATTTCAGAAATTATAATTGTATTCACTGTTGCCAATTTAGCTATTTTCTTGTCAATTCTAGCGATATTTCAACTCGTTTAGCGAGATAAAATATAATTTAGCTATTAGCGGGAAAACTAGCAATTTTTTTAAAGACAGTCTTGGTGTTTTCTTAGCTTTTTATACCCTACACCACTATGTGGTCAGGGTATTATAAGTTTGTGCTGATGTTTGTAACACCAAAAAATATTGGTCGTAGACCCACCTTATAGTATACCGATCGGTTCAGAATATTTTCTTATTTCGATTTAACGATGTCCGTCTGTCTGTCCGTCCGTCCGTCTGTCTGTCTGTCCATGCAATCTTGTGCGCACTCTACAGGTCGCAAATATTAAGATATTTTGATGAAATTTGGTACGCAGACCTATGTTGGCCCAAGGACGAACAAGTTTGATTTTCGTGAACATCGGTCCATGTTTAGACCTAGTGCCCATATAAGGGTCCTACCAAAATTATATTGTTTATACGCTGCAGGTCGTAAATATTAAGATATTCTGACGAAATTTGGTACACAGACCTACATTGGCCCAATAACGCAGCCTATTGATTTTGGTGAACAGCGGTCCATGTTTAGACCTAGTGCCCATATAAGATTCCTACCAAAATTATACTGTTTATACGCTGCAGGTCGTAAATATTAAGATATTTTGATGAAGTTTGGTACACAGACCTACATTGGCCCAATAACGCAGCCTATTGATTTTGGTGAACACCGGTCCATGTTTAGACCTAGTGCCCATATAAGGCTCCTACCAAAATTAAATTGTTTATACGCTGCAGGTCGTAAATATTAAGATATTTTGACGAAATTTGGTACACCGACCTACATTGGCCCAATAACGCAGCCTATTGATTTTGGTGAACATCGGTCCATGTTTAGACCTAGTGCCCATATAAGGGTCCTACCAAAATTATAATGTTTATACGCTGCAGGTCGCAAATATTAAGATATTTTGATGAAATTTGGTACATAGACCTATGTTGGCCCAAGGACGAAGCCTATTGATATTGGTGAACATCGGTCCATGTTTAGAACTAGTGCCCATATAAGGGTCCCCCCAAAATTGGCTTTGTTACAAACTGCAGGTCGCAAATATTAACCCTCTAACCGGCCTAAGCTTTTTTGCAATGAAATTTATACCATGTGTTCCTCACGAAAAATAAACAATAAGTTCTTCTACAAAATTTTTTTCGTTGCCTACTTTAGGCGATATGGGCCTAAGGGTGAATCTCGAAAACTAGCGCATAAAAATAACTAGGCTTAGGCACAAATTATTTCTCTTACCAAGATATAATTTCAATAAAAAAATTACATTTTTTGTGCTGTTACTTAAGAGGATGTAGCGATTTTCGTTTTTTGAAAAATGCGAAATTGGGCGAAAATGCACCAAAACTTCAATATATATTATTCAAACATATAAACTTTGCTACCTATAACAAATATATTCTTTTTACCAAATTTCAAAAAAATCCGTCCATTCGCTTTGAAGTTAAGGCGATGTCCTTTAAAGGTGTCCTTATGGAATCCTGTGCGTCCTTGGACCAAAGTAAGGAACTTTTTGAATAGCTTAAGCTCCAATCTCACTTCATGGTCACTATCAATTGTTTTAGTCAATTTAAATATGTTTTTAAGATTTTTGAAACTTTTGGTTATTTTAAAATATTTAATTTTTTAAATTTTACGAAATTTTATCTTTGACACTTTTTCGCTTCCAAACCGTGCATTGTATACAAAAAAATTCTTCACAAAAAATTTTATAAATTTTGTTTTCTGTTGAAAAAGTATAATTTCTTATTATAAAATACCCCTTTGGCGCATTTCTGGTCAATTTAATATACCCCGCCTAGAGGCGGGCTTGCCGGTTAGAGGGTTAAGATATTTTAATGAAATTTGGTGCGGTGACTTACATTATAGAAAATTTTGACACAAGCCTCATTTTAACCCATTCGAATTTCGGATCCAAACATTAGTTGGCTTTTAACCAGACTGGTGTAGGGTATTGTATAGTCGGCATGCCCGACTTTAACCTTTTTACTCTTTTTACATTTATATCCGTGACAGTATTTTTGAATCATTATTATTCAGCGAGTTATCGCTAAATTTTAATGGAATACTTAAAAGTTGGAAAAATTTGGCGATGTATCGACAATTATTTTAGACTGTTTTGAAAAGTTCGTAAAATATAGCTATTTTTCAACAGAACCCGAAAAGTTCGTGAAATTTAGCAATTTATCGCAAAATTTTTTAAGTTTTTTATAATTTAGCTATTTTGTAGTGATTTTTTAGTTTGATTTTGCGATATTTTTAGAAAAAAAGTTTGCAACAGTGATTGTATTTCAGAAATTATCGAATGTATTTCAGAAATTATTAATTGCATTTCAGAAATAATCAAATCTATTTCAGAATTTGTTGATTGTATTTCATAGTTAATAGAGAAAAATTTGTGAAATACATTTCATAATTTCTGAATTATAATTGATAATTTCTGAAATACAGTTTGAAAATTTCTGAAATACAGTTGTTGTTGTTAATTTGTTGTTAATTTCTGAAATACAATTGATAAAACTGAAATTCAATGGACTAGTTCTGAAAAACAATTCATACATCTGAAAAATAATTTATAAGTTCTGAAATACAATTGATTATTTCTGAAACACAATTGATAAATCTTAAAAACAATTGATACAATTGGAAATGGAGTAGAGCGTCAAAAAGATGTAAATAAAATTTTTTAATTAAAAAAATTCAATTTAATAAAAAAAAAAAATATAATTTTATAAAAAAAGTATAGGAAAAAAAATTATAATTTTACAAAAAGAAATTCATATTGCAAAAAAAAATATAAAATTTTATCCGAAAAATGGTGGATCGTACTGCAGTAATTCAGATCCATCTTGGATCTAATATAATGAAATACGATCCGAAAAACGAGTTTATCTAATTATATAAAATTGGATGTGACATAGTGATAATCAAGAAGTAATTTCAATAGAATGGACAATTTAATGCAATCTGAGCGATATCTGAATGAATTATTTTTGTCTAATGGTATCAAATAAAATGTAACTTTTTGTATTAAATCTAATTTTATATAATTAGATTAACCCATTTTTCTGATCTGCCATTTTTCGCATCAAATTAGATCTAAGTTTATACCCAAATATAATGATGGATCTAATTCGATCTGCCATTTTTCGGATCAAATTAGATCTAAGTTTATCCCCAAATATATTGCTGGATCTAATTCGATCTGCCACTTTTTCGGATCAAATTAGATCTAAGTTTATCCCCAAATATATTGCTGGATTTAATTCGATCTGCCACTTTATCGGATCAAATTAGATCTAAGTTTATCCACAAATATATAGCTGGATCTAATTCGATCCGCCATTTTTCGGATCAAATTTGATCTAAGTTTATTCGCAAATATATAGCTGGAAACGCCATTTTTCGGATCAAATTAGATCTAGGTTTATCCCCAAAGATATCACTGGACCTCCCAATTTTGAGATATAACTTGATCTTAGTTTATCCACATATATATAATGGGATCTAATACGATGTGATTGGATATACCCAATTTTGAGATCTAATTGGATCAGCTAGATATTGTAACAGATCTTAAACAATATGAAATTGGATATAATTAGATATTGCGCGAGATCAATTTTTTTACTCGGGTATTCACAGATATGTTCATCACTTGTTGAATCATCAAAATTTGGAAAGTCTTTCTGAGTCTTTTTACGAATTGCATATTTCAAAGATGAGGTATTTGTGATTTCATTTCAGACTTTGCCATCAATCAATATAAGAAAAAATTCAAAGTTAATAACAACAGTTTTCCCATTCTTTATTAGAAGAACATAAAGATTCAGGTTATCAATTTGATCTTTTATATCGGTTAGTGTAGATTTGATTATTTTTGAAGACTCCTTTGCATATTGAAATAATATCGGACGGCAAAAATGAACTGATGATGGGCGAGGATTTTTCCAATGCTCAGAGGCTTCAGTTCTCAACCGTAAAGGAACCACAGACACACTCAATCAGGACCTGATTACAATCTCCGAGTGGGATCGCGTGAATAGGGTCGATTTTAATCCACGCAAGACCCAATGTTGTTTGCTGACAAATAGGACCGCTGAGCCATCAATGTCATCTGTATACATGGGTGGTATCAGTATTGAGGAATCTGAAGCTCTTGATGTTCTGGGCATGAGAATACAGCGTGATGTCCGTTGGAAGGATCATGTCATTCAAGTGTCGAAAGAGGCATTCAAGTGTCTTGACTTTCTTAACCGGTGTAAGAACTACTTCACTTCTTCTGATCTTCTCACTATTTATACCACCTATATCCGGCCAAAGATGGAATACAACTCCCATATATGGGCAGGGGCTTCAAAGTCTATTTTGGAGCTTTTGTACCGTGTACAAAGGAGGGCGTCGGCGCTCATTAATGACAGTAGGGTATCCAGCTCTATTGACTCATTGGAGCATCGTCGGAATGTGGGTTGTGTAACACTGTTCTATCGTTACAACCATGGGAAGTGTTCTGCTGAGATAAGTGTACTTATCCCGGGGTCACGTGTTTTTGGTCGCAACACGCGCTTGTCTAGTAGATCTCATCCGTTTGTGGTCGATTGTCCAGTTAGTCGCACAACGCAATATAGAGAGAATTCGTTCATTAGTCGAACCGCCCGTATGTGGAATAAACTCCCCGCAGATGTCTTCCCTGATACTTACAATTTAGAGAAATTCAAGTCAAACGTTCATAAACACTACTCCCTATTTCCTCCTTCCCATAACCTATTTTCCTAATACCAACAAAATGCGTTGCATCAGTAGGGGGCATCCCCTGAGTGTTGGTCTAATGTATAAAAAAAAAAATAAACATACACACAGAGAAAAAATTTGCCATTTTCCAATTGAAATTCTGGTACGTCTACTAAAATAGGTTGGTAACTGAATATTGGTTATCACAACAAAATTCGGTTAATACAACTGAATTTTAGTTACAATACCGAAAATATATAGGAGTCACGTTCCAATATGGTTTCACGAACCGAATTTATTAGTTGCAGAAACCAAAATAAGCTTGGCAATTCGGTTGGCAATTTTTTTATGAGTGTATTTGCATCAGTAATAGTTGTATCATTTGTAGCTATTGTTTTTTTGTAAGGACTTTGACCGGCTGATCCATCACAACCCCACTTATTCATCAATGTGCGACTTTCTGGAACTAATTCTGCCTCCCGTTCAGGCAAACTTTGAATAAGGCGTCTCGCAGCGTGATTTATCAAGTCTTAAAGTTTTATCTCTATCAATATTTCAGTTACATTTGCATGAGGTGGCACTGCTTCTTTTTGGCAGATGTAACTTTTTTGTATCCAGAAAGAATATTAACATTATGATCCTTTAAGAAGGTTCGTAAAATAGAATTTTTCCTTTGACAACCCCAAGTCCATAAACAAAGCCAAAGTCTTTTCCAACGTAAAATTTTTAGGCAAAGCATTTTGTGCAGTTGGAATACTATCTGTTATCCTGCACAGTCGCACTGGGCTTGCGGTCGCCACTACTTTTGTAACGCCCGACCTTGTCTTTCTTGGCCTTTCGCATATCTAATGAATAACGCTTGCGATAGATGTAGACTTTGTCGGTCTTCCTCTGATTCCGCCAGTAGATGTATGGGCTTTTTCTAAATTTGCAAATTATGTAAACTCATTTAGCCAGCGTGAATTCTTTTTCATGAAGTCTTCCTTTGTACGATTGCGTGAATTTTGGTTTTAAGATCTACCTTTTCTTCATCTTCTATTAAAACGTCTACTTCTTTTAAAACAACCAAGTTAAATACACTTTCTTATTTTGAACTTCTGAATTACTTAAAGAATTTTGAATTTTGTAAAGACATTATCAGACTTCACTCCTTTTACTTTTTGAACAAAAATTCTATAAATTACATGCAGCTTATGATAAAAATAATGATATTAAAACTTAAAAGTTGACTGGCCGCACTGTTGCCAATTCAGCGGGTAAGTTCGGTAATCTCGACTACACCGTTTAAATAGTTGCAAGTTACTAACTTTTTTATTGAAAATATATTTCGTTAAATACAAAATATAATTTTCTTAAAACTAATCTAAACCACCTACAAGCGATGTTGACTATCCTTGTAGTAGATAAAATATTAATTTGAGATTTTTTTACTGATAACAGATGTAACCATAACCTTTTTCGTGGTTGCTATCTCTCATAGTAATATTTTTTTCCTGTATTCACACATCTGCATACCAGATGTTACGCACTAAACACACAAACAAAATGTCTCATCTGAAAAGAAATAGTTTTATGCCCCAATTCGTGGAATGCGATGAAGCATAATTTACATGTGCGATTGTTTTCTACGAACAATTACTAAAACTTTCATTTGTATTGTTTTCCTAGAAAAATGCCAATTAAATCTAAAATTTAGTATAAAATTCTTCTTAAATAAATAATAATAAAAAATACGAAATATATATAAAAATATGCTCAACTTGTTTGAACAAGTATAGATATAAATATATTTGCCAACTCGTCTAAATAATGCCTTCTTGGCGCTCAGAGCTAAGTTATTGTAGACGAAAAATTAATACAATTTTTTTATATTAAAAAAAAAAAATTATAGAACTACTGCTATAATAATTCAAACAATAAATGGAGTTTTTAATAAACCATTCCGTTGCCTAATAACATTAAGCTAAAGTTTAAAGGGATATATAAATATGTTGCTATATTCAATCAAAAATTTAAAAGCATTCCAACGATGTCAAAAGTCCTACTATTAACAGTCTTTCACTAACGCCTAAATAGAACATAAAATGACTTATGTAAAATTTTTATTTTTATATTTTTATTTTTATTTTTAAATTTTTATATTATTTAATAAATGCTGGGTACATACAATCTCTTCACTTTTGTTCAATTCTAGAGAAACATGCTTTTATTTTTACAAAAAGGTGTTAACTGAACAACAAAATTTTTTTTTTATGAATAATAATTTCCTTTTGGAAAATATGAATGCGTTGTATGTATATACAACAAGGATATGATCAATTTCGTTATTATTTTTATGTCATATGTTTGGCTGCATAAAAAAAAAGGAATTGTCAATTTTTATGTTGTATTTTAACATATCGTTAGATGAAATGCAAAACCATGCAAGTAAAGCTTAATTTACACTACAATCAAGAAATAGACGTACTTTTTGAAAACATTGAGTTTTGATTTTTGTTAGGTATATTGACAAATAAATATTTTTATACTGGGAAAAAACTAGTAATTTTAGGCCATTTTTAGTTTTTGAGCCAAAAACTACAAAATTACTTTAGTTTTTCCATACAAATTTCATAAAAACTTTTTTTTCCAAAAACCAGGAAAAAATACCAGAAATTTGTATTTTCAATACACCCGGTTTCTTTTATAAGTAATTTTCAATACACCCTGTTACAAGGAATATAGAAGCAAGTGTCAAAAATATTTTTTTTTTTAATATTTCGGTTTTAGTTTAAAATTGTGTGTTGTTATCCATTTTAAAATGTGTTAATAATTTTATTAATTCAATTTATCAATAAAATCATAAAGAAGAGTGTTTAATAAAAAAGAAAGTAAAACTAAATGACCAGTGTAAATCACTTGGCTTTTGTAATTTAGTTTTGTACAAAAACCACCTGGTTTTTGCTTAGTCTAAATTTAGTGCAAAACAAGTTTTGAAGCCCTATAAATTTTTGATTAAATATAAATGTAGCATAGCAAAATTCTGAGAACCAGAATTGTTGATAATTATGATACATTTGGCTAAACTAAATGCCTAAGCAAACTTTTGGACTTCTAAAATAAAAAATAGCAATTTTATTTAAAAAAAAAATCAAAAAAAAAGTTTTTCATTTCCCGGGTTGTTTTTTTTTTTTTTTTGCATAGTAAAATTTAAATAGGGGGTTGAGTAATTATAAATCACAACATTGAACTCTATATTCACGCAAAGAAAAAACATAGATGGAATACTATATCCAAAGCATAATATATTTTTGGGTTTATGATTTCGACAATCATATTATGAAATACCTTTTCTATCATAATATCATCCTTAAATTACTACATTATGATTCCAAAATTAATCCAATAGTCCTCCATATCATAATATGATCCCTATTGTATTTTGCCAGCATTCTCTTAAAAGTGAGTTAAAAAGCTATGCATCCCAGTGTAGAAACGGTAATGACATATCATTATTTTTTGGACTACCAGTAATGACACCCGCTTACCTTCTGTATTATTTTAAAACATATAATAATGAGTTACTGATAATTACTTATTTTTATCATTATTTCAAAGAGAAAATATTTTTTTAGATTTTTTTGAAAATTTTTTGAAATCTATTTTTAGACTCAATATTTTTTAAACACTGGTAAGGATATATGTAACCACATATTTTTTGATTTTTTGTATGTTGGCGAGTAAGCTTACTTGTGTGCAGCAGGCCAATTGTGTTTTTATCTATTCAATATTACATGTCGATATAGCTCAGATAGTAGAGCTGTTGACTGGCAATCTGTAGACCCAGGTTCGATTCCCGCACCAGCAAATTTTATTAAAAAACAAAATTTTTTTTATATAATTTATTTTTTAGAAAATCTATTTTTAGACTCATTATTTTTGTCATTACTGGTAAGCACATAGGTAACGATATATTTTTTGTTTTTTCGTATGCTGGTGTATAACGACAACTCATTATTTTTCGCGACATCGCCATATAAAGGTAATAAGAAATGTAATAACAAAAGTAACTAGTTACCATTACCAAGTATGTAGTTACATAACCACATATCTGCACCCAGAAAAAAGATTCGTCGTGCTAACCGAATTTGTTGCCAATCGAATTATGGCGGTTACGATAACTATATTTAAATTTATTGCAGGATCGATTAGCAAAGCTGAATGATTCGGTTAGGAAAACTTATATTTTCAGTTGTGATTATCAAATTCGTAAAAAAAATTCAGTAGCTACTACTGAATTTTAAAACATTTTTAAATAAAATAAATACAAATAATTTTCAACTGTCTTTTGTTTATTAAAATTTTCTATACATACTTTCAACATTTATATTGTATAAAATATTTTTTTTTAATTACAGCAATAAAAGATTCTTTCGCTGAAAAATCTCGGGTCCTATAGTAATTTGAATTTAATTTTTGATTGAAGTTATTTACAAAAAGATTCAGAATTTAGTAAAATATCACCAATGTTTGTGGTTCCTTAGGGAATGTCCCTAGGAATATAAGGTTCTCAGAATAAAACCATTAGAAACACACTTGAAATATATGTATTTTTATATTAAAAACGGTCTTGATTCTTTAGAACCTGAAGCACGCGATTTAATAGAAGCATTTTCAAGCTTTTGGGATTCATTTCGAGCCTTCACATTTTCACCTTATAACGATGTCTTATTCCACATGTACATATGTTTATAGACTTTCTCCTGAAAAAGGCCAAAATACTGTTGTTAACGTGAATTTCATATTAAGATTTTCTTACTTATAGCTCACCTTACTTGAAAAACAAATTTTAATCTCGTTTTTTTCCATTCTTTGATAGTATATTAATTAAAATAATTTGTTTTATTAAGAAAAAAAATACCATCAATTTTTTTTTGTATTGTTTTTTGTATTTTCAAAGTGACAGTTTATTTTGAAACATTGAAAATTTGGGGTAACTATGAATTTGCAGTTTTTTTCGACTAGTTTAAATTTTTGTTACGGCTGGGTCAACCGATAAATGCTGTAACTAAATTTTAGATTCAATAATATTTGGGTTTACCAATTATTTAGGATCACGGAATTAATTAGGTTGTATTAAAAAATTTACAATTATAAAAACAGTACAATGGACTCAATTAAGAAAATATTATAATTGGGATAACATTTGTGGTTTAGCAATAAAGATTTTGTGGTTTTAGCCGATTTCCAACTAATCATTTTTCTGTGTGTGGTAATGATTTTCTACACTGGGAAGTGAACACGTATTTCAGATTTTTTTGAAGTTCGCGATTTTTCGCGTTTTATCACAAATTCAAAGTGGTGGAAAGAATATGTTCTAAATAAGACAATATGGATACCGAAACTTTTCTTTTGACAAGTTAATCATCGCTAGGTGGATAACGTTTGAAATTTTGCTAATTTCATACATCTTGCACGGTGCTCTGGACCAATGAGATCTAATTGCAAGACCCGAACTATTTTGGGAATTTCGTGAGTCGCATATGCTTTTATTTTCTTCAATAATTTTTTCTTTTGTTTTAGATAAAATTCTACAATAAAATTTTGAAGTCATAAGTGGCTCGCTTAAAAATTGTAATGCTAATGAGAAAAGTTTGCAGCACTGGTATTATATTATAATATAATCATACTTTATTTTTAAAATAAGCAACAAAAAAAAAACTAAAAGAAGAAAATTTATCAAAAATATTAAACAATGGTTATAAGTACTAAGAAATTATGGGAATTTTTACTATACCTTAGAGCTCTTCAGTTATTATCATCATTGAAATTTACCTGTAAAACAAACAAAAGGAAAATAATAAGAATTTGTATTTGTAACTTTTATACACTTAAAATAATACGTCAGTAGAAAAATCCATCCAACCGGTTTCAAATCGATTTGACTAATTTTTAACAAATTTTTAGTTGAACTCTGATTTAGGCAAAGATTCTAATTTTCTTCACTTAACACAATACTAAAAATACTCCCAAGGGAAGTACTTCAGGCTAAACACTCCAATTTTGATGAAATTGGGATATGTGATAGAGAAAAAAATCGAAGATCGACCTGTCTCAGCTTATCAGTCATCTCGGAATTTTAAGGGTCCAAAACGGGGTTCAAAAATGGGTCCTTTTTAGGTTTTTTTGCTTTTTAAGATATTTCGACCAAAGGAACCATGTACAAGTGTGGTATTGTTGGAAAGGAATTTTTGAGGGCTTTTTACTGGTACCTTTTTTTGGTGCTTTTTTGCTCTTTTGAATTTACTGTTTTAAAATTTTCCAAAATTTTGGGTACTTTATATGGAAAAGTATACTGCTATGGCTGCTGAATTCATATATATTATTCCTTATTAAATTTAATCGGACACGTGTTTTTGCGTATTTCGATATTCGCACTACATAACGTTTGCCAACATTTTTCCCGAAACACCTTTTTTGGTATATTTTTAAGGCATTTAAGCCGCTTTCTGTGCCAAACATACACCCAGAAAACAGATTCGTTGTAATAACCGAATTGGTTGCCAATCGAATTGTGGCGGTTACGACAACTATTATCAAAATCAGTGTTGCATTCGGTCGGCATTATTGAATGATTCGGATATGAAATTATATATTTTCAGTTGAGAATATTAACTTCAACTAAAAATATTTCGGTTTCTACAACTGAATTTACACTGTTTCCAATTAAAACATTTCATTTTTTGTTTGTTTGCATTTATTTAAATAAAAAATATAATACAATATAATTTAAATAAAACAAAAATGTTTAAGTAAGCAAAAAAATATAAAGCTTTTAAGATAAATAGACTTTAAAAACCTGAAAAATATTCCAAAAAAAGCTTCTTAAATTTCTAAAGAAAATATTAGAAAATAATGGGGATTGTAAGAGCTTTTCCATAGCAAAATATTGGTTGGATAAATTTTTTGATACAATTTGTGCATTTTTCTACCATAAAAACATTTATCGAAAGCAAGGAGTACTAGAAATACAAAGGTATCCTTGCTTGCTGTAAGAAGCAATTCGGTAAAATCATGTTCGTAGTTTATGAAAATCTCTACTCACTGTTAACAGTTTGTTACTTGAAATATTCTGTAGATGATCTTTTAAATATATAATTTTTTTATATAAAATTTAATTTTATTGTATAGGAAATTATTTTTGTAATTTTAAAATCATACTGTTGACAGCAATAACAAACAATCAAATATTCGTTTGTAAAATCATTCAGATTGTTACAGTAACTAATTTTTGGAAGCTCTGATTATTTCATAGTATAATATTCTGTTGTATCTTCCGAAAGTTTACTAACCATGTTTTTAATTTAAAATTAGTTTGAATACCCAACTAATTGTTACTGAACTATTCCAGCCGTTTGGCTATATTTTAACTTGTATAGGAACCGAATATCCTTTCTGATTACATAAATAACACAGACAAAACTGAAATAGTTATTCAATAACTAAAATATTGAATTTCCAACCGATGTCCAACTGATCTCTTTTCTGTGTATAGGAAATATGTATATCAAACTTCATGTTTTGATGGATATATTAATCCTGTAATATACTCTTTGTTAATTTTGTAAATTTGAAGTGTGTTCCCATACAAAAAGATTAAAAAATGCGTATTTTATATACTCCGTCTTTTTATATAAAATATTGTACTTATTTCCACATTAGATCATGTATTTTTTTTATATGCTTTCCAGTGATATAGAGCATGATATATATATACTACACCTTTTGCAATTGTAATTCAGAAAATATAAATTGAAATTCAGAAAATATCAATTGAAATTCAGAATTTCCATTTGAAATTAAGAAAACATCAATTGAAATTCAGAATTCCATTTGAAATTCAGAAAACATCAATTGAAATTCAGATTTTCCATTTGAAATTCAGAAAATATCAATTGAAATTCAGAAAATATCATTTGAAATTCAGAAAATATCAATTGAAATTCAGAAAATATCATTTGAAATTCAGAAAATATCATTTGAAATTCAGAAAATATCAATTATTATTCAGAAAACATCAATTGAAATTCGGAAAATATCAATTGAAATTCAGAAAATATCAATTGAAATTCAGAAATCGTCATTCGAAATTCAGAAAATATCAATTGAAATTCAGAAACCGTTATTTGGAATTCAGAAAATATCAATTGAAATTCAGAAAATATCATTTGAAATTCAGAAAATGTCAATTGAAATTCAGAAATCATCATTTGAAATTCAGAAAATATCAATTGAAATTCAGAAAATATCAATTGAAATTCAGAAAACATCAATTGAAATTCAGAAAATATCAATTGAAATTCAGAAATCGTCATTTGAAATTCAGAAAATATCAATAGAATTTCAATTGATATTTTCTGAATTTCAATTGATGTTTTCTGAATATCAATTGATATTTTCTGAATTTCAATTGACATTTTCTGAATTTCAAATGATATTTTCTGAATTTCAAATGATATTTTCTGAATTTCAATTGACATTTTCTGAATTTCAAATGATATTTTCTGAATTTCAATTGATATTTTCTGAATTTCAAATGATGGTATTCTGAATTTCAATTGATATTTTCTGAATTCCAAATGACGATTTCTGAATTTCAATTGATATTTTCTGAATTTCAATTGATATTTTCTGAATTTCAATTGATGTTTTCTGAATAATAATTGATATTTTCTGAATTTCAAATGATATTTTCTGAATTTCAAATGATATTTTCTGAATTTCAATTGATATTTTCTGAATTTCAAATGATATTTTCTGAATTTCAATTGATATTTTCTGAATTTCAAATGGAAAATCTGAATTTCAATTGATGTTTTCTGAATTTCAAATGGAAATTCTGAATTTCAATTGATGTTTTCTGAAATTCAAATGGAAATTCTGAATTTCAAATGATATTTTCTGAATTTCAAATGGAAATTCTGAATTTCAATTGATATTTTCTGAATTACAGTTGCAAAAGGTGTAGAGTGTCCCTTAAAAATAGATTTGTCATTACAACCCCCAGTTTTATTGGAAATGGTCCCAAATGGAAGAAATCGATTTTTTTTTTTTTGGAAAACGTTAACCCGTGCCGAAAGTTGGACGAAAATGGCCCCTTTTGGAAAAAAGTGTATTACTATTAAAAATTCGAAATTTCGAAAAAAAATTATTTTTTATTCCATTTATTCATTTAATATAGTCAAAATGATTCATACATGCAATTTTGACTTCATCGGATATCATTAACCCACTTTAGCCTGGAATCCAAAATGACCCACAAATTTGATAAAAATGCAAAAACGTATTTTTTTTAAATTAATTGTAAAGGTGTTATTCTATAAATTTCCTAGTGGGGCGTTTTTGGCCTAAAGTATTAAAATTAGCCCCATATGAATCACGTTACATAAAATAATTATTTTTATCCAGTTGAGATTTTTTTTATATCAATTTGAGATTTTTTTTACAATCTCGTAGTCATAATCAATATTAAGTCCAATGGGTCTTTTCTGCTCCCAGGCCACTAAGGGTTAAATTTTTTTTAAAGAAATGAAAAGATAGTTATAATCTAACCAAATTTGAGTGCTCTTTTTTAGAAAAGCGTGTAAAATTTGATGAAAACATTAAAATTTTTAAAATTTTTGACAGAACCAGCAATTTTTGTAAAATGTCCTGAAAAGCAGTCGCTCCAAGCTCAAACTCGAATTATCATTTTTCCAATTTATTTTTTTTTTTTTCTTTAATATCAACTATTATGTGGTACAAATAGCAATCGACATCTCCAAATTAGGCATTTTAAAAAAAAAGAAATACGTTTTTGCGTTTTTTATCAAAATCGTGGGTCATTTTGGATTCCAGGCTAAAGTGGGTTAATGATATTCGATGAAGTCAAAATTCCATGTATGAATCATTTTAACTATATTAAATGAATAAATGGAAAAAAAAATAATTTTTTTCGAAATTTAAAATTTTGTGAATTTTTAATAGTAACACACGTTTTTTCCAAAAGGGGCCATTTTCGTCCAACTTTCGGCACGGGTTAACGTTTTCCAAAAAAAAAACCTATTTCTTCCATTTGGGACCATTTTCAATAAAACTGGGGGGTGTAATGAACGAAAATCGACAAATCGCTATTTTAAGGGACAGTCTAATATATACCCAGCAAAAACAGACATTACCGAGTAATTAAGCGATTAAGTAGCACACAAAGAGTTTCACTACTTACCGGGCTATTTACTCGCAACATCACTTTTGTTCACGATGTCCAAAAATTCATGGGTGGTCATTACCCTCTCGCTTACAAAAAAAGTGCGAATAACGAGTTACCTATAGTGAAGGAATAAGCAGTTACTCACAAAGATAGAATAAGTGCTTAATCAGAAGTTAGGAAATAAGTGGTTACACCACATTGTGAAACATTTGGCAAAAAAAAAACTTTTTACTTTGGAAAATTTCCTATTTAGTTCAAAACAAATTTATAAATAAAATATTAATATAAAAAAGACTTAATCAGTACTTATTTAATCAGTTACCAATAAGTGATGTCTTTGCACGAATATATAAGTACTTCTATAACGTATTATCGGTAAGTCATTATTTCGCATTTTAAAGTAATGCAAAAGGTAATGACCTATCATAATTGGTAGTCCGTATGGTAATGCCCTGTCATTAGCATGTTTTTGCTGGGTATAACCGTCATTAAACAAAATAAGGGAATAAAGGCATTTAAGTTATGCTCTCTAAATAAAGTATAAATCCTACGACTCAGTATAATTACAGATAAAACTCTAGTTTTTCAAATTTTTTTTCTTAAATTTAGATTTGTTAAATTTAACAAAAAAGTGACAAAATCAACAAATTTCCTTTTAAGCCAAAAAAAACAGGAATAAATTTTGTTAAAGTAACAAATTTTTCTGTTCAGCCAACAGACTTATTATTTTGAGTGTACTACTTGTAAAGAAAACGACTATCTGTTCTCAAATGACTTTCCTTTTATTTTTTGTAAGCAAATAAAATGTAAATATTTGGGGTCGCATCTGTAGAAAAGCTGTTTTTGCAAAATGACTTCGCCGGAACGCGAATTAAAGCAATTATCTTATTTATCTTGCTCTACCTTTACTAACAAACTTACAATTCATTTGTTAGCATTTTTTGTTCTTAATATTTTATAAAATCAAAAATACTAAACTTTAAATTATTTTCTTGACAAATATTTTTGACGACATTTAAAAGAGCAAAGCCGAAAATTTTCAAGACTTGGTAGTATTTTTATAACTACCCAGCAAAACCTTGGTAATGACTGGTCATTACTACATGCATTACTTAGATCTCATATCTCATTACCCGTTGAATTACTTTTAAACTGAATGTAATGAGTTACCGATAATTATACCCCACACATTACTATTTTACAATAGCTGAAACCAATAATATATGTTCTAAATCATTAAAAACCATAACTATGGCGTAGCCTAGTGGTTATCGTTTTTGCCTGACAGACATGAGGATCGCTGCTCAACTCGTGTTAGCTTCCATTGTTGTTTTTTTTTTGTAATTTATATTAAACATCTATTTATAGAAATGTTGATGTTCATTAAGCAGTATTTAATAACAACAAGTTTTGTGAAAAATAGACATGTATAACAGTTGCCACATTAAATGTGTACATAAGTTAACCCTTATGTGTGTGGACAGGTACCTGTGTACCTATTGCGTTTTCAAATCGAAATTTTTTATATAAGATTTTAGTCTACAATTCTACAATTTCATGAGAACTCCTAACTTTTTGTTATTATAATATTTTCATAGGTGTTTATTTACAATATCAGTTGGGGGGGCGTGGCATATCAATTTGCTTTTTGCACCCTTAATAGGGTGAATAGGTACCTGGGTACCTGTATACGTTTTATATGGAGGCACATGAAAAAAATTAATTAGTTGCTTTACTAACGTGTGATAATCTGAATTATTTGACTTGGTTTTTAGAAATAACATTAAATAAAACTTTATTTGATAAAAGAAAAATTGTCTTACAATAAAAAAAATTTATTCAAGGTTTATTTTTGATAAAAAAAATTATTTCTCATAAAAAAATTTATTTCAAGGTTTAACACAAAAAAAATATAATTTAAATATAAATAAAAGACATAGAAAAATTAATCCAAACAGTTGTTACATATGGGACGATTGATTGAGTGCTCGTTACAAATAGGCTTGAAGCAATTTTTGCAAGCCTTTCGAGTTTTTCTCTGCTTCTTTGTAAGCTTAGACCATAGGTAACAACTACCCACAACCGCAATACGGCCATTCTTATCTCGAGTTTCTACATTAGTAACAGCTGTTGTTGAAATATCTCGCCCCAATAGAACCTGTATTGCTGATCGAGTGGAATCGATTTTTATTACATTAGAATTTTTGGCACGTCGTTCAATTTTGTCCTTACATAGTTCAAAACTTAAATCTTTCAAAAATAGTCTGCGATGGTCAGTTGAAATAAATTGGGCATTGTACTCCATGTAAACGATGTATGCTGCTAATGCTGCTACATCGATAATATTGAAAAATAATGCTAACGGCCATCGACATGTCCTACGTTTAGAAGTATATTCTCCCAATAGCTTATCCATATTGTCGACACCTCCTTTAGTTTGGTTGTAATAAGTTATAATTTCTGGTTTAGCAGCTGTAGTGGGTTCTGTTACAGGCTTTGTGTGCATAGTAGATAACATTACTACTGCTTTTTTCTTTTTTAGGAACGTAGGAGCACAAAGTTGCCTCATTTCTGAAGGCAAAGTTGGCGGAATTTATTTGGCTGAAATAATAATATTTGCTTGTCAATTTAATTTTATATTTGCATAGTCAGTGTATCATGCACGCGTTTCTTTTTATGTGTAAAATTAAACTTACCTGTCTTTATGTGGCTGCATATAGAGTTAAACTAGAGTTAAATTCCACGAGTTAAGTTTTCGAGCCAGTTGTAAGGATGTAAAAAAGTTATCTGTAGTAACATTTCTTCCGGAATTTTTATATGGGCTAACAAGATCTAAAACTGTTCTTTCCCCTATATTTGTTTGACGCTCGCCTTCTGTTGGTTTACCTGTATATAATTGACCTTGTAAGGGGTAGGAATTACTTGCGTCACAAGCCCAAAATATTTTTATTCCGTACTTCTCAGGCTTAGACGGCATGTATTGTGTGAAGCGCGTTCGTCCACGATAACCATATAGCTGCTCGTCATTCGCCTGGCTTATAATTTCTACGTAAATTGTCATTAAGCATTGCCCAAATATCTCGAATGGCTGCAGCTTTATCAGTTGCGGCACGTGAAGTACGAGTGGCATCGTTGTTAAATCTGATGACACGCAACATCATTCTAAATCTATCAAGAGACATTGCAGCTCCATAATTCTGACAAATGCTCCTTATTAGATTTGTGCACTCCACAAAAAATTAAAATTCCAAAAAAGGCGTCTAGTTCTTCTTCTGTAAATGGTTGGAATATTTTTGTTTTTGGCCGGTCGGCCACGTTTGGAAACTTTTGTGTCATCCCAGTGTAGAAAATCATTACCAGATATGTGGTTATGTAACTACATACTTGGTAAAGGTAACTAGTTACTTTTGTTATTACATTTCTTATTACCTTTATATGGCGATGTCGCGAAAAATAATGAGTTATGGTTACGCACCAGCGTACGAAAAATCAAAAAATATATCGTTACCAGTACTGACAAAAATAATGAGTCTAAAAATAGAATTTCAAAAAAATAAATTATATTAAATAAAATATTTTTATTGTATTTTTTTTTTTTAATAAAATTTGCTGGTGCGGGAATCGAACCTGGGTCTAGAGATTGCCAGCCAATAGCTCTACCATCTGAGCTATATCGACATGTAATATTTAATAGATAAAAACATAATTGACCTGCTGCACACAAGTAAGCTTCCCAGCAAAACCTTTCATTACCATCCCAGCAAAACCTTTCATTACCATGTAATGAGTTTTAGGTATTGAAATCTTAAGTGTTCACTAGTTACCTTTTAATTACTAAACTACTTATTTTAACATGGTGATGTCATTGGAGGAAAGTCATTACACTGATGTTACCTGTAAGTAGTTTATCAGCTGTTCTATAAATAGATGTTGAATATAGATTTAAAAAAATATAAAAATTTAAAAACCAATAGGAGCTGACACGTATTGATCAGCGTACCCCACGATTGTCAAGAAAACACTCTAACCATTAGACCACGACATCACTATGATTTTTATTGCTTTAACTTATGTATACATTTATTGTGGCAACTGTTATACATGTCTATTTTTCACAAAACTTGTTGTTATTAAATACTGCTTAATGAACATCAACATTTCTATAAATAGATGTTTAATATAAATTACAAAAAAAAAAACAACAATGGAAGCTAACACGAGTTGAACAGCGATCCTCATGTCTGTCAGGCAAAAACGATAACCACTAGGCTACGCCATAGTTATGGTTTTTAATGATTTAGAACATATATTATTGGTTTCAGCTATTGTGAAATAGTAATGTGTGGGGTATAATTATCGGTAACCCATTACATTCAGTTTAAAAGTAATTCAACGGGTAATGAGATATGAGATCTAAGTAATGCATGTAGTAATGACCAGTCATTACCAAGGTTTTGCTGGGATGTAATGAGTTTTCGGTATTGAAATCTTAAGTGTTCACTAGTTACCTTTTAATTACTAAACTACTTATTTTAACATGGTGATGTCATTGGAGGAAAGTCATTACACTGATGTTACCTGTAAGTAGTTTATCAGCTGTTCTATAAATAGATGTTGAATATAGATTTAAAAAAATATAAAAATTTAAAAACCAATAGGAGCTGACACGTATTGATCAGCGTACCCCACGATTGTCAGGCAAACACTCTAACCATTAGACCACGACATCACTATGATTTTTAATGCTTTAACTTATGTACACATTTATTGTGGCAACTGTTATACATGTCTATTTTTCACAAAACTTGTTGTTATTAAATACTGCTTAATGAACATCAACATTTCTATAAATAGATGTTTAATATAAATTACAAAAAAAAAAACAACAATGGAAGCTAACACGAGTTGAGCAGCGATCCTCATGTCTGTCAGGCAAAAACGATAACCACTAGGCTACGCCATAGTTATGGTTTTTAATGATTTAGAACATATATTATTGGTTTCAGCTATTGGGAAATAGTAATGTGTGGGGTATAATTATCGGTAACTCATTACATTCAGTTTAAAAGTAATTCAACGGGTAATGAGATATGAGATCTAAGTAATGCATGTAGTAATGACCAGTCATTACCAAGGTTTTGCTGGGTTACTCGCCAGCATACAAAAAATCAAAAAATATGTGGTTACATATATCCTTACCAGTGTTTAAAAAATATTGAGTCTAAAAATAGATTTCAAAAAATTTTCAAAAAAATCTAGAAAATTATTTTCTATTTGAAATAACGATAAATATAAGTCATTATCAGTAACTCATTATTATATGTTTTAAAATAATGCAGCAGGTAAGTGGGTATCATTACTGGTAGTCCAAAAAATAATGATATGTCATTACCGTTTCTACACTGGGATGTTAAGATTGTAATCATCAATAATTTTTTTTCCTTTTCGGTTTGTTTCGCGTAAAATTATGTCACACATTTCGGTCGACAAAAAGCTTTTAAATATTTGCTGTGCTGTTAAAATATTTCTGCCAAGGGCTGCGCCGCTACGCTGACTTAAAATGTTTCGGTTTATTGGTTGCGATTCAGTAAAAGGTTTGAGATCCCAAACAGTGCCATCTTTACCACAGAGTTCATTGTTTGGCTCTTCTTCCTCACTATCATCTGAATCATATGAATCCTCAGCAGCCTCAATGCATCCCACCTGCTCAGCATCTGAACCTTCCGATGCTGCGTCGTTAGCTGGTGGAATGTATTCATCGTCGATATCAGATGGTGAAAATTCGTCTTCATCACTCTCACATTCACACAACATCTCACGAATTTCGGTTGACGAAAATCTATTATTTTGATCCATTTTGCGGAAGTAAAAAATGCACTTTTAAAAAACTAGGCACCTTTACTTGGTGAAAAATTATTTCGGATGAAACTTTTTATGCAAAATCAATGTCAAAATGTCAATAAAAACTGCGGAGATGTGCGTATCTCATATGTGCAACAAAAGAAAATACGTAGTGTTTGCTCATTCATTATACGGGGAATCACATAATAAGATTTTTATTTTTTTGCTTCAGATTTAAAAATATATTTAAAGGGGAATCCCACATTGAAATTTTATCTATCTAGAAGAAAAGAAAAAGGGAACCCCCAACATTTATTGTGTGCTCATACATTTTATGGGAATCACAGAATAAGGCATTTATTATACACCCAAAAAAAAAGTTTGTAATATCAGCAACTTGTTTTCTGGGAGGATCCTAGCAGAAAAAGTTGCGAAATTCAGCAAAAGTTGCTAAATTCAGCAAAAAACTTGCTGAGTTTAGCAATTTTTTTGCTAATGTTAGCAACTTTTTCTGCAAAGATCCTCCCAGCAAAAAAGTTGCTGATATTACAATTTTTTTTTTTTTGGGTGTAGGATTTTAAAAAATATATGAAAAGTGGAAAACCAGAGTAAAATTCTAATATTATATCATTAACCATCGATTTTTTGTACAATACAAGACAAAAAATTACATTTCTCATACAATTTGCATGAAGGTACCCAGGTACCTATCCACCCTATAGAAGGTGTTTTTTTTTTCCACACACATAAGGGTTAAAGCAATAAAAATCATAGTGATGTCGTGGTCTAATGGTTAGAGTGTTTGCCTGACAATCGTGGGGTACGCTGATCAATACGTGTCAGCTCCTATTGGTTTTTAAATTTTTATATTTTTTTTTTAATCTATATTCAACATCTATTTATAGAACAACTGATAAACTACTTACAGGTAACATCAGTGTAATGACTTTCCTCCAATGACATCACCATGTTAAAATAAGTAGTTTAGTAATTAAAAGGTAACTAGTGAACACTTAAGATTTCAATACCTAAAACTCATTACATGGTAATGAAAGGTTTTGCTGGGTACTTAATATTTAAGAAGCTAAATTTATAAATACTTAATATTTTACCAATACTTGCAGTATGGAGTATTTATGATAAATTAAAAAAAAACCTTTTAATGACGTGGCCACATATGAATAATTGCAATAAATTATTTCGAAATGCTGATGAAGTTTTCATTAAATTTGGAAAATGTTTTTTCCAAAGATTACATCGATAAGCTCAAAGCCTCAATATCTAAGAGATATCTTGTAGTAATAAGAAATGAAGGATATTATGGTGGGTTTGGGATTATGGGCGGATGAAACGCCTTGAAAAAAAAAGAAGTGTTTTTCCTTTTCTGAGTGTTGATTAACTCTGGTTCAGAGATACACGCCGGTCCATTCTCTTGGCTAGCGGCGGCTAAAGGCTAAAATGGTCGGCGGCGATTGATTTTTAGAGTTGAGCCGCAAACGCATCGGCGGCGGCTGGCTAAAAAAAATAGTGTCGGCTGGCGGCGGCTAACCGGCTAACGTCGGCTAAAAGGTAAATTTTCCAAGAATTTCAACAGATACATACACGCAAAAAAGCAACTGCAATATCGAAGTCAACTTTGTAATTTTTTTATAGGTACACTAGACCGTACCTCAAAAAAAAAAAAGTTCGCAGTACACCCTCCAATATGAAGTATTTCTGGAAGGCGATTTCAAAAAAAAATTTTTTTTTGCCCAACGTAGGGGTCGCCTTTTTTACTTGTACGTACAAACCATACGTCAATGTGGCAATATTTGTGAAAATGTGACACGGAGGAAATAAGAAGATAAACAGAGAAAATCTGAAGTAGAATGTTTGCATATGTCTGTTTGATCACTTCTGAAATTATTCATATAGAGACAATCTGACAATAAAAATATAAACAATAATACAATTTAATGGAAGATCACTGATGAAGCCTGTCCATAAAAAGGCAGAAACTAGATCTAGTCTGATTTGCAAATTTAATGTGTTTATAACTTTTGAGGAAGGTTTATTCTTCTTCTTAACCTCAAACCTACTAAATTTTCGTTATAGCTTTGGCATCCAAAGTCGGATTTTAAAGTGTGATATATCGATTTTTTTGCCTCGAGGAGACGAGTGTTGGCCCCACCAGTATATCCGATGTTTTAAAGATAGCCCTATTTCTTTCCCTCTCGGTTTTTTAAAATGGTACATATCTACTAAACTAAGAGAAGTAGACCAAAATGGAAATGAAATTCGACTATTCCTAGCTTTACCTCACCCAGAGCTATGAAGAATTAATTCTTTTATTCAGTATTTGAATTCTGAATTAAAAATTCAAGGAATTAATTCACAAAAACTATTTATTGAATGGAATTAATTCATATTTGTTTTCGTTCGATTGCTTTTGTTACGAATTAATTAATAGATCTTTGAAGAGTTAATTCGTTAATTCTGGGCTTCGTTAAAAGAGAAACTAATGTGACAAAAAAAGTCGCCAACGATGTCGAAGATTTCCGCGGAAAGTGGTATTTAGCAGCTCAAAAGGTATTTAATAATAAAAACGTTGATGGAAAGGCATCAGAAAAATTAAAAAATTTTGTTAAATAAAACTGATAATGTATATTATACTGGTGGTTTTAGAGTTAAATTTTAGTTAACTAAAAATACAAATTTTCCGTGATTAAATCAACAGAGAAACAAGAAAGAAAAGTAATTTTTAACTAATATTTGGTAGCTTTAGGCAACATTTTTGCACACTTTTTCTATTGGTATATGTTATCATTAAAAGTGGACTTGGAACCTTTTCACAATAAGCTAACGATATTCGTTTTTAACATTTCTTAAAATTTTGTTTCAAATCGTTTATATTGTTTATTAACAGATCTAAAATGAAAGAATTTAGATTTGACTAAACAGGGTTCAAAAAATATTCAATCCTGTGTTTGAATATATACTCACCTCATACGTGAGTCTTTTTTTAAAGAATGTCATATTAAATATCAAAAATTGTCTAAATATGTATGAATGTATATATCAATGGTGGGCAAATGCGGCCCATTAATTTTCGAATTTTTTTTATTTAAAAACATTATTTTAATATTATATTTCTCAATTGTTTTAAGTTTTTTATTTCGAAATTTTTTTTTTTTTTAATTACGGCTAGTTTTACTATCAAAACTAAGATCGATTTGAAAATTTCGTACTTAAGAGATATTTAAAGGAACAATCAATTTAACCCTTAGGGCCAGTTTAGTTAGAAATTTGTTACTTAAGAAGTATTTAAGACAAAAATCGTTCTTAGTGCTGAATATAAAACTGGCCCTTAATTCTTTATGGGCCAGTTTTCTTCTTTTATAAAACAGTCTACACTGACAATTACTTTTGTCAGAAATACATGAGAAACTATTATTTCATAAATATAAAAAACATATCATTTTGCATTTTAAAAACACTTTATCACATTTATCAAGTTTTGTTTTTGTTTTTTATTACATTTATGAAGCTTTTTACAAATATGATGGAGGATTTTTTTCGAGTGATACTAATATTCCGTAAAATTTATTGTTAATTTTAGCAAATAATTTTTAAATTACAATTTACAACAATTTTACTAAAACTACGCAGCATTAACTAATTTTTTCTACTAATTTCAATTTCGTCAGTAGGCATGAGTTGGTGAAATTAGCAAAATATACCCCCAAGGCTGAAAATAGCTAAATTTCCAGTAATAACATTAAGATTTTCAGTACCCATTACAAACTTTTTTTGTTGAGTGGGCGAGTTTTATAGTCGGCACAAAGCATGTTTATATGTGACCTTCTCCGAGAAAATAGAAAGTCGATAAAAATAAGAAAAACATTAAAATTTTAATGTTTAATTTAAAACTTCATTTTCACACACTAGGTCCCTTTTCTCGGAGAAGTTCACATATATTAAAATTTTACTTTATTAAGAAATTTAGTTTGAAAATTTCTTACTCAAATACAGTTTTATTAAAATTCGTACTTAGTGCTGATTATAATACTGCACCGCATTGGTCTTAAAATTAGAACTGTGTTAAAAAGTCGGCGTTTTAACATATCAAAAAGCACTCAATTACTTATTAAATCTTTAAGTTTGAAATCATCGTTTAAATTAACCCTTTAGTGCATAGTGTCCCTTTAAAGGGACAACGAAATTATTAAATAAAAATTCGAATCCTATGATTTATTACACATACATGTTTTTGTTGTCGGAATAGTATTAGATCTCTTCTAACTCGTTGAGTTTTCAAACTTTTGTTGCCCGATTCCGCAACACCGCGGATTAATGCAAAAAAAATATAAAAAAGTGTTCCAATCGTTTTTAATTCTACTTATATAATTCAAAAACACCAAAACACAATTTAAACAAAGTTGAGTTTGCAATGAGTTCTTGTGGATTTGATCAGTTTTGTATGGATTTTAGAACCGATTAATTAAAAATTATTAATTAAAACTTTAATCTGCTTTCATTTTAGAAAAAACTTGTCGTTATACTTTTTTAATTTATGCTGCGGCCCTGTACAATTTATAAAAAAACACAATATGGCCCTCGGTGACAAATCCGTGCCCACCCTTGGTATATATATTTATTTTGGAATTCTCTATTTTATTTGTGTATTATAACAGGCAAGTGTTATTTGTTAAATTTACATATCAATAAATTCAGACACACAAAATAAAAATATAATAAAAAAATATATTGGCAACAAACATGTAGTACAAAATGAAAATCAAATAGTATAAAATATGTAATTTAAATAAAATAAACCTTAAAACCACTTGTTTTTTTATGGCCACAATAAAAAAATAAAAATTTATTACGGATCAGTGCCTAAGAATATATTTGCTATAAGCAAATACATCATAGTGAATACTAATATTGTTAATATTTAAAAAAAAAACAGCAAAACTAATAAATTCTTTAATATTTATATGTGTACAAATAAATATTTTATTAACATTTTTTTTATAAGTTTTTAATATTTTTCTTGCATATTTTAACAAAATGAACTTTAAATAATTTTTTTTCATATTATTTATTCTTTCTTTTTTTTAATTCATCATTATTGATGAATCATTTTACTAGCTTGAAGTTATCATTCTCTTTTATGCACTACTAACAAAATGTTGTCGATAACTGTCATATTTTAACATCTTTTCTTCTTCTAGTACAATTTATTTTTTTTTATTACTTCAATACGATTCGATATTTTATGGAAAAAGGATAAAATGCAGGCTAGAAGCCTCAGCTGAATATCTATATAATTTTATGTTATTTATGACTTTTCTCCTTTGGTTGCCTTGGCTTATTGAGACATACATAACCAATAACCATCATTGTCATCATCTACATCATCAAATTACAGATGTGATGAAACAGGCATGAATGAACGAGTATGTTGATCATGTTATATAATAAAGAAGAATAAAGAATTTTAAATTGTTACGTCAACACACTTAAGAATTTACAGCAATACGAGAAAAAACATAGAGTGAAATATTTATACGCCAATTTCAGGGAATTTATGTAACAATTTCAAGTTCCAAGAATTCATATTAACAACAATAGTTACACTTTTGTCTGTAAGACACCATTTCTTGGCTAAAATTTAATTTTAGTCACATATTATTTTATTTGTTTTGTTATTGCATTCTAACAGTAAACACTTCATATAAACAGAAAAAGAATTGTAGTTTTCTAAATACTTAATTGGCGTTCTAACATAACAAATCGAATTAGGTTCGAAAAGAATTTACGATATTCCCTCAACCCCACTAACGCTTGTCAAAACCTCAAAATTCGATTATGGCAACGCATTTCGATTGTTGAAACCGAATTTCTAAGTTCTGGCAAAAGAATTCGGTTGGGATGATTGAACTCTAAAAACAGATTTAATTAGAGAACGAGGTTGTTTCAATCGATATATTCTGTCATTTAATCTGAAATCCATAATTCTGTTTTTTGCAAAATAAGAACATATTTTCTCATTTTTCACACATGTATTAATAATTAATTAAATACAATAATAAATTTTTCATTGTCAATATGTGCATACACTCATAATAATCCATAGGTAAAATAAACGAAAAATGTGGATCATTTTACGAAAGTTTTGGTTATTTTGACATTACGAATATTTTTGTAATATGTACAAATGATATTTCGTTTCTAGTATCGAATTTTTATTTGTATATTTTAGGAAGTTTTATAAAAGTACAAAAAAAAGATTGTAAAGATACAAATATTTGGTTTAAATACAAAATAATTTTGTATCTAGTAGGATATTCTGTTTTCTAGTTTCGAATTTTTATTTGTATATTATACGAAATTTTATAAAAGTACAAAAAAAAGATTGGTAAAGATATAAATATTTGGTTTAAATACAAAATAATTTTGTATCTAATAGAAAATTGGGAATATATCCAAAAAATGCGGTATATTTGGCAAATTTTTAGCGTTTATGTTACTGTGAAACATTGGCCATCGTTATCTATGATCTTTTCCCAAATTTCTGGAAACATATTTATTCCGCGCCAAAACAACTGGTCATTTTTTGAGGCCAAGAACTAATCAAGCCAATTTCGGATACCCTCTTCTGAATTGAAGCGTATTCCAGTGAGAGCATTCTGCATCTATCGAAACAAATGGTAGTTCGACGGGGCAAGGTCTGGACTATAAGGCGGGTGAAATAAAAATTCCAAACCACTATTTTCTAAATAGTTTTTAACCGGTCTTGCAACATGTGGCTGAGGTTGTCATAATGCAATATTATATATTCATTTCTGGTTGCATATTCCGGGAATTTTTCGGCAAATGCTCGCTTCAAACGAATCAATCGTATTCGGTACAGGTCTCCTGTGATCGTCTGGCCCGATTTCAGTAGCTCATAATAGATTAGACCCTTCTGCCATGCTTCACATACGATTTCTTACGCTTCGGGTTGTCGTAATGGATCCATTTTTCATCGCCAGTAATGATTCGATGCAAATATTACTTCTTTTTATAGCGTTCAAGCAGCATTTCGGACATGCAAATCGTCTTTCAACGTCTATCGGCTTCATATCGTGTGGTACCCACTTCCTTGCTTGTGGTACCCATTTCCCTGCTGCTTGCAAACAATTTGAAATTGCTGCTTGAGAAACTCCGAATGATTTTGCAAGTTCTTTTTGAGTTTAACAACATCTTCATCGAGAAAAGCCTCCAATTCATCTCTTCCAGCTTTTTTGGCTGACCTGTGCGGTCTTTGTCTTCCGTGTCAAAATCACCACTTCTGAACCGCAGAAACCATCTTTGGCACGTTGAAATCAATGGAACATATTCAATTGAAGAAGTAAAGCAAAACTTTTCGCAAATTATGCTTTTTTTGGCACAAAATTCGAGATTTTTTAAGCAAAGAAAATTCTAATATTAATTACGATTGTCCTATGCGACGGTTACAAACACTTAACTGAAAAACTTTGTTGTTTACACTATTTCGTTCAATGACCAAGTGGGAATTAACCCTAGAAAGATAACGTTATTTTTTTGTACTGAAAAGATAACGATACGTCTGTGAGACGTATACTTCTTTAAATCCTTCTAAGGACATTAAATAGTCAAATATTGATACAATTTTTTTTGAGATAATTTTTTTTATTCAATTTCATTTTATTTTTATTTATTGTTACAGAAAACTTAAATATAAAATTAAAATAAAATATGTATTAAAAATAATGAGAACATTTAAAGTCTTCTTTGAAGAACTTTGGTTTTGTTTAAAAACTAAAGAAAAATAAAAAATTTGTACTCCAATTAGAAATTAATAAAATTATTGAACTAAAGAAATAAACAAAAATTAAATTCAAAGTGCATTATATGCAAGAATCACAAATTAAATTCTTGTGGTCTCCACATACAGGTGTATGCTATGCTCATTTCTCAGAAAATAAACAACTTACCGCAGAAAAACAACCACCACCATCAAGCTACTGCTAACGACTGAGATAAATAAACGTGAGAAATTTCTATGTTAACGATTGAGAGAAAGAGAGCATAAAATGCAAAATCCATACGTCTCGCAGACGTACGTTATCTTTCTAGGGTTAATGACAGATGTTTACTATATTTTACGAAATGTTGTAAACGTGCAAAAAAGTTTTGTAAATGGGTGAAATCAAAAAATGTGATAACTTTTTGGGCCAATTTTGTAAGAAACAAAAAGTGTTAATATTTTGTTTTTTTCTTAATGGAATCAGTAAGTTTAGTCATTATAAACCTAATTGCAAAACAAGTTGCCGCAATAACTTTTTTTGCACAATTTTAACTTTTTTTGTGGTAACGGAGTTTCCACAAGTAAAAGATACAACAAAAAAAATTGTGTACGAATTTTCGTCAATTTATTAATTTTTCGTATTTGGGTTTTCAACATGCTTTTCAATAATATACAATTTGTGTTCATGAAAGTGGCGGTTTCGCGAATAAAAATACAATTCATTCCGCGAAAAAATGTTTTATTTTTTTTTTTTAATTTTGTATTTTTGGTGCTTTTAAATGCTTTTCAAAAATATAAAATTTTTTAAAATCCAATTAGCGGTTGCGAAGTTACAAAATAATATATTAAAAAGTCAACATTTCGCGATCAAAAAATTTTTAAATTGTGTGAAACAAATTTAATTTGTGAAAGTAATGTCAGTAATGGCTCGAAATATCGATTCCAAACCAATGAAATGCAAAATCAATCGGTTTTCGCTCCAGCAGTTTAGGGTTTTGAGGCAAAATTATTAGTTGAATCATCTTTTGACGCATAAATATTGGTTGAATCACCTCTGTTTATGGTTATTTTAATAAATTTTAGCATTTACCTACATTTTTTTGGATGCAATCTGTAACGGAGTTTACATTTGGTTACTTTTTTCGTTTTCTTTCAGAAACGCTTTGTCAGAATTTTCTTTCCGAAACAAAATCGTATGATGCCTACAAGGTGAATTCAAATATGACATTGTTTTTCTTACTCGTTGTTGTTGTTGTTGTTGTTGTAGCAACGCCTCCTACAATAAAATATGTAAGCAATATAATATAATTATTCTTCTTCTTCCTCTTGTTCTGCTGACTAAGCTAGATCCAGACCCAGGAACCGGGCCGCCTCAACCGGGTGGGTCCATAGTGACGTGGGATCTAGGTGAGTCGGGTTTGCCGTGCAGCCAAAGAGGTGGTTTACGTCGTGGGGACCTCTCTGGTATGCGGGACATGTGTTCGGGATGGTGGGCTCGATCCGAGACCAATATGAATTAAGGCGTGAACACCATCTCGAACGCAATTGCGCGAGGAGAACTCTTGTAGATCGTGGGAGAGTCCTCTCCTCGTTCTCCGCAATAGGTGGGAGACGACCTCCAAGAACGATATTCATCCGGTAAGAATTGATGGCGTCATTTACCGTGTCCCGATGAATATCGTTTATACCGGTCCTATGGGATGCTTCGTCGAGCGGATCTCTCATATAACGCTGGACCGTGCCCTCAATGACACGAAGGTCTTGGGGCCTCGGGGGGGGGGGGGGGGGAACCACCTCCGTAAGATGGTGATTCGAGTGGTTTCTCCAATGACATCCCAGCAGGAACTACTTCGAGAGAATTTGGCAGTGTTCCTTTACTGTAAGGACCTTCGTTTCCTCGTGAAGATGTTGAACCGAGGACATTTGCAGGCATCCTGTAATTGTCCTGAGGGCAGAGTTTTGGCAGGTTTGGAGCTTTCTCCACTGGGTATCGCTGACTCTAGGCGACCACACTGGCGCAGCATAATTAACCACTGACCGACCAATTGTTTTGTAGGTTGCCAACAAGGTTTCTTTGTCCGTACCCCAAGAGCTGCCGGCTAGCGACTTGAGGACCTTGTTCCTACTCTGCATCTTGTTGCAAATTGCAGTGGTGTGCGCTGAGGACATGAACAGGCTGTCGAATGTAACCCCAAGAATTTTAGGGTGGTTGAGTGTCGGAATTCGCACGCCATCGACTACTACATTCAGTTCCAGCCTTACTTCTTTCGTCCAAGTGGTAAAAAGAGTCGCCGAGGATTTTGCAGGGGAGAGCTGCATATTCCTTCCAGTGAAGAAATTCGAAACATCATGAAGATAACTGTTCAACCTACCGCATAAGCCATCAATATCGTGACCCGTCGCCAGTATCGTACAGACGTCGGCATATGAGATCAATTCCACCCCTTCTGGTGGTGCCGGGAGTTTCGAAACGTAGAAATTAAACAATATCGGGAAGAGAACTCCACCTTGAGTAACTCCTTGTTCAATTCTACGAGGTTTGGATCTTTTGTTACGAAACTCCACAAACGACTGGCGACCACACAGATAATTCGCTATCCACCTCTTCGTACCATTTGGGAGACTGGATTCGGCGATGTCTCTGAAGAGGGTCGCGTGGCTGACCGTATCAAATGCCTTCGATAGGTCAAGCGCCACTAGAACCGTCCTTTCGTAAGGGCGGCTCTGATTTAGACCGCTAAATAGTTTGGTGTAAAAATTAGGAACGGAGTTTACAAAATTTTTTCAAATCTTATTAAAGACATCCTTTTTCAACTCGAGAATGCTACATGCTGCAAAAAACCTTTAAGTTTGTTATACTAGGTGATTATTTACAGTCCAACGATCATTTTAGTATGAATAACATTATACTTTTCGCATTATATTTAATAGAAAACTCCAAAATTCTGGTATATGCAGGTTTGTGAGCAAATTGAGGTCAAAAGTAAGAAGAACCTTTTTTGGCTATTTTTAAGTTCTTTTTACACACTTTTACCTCGAGTTAATAAAAAAAGATGATATAAATTTTGCAATTATCACGATAAGTTTACTCGAAAACGCATAATCGCACTATATTTCCATTATTGACTTTAGGTAATGTTTTTTCTTTCATTTTTCCGTCTGTCCGTCCGTCCGTCTGTCTCTCCATGTGTTCTTGTGCGCACGCTACAGTTCTCAAATATTAAGATATTTTGATGAAATTTAGTAGACCGACCTATATCGGCCCAAGGACAAAGTCTATGGATTTTGGTTTAAATCGGTCTATGTTTTGACTTATTGCCCATATAAATTTCCCTCGAAATTACGGCCCAAAATTTAATGGTACATCCACGGTTTAAAGAATTATGGGATCAAATATGTCTTGAATGGTACATATCTTCATTATTATTATTATCTGAAAGTGCTAAATGGATTGGACGAATTTCGTATTCTCTACAATATATCTTTCTTTAAAAGTCGCTAAAAGGTTAAATTAAAATTGAAAGCACATCCACAGTTTTAAGAATTATGGAGTCCAATCTATCTGGAACGGTAGATGTTATCATAACTATTATTATGTGAAAGAGCTAAATAGATTGAATTTTTTTTTTAAGCTTTACATCACTTTTACCTGCACAATATGCTAAAAATCCAACTATAAATTGACTGGCACATCCACAGATAAAAGAATTAATGGTTAAAATCTGGCTTATATCGCCATTAATATAGTTGTGTGTAAGTGCTAAAATGATCGGATTATTTTCTATTATTTCGGATTATTTGATCTAAAATGGCTCTGGATACTAAAATAATAGCACGATTCATTTAGCACTTACACACAATAATAGTACTACTGATATATACTGATCATGCAGGACTGCAACTAATTATTTCTCAAACTGCGGATGTGCCCTTCAAAAAATATCAAATTTTAAGTTCTTCACGCATAGACATGAAGAGATTATTATGGACAAATCTTCTTTATTTCTGTAGGCACACTAATTAATTTTTCCTCATTTATTTTGTTTATTTCTCAGTTATATGTCAGTCTCAAAAAATTTTCAATTACGTTGGGGTTGAAAGCGCAAAAATTTAAATTCTCTGAAATTATTCTTTATTCAAAAAACTGAGCAACATATTTTAAAGTACTACCATTTGTTCCTAATTGAGGGCACCTATTTTTTCCACAAGTGTAGGATTTTCTAACATCAAAATTATTATCCACCAAAGGTTCTAGGCGATTTCCTTTTATGCTGAAAAAGTTATACCCAAAAGAGTTGAAAAACTTTTGAAAGTTACAAGCAAAATTAGGTTAAATTAGGGTAGTTTTTAATTGATTAGAGCACATTAACACCCAGGTAAATTCTCTGTTCCAAAGAATCGGTTGTAGAATAGCTACTTTTCATTTCCAAGGAACTGGTTCTGTAACCATGAAATCGGTTACAGTGGAACCAGTTGTAGAATATGTGTGGTTGGCTACCGATTGTAAAAAATTTTCCTGGGCAGTATAATATTAAAATTTAAGATGTCCGCCTGATTAAATGCGTTGCCTTGAAAATGCCGATGCCATCAAAAATATTATATGTATATTGTTATTAAAATGCTTTAAATCCTGAGTTAGATTTGCCCATATAAAGTAATATGTTAAGGCAAAAATACATGTTCAATATTATCCCACGAAAATTTTCTGTTCCTATGAATCGGTTGTAGAACAACTACTTTTCATTCACAACCCCAGCAGTTCCATGGAATCGGTGGCAGTGGAACCAGTTGAAAAATGGGTGTGGTTGGCTACCGATTGTAAAAAATTTTCCTGGGATTGATCAATGTTTTTAAAATCAACCAATCAGAACAAAGTATTTAGAAATAAATTTATCTGGTTGGTTGATTTTTGAAAAGTTTATCAATAATATTGAACGTGTATGCCCTACTTTAGACTGTTTGTAAATTTTTTTTTGAAAAACTATTTTTGGACAGTTTTAAATGCACTGTTGAACAAATTACACTGTAAAAATATTTCGAACTTTTTACAAAAATTACGGGGTTCTGACAAGGAATTCTGGTATAGGCGGCCAAAAAAAATATACGTGCATCGGCGTTTTGAAAGATTATATCGGAATTTTATTTTAGGGGGGTTAAAGTTCACCCCCCTTTGGTCTTTTAAATCTGGACACCATTTGTGTCTGAATAAAAATAATGCAATATTTAAGGAAATTTTATAGAAATTCCAACAATATTCAGTTTGTATAGATCCGATCAGTACTCGCTAAATTTTACTATGTAATTTGATAAAAGGTCGATATCGCTGATTTTTCATTAAAAGCCAAACCCACTTAGAATGGGTAGCAAAATTGAAACAATATGCTACACTAGAATAAGTTCCAGAACAATTTCAAACAAAAAGGAATCGGTGTTAGAATCGACAGACAGTAGAAGGGGTTGTGAATAAAAAGTAGCTATTCTACAACCGATTCTTTGGAACAGAAAATTTTCCTGGGTAGTTACTACTTAGAGTTAATACAAGAAAGTCTTTCAAAAATTGATTTTCGGTGTTGATGTGTATGAACAAAGTATCTTATGTTAACTTTCACGAAACTTTCACTCCAGGCTCGAGCAAATGAAGGCTTTTGAAGTCGGCTGCTAATGTTTCTGCATTATTTATTGATAGTCCCAATTTTCTTTAAAAAGTATTTAACAGCTCTTGTGACATTAATTTTGGGCTTGATATTGCTTTGAAATTTATAAAATTAGAGATGAGGGTTTCGGTTTTGCGAACAGGATGTGCAAGTACACATCCCAATATGGCACTGGAAGCAAAGCTGATGGCACAGCTGTATATATTGTATATATGGGTGAAATCAAAAAATGTGATAAGTTTTTGGGCCAAATTTGTGAGAAAAAAAAGTGTTAATATTTCGGTTTTTTCTTAATGGAATCAGTAAGTTTAGTCATTATAAACCTAATTGCAAAAAATCTCTTCTACAAGTTGTCGCAATAACTTTTTTTGCACAATTTTAATTTTTTTTGTGGTAACGGGGTTTACATTTTCACAAGCAAAAGATACAACAAAAAAAATTGCGCACGAATTTTCTTCAATTTATTAGTTTTTCGTATTAGGCTTTTGAACATGCTTTTTATTAATATACAATTTGTGTTTATCATATTGGCGGTTTCGCGAATAAAAATACAATTCATCAAAATTTTGATTTTTTTAATTTTGTATTTTTGCTCCTTTTAAATGCTGTTCAAAAATATAAAATTTTTTAAAATCCCATCAGCGGTTGCGAAGTTACAAAATAATATATTAAAAACATAACATTTCGCGATCAAAAAATTCTTAAATTGTGTGAAACAAATTTAATTTGTCAAACTAATGTCAGTAATGGCTTGAAATATCGACTCCAAACCAATGCAAAATCAATCGTTTTCCGCTCCAGCAGTTTAGGGTAAAAAACTGATAACTTTTTTTTGATTTGACGCAAAATTATTAGTTGAATCGCCTTTTGACGCATAAATATTAGTTGAATCACCTCTGTTTATGGTTATTTTAAAATATTTTAAACATTTACCTACATTTTTTTGAACGCAATCTGATGCAAACAATTTTGGTTACGGATTTTACAGTTACGGAGTTTACATTTGGTTACTATTTTCGTTTTCTTTCAGAAACGCTTTCTCCGAATTTTCTTACCGAAACAAAATCGTATGATGACTATAAGGTGAATCCAAATATGCCATCGTTTTTGTACTCGTTAAATAGTTTGTTGTAAAAATAAGGAACGGAGTTTACAATATTTCTTCAAATCTTATTAAAGACATCCTTTTTTGTCTCGCGAATGTTTCTTGCTACAGAAAAACTTCAAGTCTGTTATACTAGATGATTACTTACAGTCTAACGATCATTTGAGTATAAATAACATCATACTTTTCGCATTATAACACTATGCGACAGTCAAAATCGGGATGGGTTGAAACCAACGGGAAATGTTAGAATCGAGATATATCTTTTTTTTTCATAACTCGAGAACCACTAGTCCGATTTTGCTCAAACAATTTTAAAAAAATTAAAAATTACAATTCCTTTAATCTGTTCATATAACGTTTTTCTATATACTCAACAGTTTTGCCGGTAAAAATAAATGTTTGTTACCGCTACCATAAAAATCAATAACATTTCGTTTATTACTTTTTTTTAATATTTTAGGCAAAAAATATTTTTTTCTTCATACATTTATTTTTACCGGCAAAACTGTTGAGTATATAGAAAAATGTTATATGAACAGATTAAAGGAATTGTAATTTTTAATTTTTTAAAATTGTTTGAGCAAAATCGGACTAGTGGTTCTCGAGTTATGTCAAAAAAAAGACCACCAAAGGTCAAATCGATATATCTCGATTCCTAGAGGTGACCTAGCGAAACGCCGGAACACGTATAACTTCTTTTTTACCGATATAACTTTCCCCGGTAGTTTGAACCCTTCTCGATCACTGACCCCTACCATTTGTCTCACAGTGTAATTAATAGATAACTCCAAAATTCGTTTGTATGCATTTTTATCAAAAATTATGACGAAAAATCGTTACGGAATTGAAGTCGTGTTAGCATAGACATACGGAAAAGTGTGTAAAATATAAGCTATTAAAATTAAAAAACCTTATCAGTTACTGGTTACGGAGTTTACATTTGACCTATAAAATTGGCCACAAATTTTATGTATTAACCAAAAATTAGTCAGATTGTTACAAATTTTGTAAAACAGGTGACAATGCGCTGATATACATCGAAATATATAACTCAAATGTAATCCATGCATTAGAAATTAGCTGGTTACATGGTTTTTATCACATTTTTTGATATCACCCATATATATTGTTAATTTCATTATGCTACTATTTTGGCAAACACAGAATATAGTCTCGTCATGCTAACCTGACGCTAGCATACGCATCGGAATGCCAAAATTCATTGAGTTTCATTCACCTAAACCAATAATTTTACAAAATTATTGACGTGCTAAGAATATCAGTGAAACTTGTATTACCTTTAGACCACAGCATCAAGTCGTTGTAGCAATTTCGGCAGATATGTTTTGACACCCATGGCTGATCTGGAAAAACTTCTAGTTCAAAACAAAGTTTATATATATCAACAATTATTTTTAATTTTTGCATTAAAAAATACAAAAATAGTTTTTTCGGACTTTCTATATTTTCATATATTTAGTTAGAATATTGTTCTACCTCAAGTCCAAATTCTAATATGATATTGCCAAATTAGATTTCATTTGTTGTTTCAAAAAAGGTTGATCATTTGTAATAATGCTATCATTTTCTTATTGCAGACAACTGAAGAGTTAGGGTGATGCCTACGAAACAATTGTATTGTTTATATATATCCTTAACTTTACTATTGAAAACTTAAACCTTTTATTCCATAAGAGTATGCTTGCCGCAGACATAACAAAACAGACAAGTTTTTCCAAAGAGTCAGGCACTTTTATTCTTACAAATTTCCTTGTGGGAAAATTAAAAACGAAAAATATTAAATTCCCTTATGGCAATTTTGAGTGGCAAAAAGAATGAAGAAGACCATAAGCAACAAAACTGAAGTCATAGTAACATAGATACAAAACTATTCGGTAGTTGAGTGTCAAACGTTCTCATTAGAAATGCGATGACCTACATATTTGAACAATAAATAAATTCACCCTTAGTGGGCAATCTTGAATTTGACTGGTTTTTGCTGTTTGTGTTAAATTTGGGATTTGGTGTGTTAACGTCAATGTCGTGAACTGGGATAGAACTGGCGAGCTACCGTTTGTCAGCCCATTGCTTTCCCTCTATTTAAAGCCAATTTAAATTTTTTTTTGTCAAATTTGAAATTGGAATTTTATGAGGTTGGAAATATAAATATTTTGTTATTGAATAGAATTATATCACTAACAGAAAATCAATTGTGTTTTTTTAATTTGTTTCGATAAAAAAAAATATTTAAAAAAAACTGTCATGTATTTGCTGAGAGTTCAGAAGTCAGTGCTTTTTCAGTATTGATTAGAAAAGCGAATATTTTGGATAATATAAGAGTGTTTTGGTTTATCTTATATATTTGTTTTCTGTTCGTAATTAAATTTTACTTTTCTGATAATGAATTTTATGTTATTGCTATCAAAAGTATTGAATAACGAAAAAATTTCGTTGGTTCCGATAGAATTCCAGCCAATTTACTTTCTGTTTGTGTGTATCTGTAGCAGCGTTGCCAATTTAGCCATTTTATGGCTAGATTTAGCCATTTTTGAACAAGTTCAGCCAGAAAAAGGTGAACTAACATTAGCCATTATTTTAGCCGTTTTTAGAAAATGCTGTATACCGTCTCTCTTTATTTGAAGATAATTAAAAAAAAAGTGTGATAATATTTGATCTCATAGTCGAACAAAAGCCATTCATTTACCAATTAGAAGATCAAGTATAAATACATACCTTCATTTAAAAATTTTCCATTTAATAAAATGTTCTAAATCTCGAATACTAAGCGTGATAGAGCAAAACGGACAAAATGAAAAAATAATAATCGGTATTAAATATCTTGAAGATTCTTCGCTCTTGAGAGGCCTAAAATCCTTCAAAATTACAAAAAGTACGTTTTTAAGTGTCCGCATTTGACTAAGAGATGATTCCCTACTTTTAGGTAATTTGTAATTCCATAATTTTCATATAAAGAGCCCCTGCTCAAAAATTGCCTATTCAAGGCTGTTGGAATGACTGTTGTTGGTAAGCTTGACTGTGTTTTATAACTTTTTAAAGAAAATCGGGATATTCATCTTAAAAATTATTCAGCCATTTTTTAGCCATTTTTCCCAAGAAATTTTGCCATTTTTGGTAACAAAGTTCTGGCAACACTGGTCTGTAGCATTACGTTACATTGTGAGTAATTTAAACTCTTTATGTAAATGAGGTAATCCTGCAGCGTAATGTAAAATCACATTACGCCTCATTAATTATTGTTTCAATTTCTTTTATTATAAATATAAATAAGTAGACTTAGGGCATCCAAAAATTAATATTTTCTACTTAGATTTTCAAGCATTTTGATTAGGTTAAAAAAAAATAAAACACATAAAGTTCTAAAAACACACAGCAGATTCTTTACCCTGTCTTTGGCCCTAGAAGTAATTATGGTGAGGTGAAGCAAAACCAATCGGGGGCTTCACCATCATTACACTCGCTTGCACATTCTTGGGCTGTGGCCGTAAAATATTTGTTAAACTGTGTAACTTAATTTCATAAATTTAATATATAAATCATTTAAATTACTCATTAAAAGATTTAAACTTCAAAATGCTTAGCTCTAATTACAAACTAGTTATATTTAAATGATAATTAAAAAAAATAGTTGACCCAATTTTAAATATCAAACAAACAAAAATTTTGCCATACTTTGCATATCAAATTCAAAAATTTTTTTTTTTATTTAATGATTTCTAATTAAATGTGCTACGTTACAAAAAAAAAAAAAAAGAACTATTAAATTTCATTAAATTAACCACATTTTGTAATAAAACCACTATTTTAAAATGAACATAAATTGTGGTCTGTTGCACCAATGCAATGTATGCATAAAAATTTCAACGAAAATTCTTTCCATAAAACGAGTTAAAAGTCAAATAACATAAAAAAACTTAAATTAAAATTAACAGGTAAAAGAGATCTTTAATTTTAACATTTTGTGATATATAATTACACAAAAAGGGGAAAAAATAAAATTTTACATATTTACAAAATTAGAAACTTTAACTCAGTTAATATTTAAGACCTTTTTATACTACTACAGTTTGTGTTAGTATAAATGTTGCATTTTGTACTCTACAGAAAAAAATCGTTGCCAATTAATTAGAACTATATTAAATAATAAAGTTGTTTTGCATTTAATATGAATACTTTATTCAAAAGTTGGACAATATATTAAAAAATTGGGAAGGCTGAATTGTTTGCTTTAAAAGCGGGATAAAAATTCAAGGCGGCAGAAGCCTTTAAAAAGCAGTATAATCCCGTCGAAAGCGGGATGGTTGGTCGGGTTAAGTACAATAATAGAAAAAAGGCCTTGGATAAAAAACTGCTGAAATGAGCACATATTCTTTGCTCAATATTAGTAGGATAAGAATGGCAAAAATAAAGCTGTTAAATATACAGAATTTTAGTTGTATTTGAGATAAACTTTAGTTAATTGAAATAAAAATTAACTCTGGTAGAATCAGCAATAAATCTTTCTCAATATTAGTAGAATAAAAAACCCAAAACTGAACCATTCGATTGGCAACAAATGGGGTTGTCAGCACCGAATCTGTTTTCTGGATGTAGGAGGCGAAAATACTTTAAAAAGTTTTAGAGGAAGTTATTGCAAAAATGTCGATATTTTTTGGTCGGTATAATTTTTTTGAGATTCCATTGGTTGTTTTTTTTTTTGTCGCTGTTTTCTACGTTTGTATGTATTTAAATTTTAATTTAATTTCTTTTTTTAATTTGATAAATTTTCTTTTAATTTTTTTTGGAATTTAGATATTTTTGTTTTTTTGATTGTTTTAAAATTAATGAAGCGCCTCATTTGTCCGTGTATGACTTATAGTATTAATATTCGTTGAATATAGTCCAATTTAAATAACTCAAAGAGTCAAACATTTGTGTGATGATCTGTAGGAACTACAGTGCGTATTTATCATATTTATCATACGCACTGTAGTTCTATGTAATTATATTTGCAATAAATGATTATAAATGTAGTAGAATCCAAATGGTTGGCCATGTTATACACTAATAGAAAAAACCTGTAAAAAGTTTTGCTAAAGCTGCTAAAAATTAGTTAAAAATTACCTTGAATATGCTCTAGTGGGAGGTAGAGGAATATATATATTGAATAAAAAACTGCTGAAATAATCAGATTTTCTTTGCTAAATATTATTAAGATAAGAATAGCAAAAATAAAGCTATGAAATATACAGACTTTTTGTTGTATATGAGCTAGATTTAAATTAATTGAAACAAAAATTTAGTCTGCAAGAACCAGCAAAAAAGTTTTAAATTGTTTTAATTAATAGAAAAAAAAATCTATTTTTGTGAAATCAGCAATTGACTATTTTTTATCAAATATTTCTGTTGATTTTAGCAGGGTGACTATTATTATATTTAATAGTTTATTTTTGCTCTTCTATTTCCACAAAGTCACCTTTAAATAATAAACCTGTAAAAATAGCAGAAAAATCTAGTAATTGTTTTGTTATTTTCACAGGTTTATTAGGTGCTTCAAGGACAATTCTCAAACTCATAAATAATAAGAAACTCCTAAAAACTTCTATGTCAGACTGAGCCATTTTTGAGGCTCCATTGAATATATATTTTGTTATCGCTGTCATTTTTTTCTTTTATAATTTTTTTTTTTTTTTTAATTTTGATTAAAATTTTAATGCTATTATTAAAAAAAGTTTTAAAACATGAATTTGCTAAAATATTCATTATCTCTATTAAGCCTTTATTAAGAAATTGTATTCAAAAACATATAATAAAATTTTATTAATTTTTAATTTAAATCTGGCAACACCTTGTATATTCTCTCTTTATATTATCAGTGATACATGAATTTAGTGAGCGATTGAATCGGTAATTGTAGGTGAATAATATTGTTTTATAAATTTTGTAAACTAAAATGTTTTATAAAAAAGCAAAATATGTTACAAAACGATTTTTAAACATTACTAAGAAGTAATAATGAAAAAGAATTTTTTTATGTTACAAATACTGAAAGTATTCGAATTTCGAGTATTATTTTATTATAAATATATCACTATTTTATTGAATTTATTTTTATTATCATGCAAATTTTTGAAAATTTTCAGAAAAGAGAGTTTATTTTTGGAATATTTGCAGGTTTTTGTTTCTGTTGGATACCAAAAGATATATTCCAACCATTCTTGGGGCTTGACTCTTAAACTTATACATTTAATCATTGTAAATTCACGTTTTGTAGTACTTTGTAGTGATTTTCTTTTTCCAAACTTTATCAGAGGCATAATTTAGGATATGCCCTGCTTTAAGCATTTAATTGATTTTTCTTTATAGTCATTTATGAATATTATTTTTACTAATTTGCTTAAAAGTCTGCAATTAGACTCTATTAAAAGTTTTTGAATAACTCAGTAAGATTTTTTAATTGTTTTAGTATTAATGAAGGGACGGACGAAATTTGTTGACGTGCCGCAAAACATTCACTACACTTTTTGCAATTCAAAAATCCTTAATTGAAATTCAGAGCGTGCGCCCATGGATAGACGCACAGCGCAAATTATAGTTCTGAGTCAATCGGTATACTAAAAGTTAGGCCTAGATCTACCATTTTTTGCTGTTAGAGATATTAGCACAAACTTATTATACCCTGTCCACGCTTAGTTTTTTATTGAATTGATATGTACCCGTAATTAACATTAATATCAATGTAAATCGTCACTTGACAGATACTCATTTATTCTATATATTAGTTGGACTCCACAAAGAACTAAAAATTGTTCGTCAATACGAAATCAGTACGAAATAAAGCTATTGTCGTACGGGCGTTAGTAGTTTAACACATTTTTGTGTCAATTGGCTATAACTTCGGAATTCATCCTTTGATTCCTTAATTTGAAGTAAGGCTTAACGTGTAAAGTAGAAAACAGTGAGGACTTTTATTTCTTAGAATTTTTCAAAAAATTTAAAGTATTTCAATATAGAATTCCGAACCGATTATAATATACATAATATTTTGAAGTTTGTTTCCCATTTGCTTGTCTTTAGAAATACTATCTGTAAACAGATTGATTGTTCCGACAAAAAAAAAACAAAAATACTGTATATAAAAAAACTTTATGGTGATTTTCGTGTTTAAGAGGTTAGAAAAAAAATATTTGCTTTCAGTGCGAAAACTAGCTGTAAATTAGTCCAGCTAAAATCAAATAATAATTAATTTATACGCACAATAATTATTTAATTTTTATATCTCAGCTGGAAATTTGCACAACAAAATTAAATCAAATTATTTCAAGGTTTTTAATTTAAAAATTAAACCAGTAAAATTAAGAAATACCACTGCATTCAATTGAAACTAGTGAATGGGACCCAATATTTAATCTGCCGAAAAATTCACACGAACAGATGCATTCATTGCAACCGGAAATTTAATCATGGTAACACATTTCAGCATCGACAGGTATTGCCATAACAACGAACAGAAGTTTTTAATTTCATGGCGAGAAAATTTTCTTGAAACCCATGTTTTTAACATTTTAACCAATTTTATGCATTTTAACGATTTATGATAGTTTTCAAAGCACATGCAGTGGGTTTATGCTAAAACATGTGGGCAACACTGCTTACCAAACATATAAATTATTACATACCAGAGCACTAGAATATTAAAACAAATTAATATAATTTTATTTAATTGTAAAGGCAACATTTAAAAATTTCCACCCGGCATATTTTAGTAATTACTGCTCAATAAAAATAATGTTATTTCTATTACTACAAAAAATTATAAATCGACTTATTACCTTTAATGGTTTTGGTATTATTTAATCCTTTAAAAGCTATGCGAAACCAAATACTGTTTAAATAATTGTCCTTATTTAACAAATGGTTGCATCTATAACAAATTTAAGATTTATTAATTTAACCTTTGGTTATTTTTAGATATATTCCGGGAAAACATTAGGTTTTCAACAAAAAATTTTGGTATTTAACTCACACTATCTTTTTTTTTAAATTATCATACCTTAAAAAAAATAACAAATCAATACTGAACAATGAACATATTTTCAGTTTTATTTTGAGTTTTAAAAAAATTTTAAACTATTTCATTAACGAGATTTGTATCCCAAAGGGTCAAATATTATGTATGTATTTTTTTTACTAAATTCTACATTAAATTGCGGTTGTTTTGAGTGCTAAACAAGCACTTAAAATTTAATTCTATTATGAGTTTTATAAAAACTTTTCAAATTAACAAAATAGAAATTTTAATTTAGTAAAATTACACAGTACAACACGAAAAAATACGGTGTTCGGACAATAGATTCTGGTAGAGGATACAAAAAAAATAATATATATACGTATATAGGCGTTTTGAAAACTCACATCGGAATTTTATTTTAAGGGGGGGTTAAAGTTTCCCGCTTTTGGCCTGTTCGTGCAGCATATCGGTATATTAAAATATGTGTTCTTTACATCTGAGGTGTAGGGTATGTTCAGCAACTTTATAGAAAATAATAAGCTATTGGAAAAAACACCCCAAAAAAGGTGAGGGCGGGGATGAACTGTTCTACCCAAATGTTGACCATAAAATTTTCTACATATGTTAGAACCAAAGCTTCGAAAGACTTAATTCAATTTAAGCTTAAATCACGAAAAATATTCATGTACCATTTTTAAGCTTTAATTAGAATTACATGAATTCTTGAGTCGTTTAAATGACATGTTCATTCAACATTCTACGAATTGAATGAAGAAATTTTATTATCACTCACTTAGTACAGTGTACACTGAGAGAATTATCTGCATGATATTAATTAATTTTTGCATTAAATCTATGAATTGTCACTGGAATTCGTCCATTTAAACTTTTCATTAAATTAATGCAATTTTTCATAAAAGTTAATGAAGAATTTCATATTATTTATTAAAAATTTAATACGACTAATGAAAAAGTTTCATTAAAAATATTTTCATTTAAACTATGAAGCTTTTTCATAGAGTTTAAAAAATTTTTCATTCCTATTGTGAAGAACACCTCATTAGTTTAGTGAAAAAATTTCATTAAAACTCGTCCAAGGAATTCTCTCTGTGTAGTCGAAAACTAACTCATAACCAAAGCCAAAGCGCACAAGCTGTACACACAGAAAACAGATTCGTAGTTCCAACCGAATTTTTTGCCAACCGAATTTTTGTAGTTCAAGGTACAATCACTTTTGTCCATTTTTATTACTGTTGTAATTACCGAAATTTATTTACAATTTTTGATTTTTGTTGTATTAATTAATTACTTTAATGTTTGTGGATTATAAATTCTATAAATAGAGAAATACGTTCCACATAATTTATTTAAAAATTAAAAATTTTTTATGTCGCGAACTGGGATAGAACCGGCGACCTTCCGCTTGTTAGCCCATTGCTTTTGCTCTAGGCTAAACTCTATTTAAATTTTTCTAGTAAAATTTCAATTTTGAATTTCTTTATATTGGAAATTTGAATACTTTGTTTATTAATAAAGTTATATCAACAACAGAAAATCAATTGCGTCTTCTAATTTAAATCAATAAAAAAATTATCAAAAAAAAAATATGTCGCGAACTGGGATAGAACCGGCGACCTTCCGTTTGTCAGCCCATTGCTTTTCCTCTAGGCCACATTTGATTTAAATCATGAATAAACTCACATTCTACATCAAAATAAACATCGTTGAACCGAACGAATATGAATGAAATGAATGGTATGAAAGCGACAAATGATTAAATTAACGATGCAAAAAAAATCATTTGGTTTGATTGACTTAAAATCAGCAATGAATATGTGTATTTGAGTATATTCGGCGCTTGAAAAAAAACGAATGTTTATTCGGGTGTTGATTGTGTATGATGGTTTTGCAACCAGCAATTACAGTTCTCTGGCATATATGTTTTGGCACCCATAGCTAATCTGGAAAAACTTCCAGTTCAAAATAAAGTTTATATATATCCTCCACTTTACTATTGAAAAATTAAACCCTGTATTCCTTAAGGGTATGCTTGCCGCAGACAAAGCAAAAGCAGTCAAGTTTTTCCAAACAGTAAGGCATTTTTATTTTAACAAATTCCCTTGGGGGATAACTAAAAATCGAAAAAGATTAAATCCCCTTATGGCAAATTTGAGTGGCAAAAACATAATGACGAAAAGAATGAAGAAGAACATAAGCAACATAACTGAAGTTATAGTAACATAGATACAAAAATATTCGATAGTTGAGTATGAAACCTTCTCGTCACAGATAGAATGACCTACATATGTGAACAATAACTTATAGGGTATTCAATCGATTAATCGTTATTCGATTAATGGAACAATTTTGCCCAAAAATTATTCAAATGATTTAAAGTGTCTAAATTCGAATAACGAACGATTCGAAAAATTTCGTACGATTAATCAGTTAATTGAAATTGGTAAAAAATTACAGTAACGTTTATTTATATTTTTTTGCTTAAGTAAATATGCTTAAATCTCAAAATTTATTTAACAAATTGTGAAAAATAATTTTCTATAGGCTTGTATCTATCCGAATTTTATTCTGGCCTAAGGAGAACATCAGAGAAAGACTTTTTAGAATTATTAGAAATATTTGTTGATTTCCACTCTTGTGTTCACCTAGGAACGTTAGTAAATATCGATATACCAATGAAAAAACAAAACCTAGGAAAAATTATCACAGTTTGCTTTGTCATCTTCCAAAGTACCAATCTCTTGTTGTGTCTGATCTAGCAATGTGGTGCTGGATCATTTTAAATTATTTTCTACGTCCATATTGCACAATTATAATTAAAATGCACATTTATAATTAAAACGAGTAAAAAGGTTAAAGTCGGGCATGCCGAATATGCAATACCCTACACCAGTCTGGTAATAAGCCCAATAATGTTTGGATCCGAAATTCGAATGGTTTAAAATGGGGCTTGTGTCAGAATTTTCTATAATATGAGTCAGCGCACCAAATTTCATTAAAATATCTTAATATTTGCGACCTGCAGTTTGTAACCAAGCCAATTTTGGGGGGACCCTTATATGGGCACTAGGTCTAAACATGGACCGATGTTTACCAAAATCAATAGGCTTCGTCCTTGGGCCAACATAGGTCTGTGTACCAAATTTCACCAACATATCTTAATATTTGCGACCTGCAGCGTATAAACAGTATAATTTTGGTAGGACCCTTATATGGGCACTAGGTCTAAACATGGACCGATGTTCACCAAAATCAATAGGCTGCGTTATTGGCCCAATATAGGTCTGTGTAGCAAATTTCATCAAAATATCTTAATATTTACGACCTGCAGCGTATAAACAATATAATTTTGGTAGGACCCTTATATGGGCACTAGGTCTTAACATGGACCGATTTTAACCAAAATCAATAGGCGTCGTCCTTGGGCCGATATAAGTCGGTATACCAAGCTTAATCAAAATATCTTAATATTTGCGACCTGTAGAGTGCGCACAAGAATGCATGGACAGACAGACAGACGGACGGACGGACAGGCGGACATCGTTAAATCGAAATAAAAAAAAATTCTGAGCCGATCAGTATACTATAAGGTGGGTCTAGGACCAATATTTTTTAGTGTTACAAACATCAGCACAAACTTATAATACCCTGACCACATAGTGGTGTAGGGTATAAAAATAAAAAATTTCGTAATTAAAAAAAATAGTATTTTGTAGAGTTTTGTCGTTCGTAAGCGAACTAGTTCAATTGAACGATTCACTCAATTCAACAATATGACATCATTCATCATTATTCGGAATTTTCGCTCAATCGTTCATTTCCTTCTTTTTGCATTCATAAAAAATGAATTTCTTTTTGAATGTTTAAAGTATTTTTTTATTTTACATTTATCTAAAAAGATATCCAGAGTAAAACACTAACGATAGCTATTTCAATAAAAAATTTGACACTCATAGCCATCCCAGCAAAACCTTCTATTACCAGGTAAAGGGAAATGTAATAAGAAACCAAAAATTGTAACCAGTTACACTTTGGTCGCATAACACATTATTTTAACATGGGGGTGTCATTGGGGGTAAATGGTTGCCTAAATCGTACCGGTATAGGCTAAAATAAGTGATTACGAAGGAAGTACTGAAATAGGTTGTTACTTGTAATATTAAATTCACTAGTTAGCAAAAATAAGTACATACTTTTATAGAGTGAAGTAAGTTATTACACATTAGTACATATTTCATTGGTTTCATATACGGAATAAAATAAGACGTTACCAGTAATGACTTTGTTTAAAAGTACACCGATCCATTAGATTCTAAATTTTTATTAAATCATACCTTCGCATAATAAGTAGTTATATTATGCAATACCAATAACTTATTATTTTTACCCTTATTAATAAGTTATTATGAAATACAATTTCGGTAATATATTATTTTAAAGGCTCCAAATAAGTAGTGATATATCTCCATATCGGTAACTCATTAGTTCATAACTCCCACATAAGTATTGATGTATTACAAAATTTGAAACGTATTACCTAAGGTTTCTAAGTAAAACCAAGGGTAAAGGGGTACCCATTGCCAGGCAATGCGTGAAAAAGGTCAAACCCATTACCAAGGTTTTGCTGGGATGTTTAAGCTCAAAACTATGGTTATTTCACTAAGCTAGCAAGTCTTAAAATTTTTATAAAATTTTTCAATTTTTCTGATACTTTTAGTCCATATACAACAAAATTTATGAAAAACGTTTAAAATATGTAAAACTGTAGAGCGATTTAAATGAAATAGTTCAATGAATTGTATTAACCCTTAAATGCATAGTGTAGCCATTTGGCAACACACCAGTTTTTTAATACAAAAAAAAACCGCTTGATGCACAAAACTGCTTTTTGGGACATTGCGGCCCTTTGTGTATACAGTGTTCTTATAGTTTAGCGCAGATTTTTTAAGCAGTTAAAAAATCTTGGTTTTGCTTGTATATTTGTGAAAAATATAAAACACGCATTTTTTTACAAAAAGTGTAATACTTCATTTATACCTGAACAAAAACCACCTGGTTTTTGACTCTTGTAGTTTTTACCTGTCAAAACGCATATAAAAAAACAAGCAAAAACAAGTTGTGTACAAAAACTAGGTGGTTTTTGCTCAAGTATAAATGTAGTATAATATTGAAAAATGTTTCGCCCTTAAGCACCGTAAGCTGTTTTTCATGTGGAAAAATTTCACTCGAACTTTAGAGGCTTCGAACTGCAATTTAAATTATAAAAATGAACAATTTTTTTTTAATTTTATAACAAAGAAACAATCACAATAAACGTAAAATGCCACTTTTTCACAAGAAAAATAATAGTCTTGTATATTAAATTTGAATGAAAACAAAGTCTACACAATTTTCACGTGAAACTCATTACCGTGAAAAATTTATTTTTTTTATATGGAGTATAAGAATTTTTTCACGTGAAACTCAAACAACTTACGGCGCTTTACTATATAAATTTTTCAAATGTATATTTTAGTTAAAGTCGACTTTAGTTAAAATATTGGATGGCAGCATGCCTTGACTTGGTTTATTTTTGGAGCATTCTGATTGGTTAATTTATTTTCAACCAATCAAAATGTTTATAAATATAAATATTTTTGTAGGGTTTTCGTACACAAAATGAACAATACCGTATGATTAAAAATAAAGTCGACTTTAAATTTAAAATACTCTTTTGTAGTAAGGCCTTTGTTTAAATATTTACCCTTAGTTCGAATTTTTTATATGGTTTTTTGGCTATAACTCGTCGACTAATTGATATTTTTAAAATCTGTAAAAGCCAAATTATTGCTAGAGACCTGAAATTTTTAAAAAAATTGATTTGATTGATTTTTTTTTTTTTTTTAATTGTTGTTCAGGTCTCTAGCTATAATTTGGCTTTTACAGATTTGAAAAATATCAATTAGTCGACGAGTTATAGCCAAAAAACCATATAAAAAATTCGAACTAACATAAGCAAACGCCGCGATACGGGTCTTCTAATTTTACCTCTATTTTCACCCATCACTCTCAGAATCGACCTAACTTTTGCTAACCTGAATTTGTTCCACAGTGTAATGAACAAATCACCAAATTGAACGATTAAGCCCAACTCTAGCATTTTGCAACCTAGTTTAACCATTTGCTACTGGGTACCCATAAAAACAGTTTCTAGGTAAAAAAATTTATGAACCACAAAGTTTTTCAAAAACAATGATTTTTTAATAAAAGAAAAAGTTCTAAACTTTATTTAAAGTTAAATTTTCTTAAGCAATCAATATTTTGTTTATCTTAATCAAAAAAAATTTACATTTCATTAAGGTCGTTCAAAAGGGGTGTGCTATTTGTTGTGTCGTTGTATCGTCCTAACAAAAAATTTAAATTTAAAAAAAAAAAGTTTTTAAGATTTAAATTGAGAAGATACAACATTAACACGATACAACATTTTTACGTATGTTTAGTGACCTATGTTTGAGTGTGCTTACAGATAGAAAACCCAATAGAAAATCGTTGCTAAAGTAAAATAAAAATTTTAACAACTCTGTTTTGAACAACCTAATTATATATACATTAGGATGTCCCTTAGAAAAACGATTTGTCGATTTTCGTTCATTACACCCCCCGCACTTTTATTGGAAATGGTCCCAAATGGAAGAAATCAATTTTTTTTTTTTGGAAAACGTTAACCGGCACAGTTGGACGAAAATGACCCATTTTAGAAAAAAGTGTGTTATTATTAAAAATTCCCAAAATACGAAATTTAGAAAAAAATTATTTTCTTATTGCATTTATTCATTCAATGCAGTCAAAATGCTTCAGATATGGAATTTTAACTTCATCGGACATCACTAACCCACTTTAGCCTGGAACCCAAAATGAACCACGAATTTGATAAAAATGCAAAAACTTCATATTTTTCCGAAAATTATGAAAGGTGTTATTCTATAAATTTTCTAGTGGGTCGTTTTTGGCCGAAAGTATAAAAATTAACCCTATATGGATCATGTTACATAAAATAATTATTTTTATCCAGTTGAGATCTTTTTTCTCAATTTAATGGCTTTACAATCTCGTAGTTATAAGTAATATTAAGTTTCGTAGGTCTTTTCTGACCCCAGGCCACTAAGGGTTAAAGATTTTTTTTAAAAAAATGTAAAGTCTAACCAAATTTAAGTTAAATTTATAAAGTCTAAAATTTGATGAAAACATTTAAATTTTTTAAATTTTTGACAAAATAAGCAATTTTTGTAAAATGTTCTGGAAAACAGTCGCTCCAAACACAAACTCGAATTATCATTTCTTCAATTTATTTTTTTTTTTTCTCTAATATCAACTATTATGTGGTGCAAATAGCAATCGACATCTCCAAATTAGGCATTTTAAAAAATCTTTAAAATTATTTTAAAAAAAAAAAAACCTTTTTTGCATTTTTATCAAATTCGTTGGTCATTTTGGATTCCAGGCTAAAGTGGGTTAATGATATCCGATGAGTTAAAATTTCATATCTGAATCATTTTAACTATATTAAATGAACAAATGGAATAAAAAATAATTTTTTTCTAAATTTCGAATTTTTGGAATTTTTAATAATAACACACTTTTTTCCAAAATGGTCCATTTTCGTCCAACTTTCGGCACGGGTTTTACGTTTTCCAAAAAAAAAAACAATTGATTTCTTCCATTTGGGACCATTTCCAATAAAACTGCGGGTGTAATGACGAATCTATTTTTCAGGGACAACCTAATGTACATATTTTGTGGTCTTTATCGGGGTAGAGGGTAATTTTAAGCAATTTACTAAGGCTGGTACTTTTTGGACTAATTTTGCCACAAAGACATTTACGTCCATTATTTTCATTAGGAAACCTTAAAAGTCGTATATGGTCACCTTATGTATTGCAATTGTCAGTATGATTTTTAATACGCCTATTACAACACATTTATACAACCCTAGAAACCCTGGTCTATATTTTTCTTTTTATTATGTATTTACAAACTTGATGTGCTGTCACTTTAAAGTTTTGTTTTTGCGTTTTTTATTATTACAATTCTCATAAAGAAAAAACAAAATAGAAAATATTTTTATTATTGCATATTTATTTCTGTTTTATTTATCCACTAAAATATTCCATCTTTGTCTTTATTTAGTTATGGGCAGTCAAAAAAAAAATCACAAATACACCCACCACAATTTCCACAAAATCTCATAATGAATAAATCATTTTCGGTTCTTGTTTTCATACTGACGCAAACGAAAAATATTAAATTAAAAAAGTAAAACCAAAAAAAAAAAAAAACCCAAATCAAATATTAAATGAAAAAGTTTAAGTTAACAAAAATATTTATATTTTACTTTGTACTTTTTTTTGCATTCATTCAGAAACGACAAAAAATGTAGTTATTCTTTTTGACAATTTGTACTAAATACGCAAAAGTCCCCAATGCTACATGTTTGTTTCAATTATTTTTTTTTTCTGCAAATCCATGATGACTGTAACATTTGGCATAGGAAGACATAAAATAATAAATCGAAAAAAAACTTTTTAATTTAAATGTTATAGAAATGCGTTACGGTTTGGATTTTGTTGAAAATGCGGAAAATAAATTATTTTTTATTTGAATTGGATTTTAATAAATTGTTAATACCCGCGTAAAAAAGATTAGATGTGAGCAGATATCATTAGATCTAATTAGATACATTTGAATCTAATTGAATCCAATCAGATATGTCTGTTCATATCTAAAGGATATGGAAAATTGGTTTATTTTTATGGCAATACATGAACAGATATGGTCAATTGGGCTCACCTCTTATGCATATGTGGTCATATCTCTAAATATATGCCATTTAACAAATCTTTAGCATTTAAACCATTTAAATATTTCCCCAAATATAAAAGTTTTGACACAGTCATTAGGGCACATTTGCCCGCGAGCGAAAATTGCTAGAGATAGAGAAAAAAGCACTTCAAAATAGCTCTATTGTGAATGATTTAATCTATTTGAGGTTGCTTTTTGCTCTATCCCAAGCAGTATTCTCTCGCGTGTACACGTGCCTTTAGAAGTGTTCAGTGATATATGAAGAATTTTCAAAATGATTTTAAGAGTTCCGATTAGGCTAATTTTTTCATTTGTAAATAAAAATAACTGATATGAAATCTGTTGGCGATTGGATAACAAAAAGTCGCGCCGCAAATCGATTGAGAATGTAGTAAGTACACTCAAAAAAATAAATTAGTAGAAAAATAAGTAAAACGTCTTGTATATCAAGTGTACTAGTTTTCAGCAATTTTTTTGCTGAAATTCCGTTTTAAGCAAAAGTTTTAGTTATCTTTTTTTACCACTAAACTAATTTTGAACTAATGTTTTACTAATTTATATCGCTATTAAAATTATTCTGATAACCGCATTTATAGCTTGGACGACAACCAGATAGACAAGATATAGATGTCGCAGCTAGTCTGGGTGAACGGAAATGAAAATTAAAAAAAAAACAATTCTACACAGTTTCTGTATTTAAATTTTCAGCAAATAAATTAACTAAAGTAAAATGCCTACAAATTTTTTTGAGTTTTTTCAGTCTACTAATATTTAGCAGAAAGTTTAGTGATTTTAGTAAGGATTTTTTCATTTGCAATCGACTAAGTGTTAGCAAAACTTTTTCTGAGATTACTATGTTTTTGGTAAAAATCGGCTCGCTTAAATTACAAACTTTTTTGCAAGCACGCTCCTGGCTAAAATTTTGCTGACAGAACAACATTTTTTGCTGACTTTACTGACTTTTTTTTAGTGTGGACGAAAAAACGACTTTCTTTAAGATTTTTTAAAAAATTTTGTTACTGAGTACATCTTTGAACACCAATTGCATACAGAACCCTAATCTAACTTAATCATCTTTGTGAAAGTTATGCGATGGTAACTATTTATATTTTGAGCCTATGAATGAATATATTTTGAGCCAATGAAGAAACATAAATGTGTTACTGAAAATGCCTTTAGATTTTTTCAAAATATTCTCCTTTGTGGTCTATACAATCTCTAAAATATGGTTTTTGAATACATCTACGGCTCCTTCTGCTAACGAAAATCGTTGTCCACGTAGTTTATCTTTGATGTGCGGGAAAAAGAAAAAGTCATTGGGTGCAAAGTCAGGGCTGTAAGGCGGATGACCCAGGCATTTAATTTTTTAGTTGCACAAAACTCACTTGTTGGAGCCGATGGTTGCAAGCTCGTTTTTTTATGAAGATAAGGAAATTCTTCCTATTAATTAACGTGTTGCTTTTTTGGAAAGGGGATAGAAAAGAATTGAAAGGTGGTGAAAGGTGAAGGGCTTTAAATATGCAATATTTTATTTATGCTGGTAGAAAATATCTCAGACTGTGTCACATGACGATCTTGCATTATCAGTCTTTGTTCAGCATCAATGCTTTCTGGCACAACAACTGATTTTGGACGACTTTCCCGAAACTTGTTTGGGAGCGAAGGATGTCCGCGAACAAATTTGTTATACCAGTTGCAAAGTATGGAGCTTCATCACCAAAAGTTGAACTTAATTTTTCTATGCACTCGTTTCTAGATAATCCACATCGAAAATCGCAATAAATCATTGCGCGAAAATTTTCTCAACTTTCACATTTTTCTAAACAACTTAAATGATAAAAATTTCGAAACAAGGTTACGGTTAAAAATGTAAAACTTTCTAGGGGAAATATTAGCTGGCACCTAACAAGTATTAAAGCGCCCAAGGCTTCCAATATAAATAGTTACCCTCGTATAAATTGAAAATCGCACTCACAATATTTTATTGTTAAAAACAACCTAAAGTACATATTATATTAATTGAAAACACACTCAAAATAATACGTCGTACAACTTCAAAAGAAGTTATTCTGAACAACTTCAAAAAATGACTTCTTTCATTTTTTCCAAAATATCCGTTAGTTGGTATGTTTTTATAGCTATTTTAGAATTACTTCTGAACAACATCCAAAAAACCACTTAAGTATTGCTTCTAAAGAGTAATTGCTCTAAAAGTGATCGGAAAAAGTGATGTTGGTATCATTTGGCATTTCCATTCCAGGTTCGATTCCCGGCGGGACCAATATTTTTTAATTTTTTTTTTAATTTTTTTTGTTCTATTAATTTTTTTTTATATTTACAATTAATTTGCTTAAATTCAATATTTTTTTAATTTTTAAACATTCCCATGTGAAAATCGAAATATATATGAACATATATGAACATACATGATCATACATTGGCTCATAGGTGATCATTCATGGGCATACATAGTCATATACGTACATGCATAGTTCAATGTATGATCATTAGGGAATTCCCGGGAAATCCCGGGAAAAGTTTGCCGGGAATTCCCGGGAAAATAATATATTTTTCCCGGGAAAACGGGAAATTTAAAAAATATTACATTTTTTAAATTGTTTTTGTTTCGAATATGATTTTTTAATTTTAGTCATAAAAAACATTTTAAATACCATTTAATATGGGAATACATTTATTTGACACACAAATAATCTTTGCCAAGTAATTAGGAACATTTCAACTAATAAAGATTTTTCACATAACTTATTCAAAATTTAAGTAGTAAAACCTAAAAACTTGGTAAAATGTTTAAAAGAAATATGAAAAAAAGCTTTGTTTCTTACAAATAATCGCCCTTACTATCTAAATTTTTCAAATGTATAATTTAGGTAAAGTCGACTTTAGTTAAAATATTGGGTGGCAGTATACCTTGACTTGGTTTATTTTTGGAGCATTCTGATTGGTTAATTTATTTTTAACCAATCAAAATATTTGAAAATATAAATATTTTTGTAAGGTTTTCATACACAAAATGAAAAAAAAACCGTTTGATTAAAAATAAAGTCGACTTTAAATTTAAAATACTCCTTTATATTAAGTCAATAATTTTATAAGTAATGTTTTCATTAATAAATGTGAAAAGAAAATACTAATTGTTAACGGTGGTATCTAAATTTGGTTATCGGATATCTAAATTTGGTTCACAAAAAAAAAAAAAATTGATGATCATGCAACTTCTCTTGAAGAAAACAACAACAAGAATAACGTTTCAGCTAAAATTAGCAAATTACCTGAGAAAGTTTTTATAATAAAAACCTGGCATTGCAAAAAAATGAAACCGATGTAAAGAAAACTATATTAAATTACTACAATCATGTAAAAGATATCATGATAAAAGAAATATCGAGCAATATTTCTAACAATAGGAAGTTTACTATAATCTTAAATGAATGGACAAGAATATATTTGGTACACAGACCTATGTTAGCCCAATAACGCAGGCTATTGATTTTGGTGAACATCGGTCCATGTTTAGACCTAGTGCCCATATAAGGGTCCTACCAAAATTATACTGTTTATACGCTGCAGGTCGTAAATATTAAGATATTTTGATGAAATTTGGTACACAGACCTACATTGGCCCAATAACGCAGCCTTTTGATTTTGGTGAACATCAGTCCATGTTTAGAACTAGTGCCCATATAAGGGTCCCCCTAAAATTATATTGTTTATACGCTACAGGTCGCAAATATTAAGATATTTTGATGAAATTTGGTACATAGACCTATGTTGGCCTATTGATTTTGGTGAACATCGGTCCATGTTTAGAACTAGTGCCCATATAAGGGTCCCCCCAAAATTGGCTTGGTTACAAACTGCAGGTCGCAAATATTAAGATATTTTAATGAAATTTTTTGCGCTGACTCACATTATAGAAAATTTTGACACAAGCCCCATTTTAACCCATTCGAATTTCGGATCCAAACAATACACCAGACTGGTGTAGGGTATTGTATAGTCGGCATGCCCGACTTTAATCTTTTTACTCGTTTTAACATTGAGTTGTCATTGGAGAGGGGTACTCCCACTTCAACATTTTTTCAGTACTTTTGGAAGGAGTGCAAAGGAAGCTCTTTTTCACCAATTAAAATTTAAAAAAAAAAATCTTCGGAAACACAAATTATATATTTCTTTTTTTAATTTTATTTTATCGGGATATACATTAATTGCATTAAAGGAATTAAATATATTTACGTTGTAGGCATGTGCCTATCCGGATTTCATTCCCCTGATGATTTCCTTGGGCAATTAATACAATACTGTTTTCAGTACTATTTTTACAGGTGCATAAAAAGCAATTTCTCACCATTTTTTTTATATATAATCCTATGTGAAAATCGAAATATATATGAACACACATGATCATACATTGACTTGTATATGAGTAGTATACCGGTGTATACTACTACTACTCTCCTATCTCTATAATTAATAGTCTCTGGTTTGCACTTAAATATTTTTGTTCAATAAATGTGAAAGAATTTCGAATTTTCTGCTTTGTGATTGCGAAAGCTTTAATTGAAATTCAATTTATGGGCAAAAATCTAATTCTTATGAATTCAGAAACTTACGGAGCGCCGCACAAGTAAATACATTAATCGACAAAAAATAAATTTTCGTACAGCCTTCTGCTAAAACCTTTTCTTCAGTATATTGGTTTCATAAGCCCGGATCTAAAATCAGAAATAGCCTTCGAGCTGTGAGAATATTGTCCAATTTAAATAACTCAAACAGTCAAACATTTGTGTTATGATCTGTTGGAACTACAGTGCGTATAATCGATATTGTATTTATCATATTTATCATACGCACTGTAGTTTTATATAATTATATTTATTAATAATACTATGCGACAGCCATAATCGGGATGGGATGAAACCAACGGGAAATATTATATCGGTCAAAAACAAGTTATACGTGTCCCGGCGTTTCGCTGGATCAAGTCTAGGAATCGAGATATATCAATTTGAAGTTAGTAACTATCATATAGGAGAAATTGTCACCTCTGCTGGTCTTTTTTTTGACATAACTTGAGAACCACTAGTCCGATTTTGCTCAAACAAAAAAAATTAAAAATTACAATTACTTTAATCTCTATATATAAAAGAATAACGTGACTGACTGACTGAATGACTGACTGACTGACTGACTGACTCAACATCGCCCAGCCCAAACCGCTGAAGCTAGGAAGTTGAAATTTGGTATGTAGGTTCCTCTTTCGGCGTAGACATCCGCTAAGACGGGATTTTTGGAAATTCCTACCGGAACGGGCAAAAAGGGGAAAAGTATCCCCCTTGGCGGCCTGGCAAAACCCCTTTGGCTAGAATGCTGAAATTTAAGATATGTGTTCCTTGGAGTATGGGCTAACTTTTCTGGAAAGTACTTTCTGGAATTTTGGACAGGGACGTTGTACAAATGGGGGTTAAAAAGGGGAAAAAGGCCCCCCTTGGCGACCTGCCCAAACCGCTGGAGGTAGGAAGTTGAAATTTGGTACAAAGGTTCCTCCACTATCGTAGACATCTACCAAGACGGGAGTTTTGGAAATTTTTACAGGGACGGGCAAAAAGGGGAAAAAGTCATCCCCTTGACGGCCTGCTCAAACTGCTGGAGCTATGAAGTTGAAATTTGGTATGTAGGTTCCTCGACCGGTGTAGACGTCCGTTGAGACCGCATTTTTGGAAATTCTTATCGGGAGGGGCAAAAAGGGGACAAAAAAAGTACCTTTTTTCCAAAAAAGTACCTTTTTCCAATAAAAGTACCTTTTTCCAAAAAAAGTACCCTTTTCCAAAAAAAAGTACCTTTTTCCAAAAAAAGTACCTTTTTCCAAAAAAAGTACCTTTTTCCAAAAAAAGTACCTTTTTCCAAAAAAGTACCTTTTTCCAAAAAAAGTACCTTTTTCAAAAAAAAGTACCTTTTTCCAAAAAAAGTACCTTTTTCCAAAAAATGTACCTTTTTCCAAAAAAAGTACCTTTTTCCAAAAAAAGTACCTTTTTCCAAAAAAAAGTACCTTTTTTAAAAAAGTACCTTTTTCCAAAAAATGTACCTTTTTCTAAAAAAATGTACCTTTCCCAAAAAAAAGTACCTTTCCCAAAAAAAAGCACCTTTTCCAAAAAAAGTACCTTTTCCCAAAAAACATAAATTTTTCCAAAAAAAATACCTTTTTCAAAAAAAGTACCTTTTCAAAAAAAAAAAAAAAGGTACTTTTTTTAAAAAAGTACCTTTTTCTAAAAAAATTTTCCCTTTCCCAAAAAACATACATTTTTTCAAAAAAATTCCTTTTTTAAAAAAAGTACCTTTTCCAAAAAAAGTACCTTTTCCAAAAAAAAGTACCTTTTCCTAAAAAAAAGCACCTTTTTCTAAAAAAAATGTTTCTTTTCCAAAAGAAGTACCTTTTCCAAAAAAAGTACCTTTTTCTAAAAAACATACATTTTTCCAAAAAAAAAACACCTTTTTAAAAAAAAATACCTTTTCCAAAAAAAGTACAAATAAAGTACTTTGTAAAAACAAAGTATCTTTTTCCAAAAAATTTCCAAAAATTTGTTACTTGGAGTATGGGCTCACTTACTTTTGGTGCTTTTTGGACAGGGACATAGCAAAAATGGGGATTGATGAAGCGAAAAGTGCCGCTTCAAGGTCTGCCCAAACCGCTGGAGGTAGGAAGTTGAAATTTGGTATTAAAGTTCCTCCTCTATTGCAGACATCCGCTAAGATGAGATTTTTGGAAATTTCTACAGGTAGGGTCAAAAGCAGGAAAAGTCTCCCCCTTAACGGCCTGGCCAAACTGCTGGAACAAGGGATCTTAAATTGGGTTCGTTCTCCAACGTTGACGTCCCCTAAGATGGTATTTTTGGAAATTCATACCGGGAGGGGTAAAAAGGGAAAAAACTTCCCCCTTGACGGCCTGGCCAAACTGCTGGATATAGAGACCTAAAATTATGTATGTAGTAGGTTCCTCCTCCAACGCAGACGTCCTCTAAGACGGAATTTTTGGAAATTGCTACCGGGAGGGGTAAGAACGGAATAATTCTCCCCCTGGATGGCCTAACCGAACCCTTCGGCTAGAAACCTGTAATATATAATATGTTTTCCTTGGAGTATGGGCTAACTTATCGACAAGGCATTTCTAGGACTTTGGACAGGAACGTGACAAAAAATGGTGGTTCAAAAGGGGAAAATTGTCCCCCCCCCCCTTAACGTCTGCGTCTTTAGATAGAAACCTAAAACTTAAAGAACAAGTGTATATGAAACACTAAAATTAAGAAACTAAATAGGAAACGAGTGGAATTGAAACACTACACAAGTGGAATGAAATGGATATAAACGTTGAACGAGTGGAATTGAAATTATAGACAATGCAAATGGATTGGAAGAGGGAATTACCTGTTCAAACACTATCCACAGAATATGAAACTTATGTAGCATTGAAACATCCTCTCCAAGAAGTTAAACAAATTTTCTAAAAGAGAAAAAACCTTAGAAAAGGAATGGAACTTATATATTCCGATATTTAAACTTCATGTAACGAAGCACCGGTGGAAGAAACCGACGCAGTAAATTTTCCAACTGAATTTGTGAATTTACTTGAATTGCCAGGTCCTACCTACCTTTACATAAACTGGAATTAAAAAAAAAAACTTTAAGACACGCTAACAACGTAGCGGGCTTTGCCCGCTATTTTTAATATTATAAAATGCTTTCCAACCCTGCTTTACGTTATTATTTTCATTCAAAACACAAATGAACAAAACTACTTACGGGTCTATCTACCTAAGTTCGCACTTTACCAAATTATCTTAACATACACACGTATATTGCAATTTATTATGGATTCATTACTAACAATCCACTTTCATGAGAAAAAGTGATCAAATATTTATTTATTTTAAACCCATTGTTGTGCAGAATTATTTATTTGTGGTGGCTGGGTGAAGGCTTTTATTATAAAAACTGTACTTTAAAAAAAAGCGAATTTAAAAAAAATTGTCGGGGGGGGGGGGGGGGCGCAGGCCCCCCCCCTCTTAAACTTTAAGGCACGCTAACAACGTAGCGGGCTGCGCCCGCTAGTCTGTTCATATAACGTTTTTCTATATACTCAACAGTTTTGCCGGTAAAAATAAATGTATGAAGAAAAAAAATATTTTTTGCCTAAAATATTAAATTTTTTTATTTTTTAAATTCATAAAAAATCCAAAACGGAAAAAAAGGCAAGTCGTATTACTTTCACGCAAAGTCACATAACCTTTAAACAATATGAGACATAGATCATGAAAATCGATGGACGCGTTTCGCTTTTATTCACAATTAAGTGAAGGTATCTCATTTTGACAAGAATATTGATTTTATGTTTCAATGAGTTTGGATAATATTTATTATATATTATTTATTATTAACACGTAAAATTAAAAATTATTACAGGTAATTATTAGGTTATTACATAGATACATAGAATATAGAAATCGATGAACGCAAAACTTATTTTCGTTTGTTTGCGCCCTTTACTTTCTTGCGTGGTGGTTCGCCCACTTGTTCAGAGTCTGTATCGGATGAGGATCTGTCTTCACCTGGAAAAAATCAATTGTTTTTAATCAGTCAGTTAACTTCATTTTTGTGACTTACCCTCGGAGGAAACTCCCATTGTATATTCTTCTTCTTCATCTTCATTGTCGGGATCGTACGTCTTTTGCGACCACCAACAAATTTCAGCCAGCAGCGAATCGAGCCTTTTGCCTTTATATCGCGTTTCCATTGGCATTGCCACTTGATGGAAGCGCTCGCCATGTTCATCTGACTCTGAGGCTAGCTGCTTGCTGAAGTATTCGAGATGGTGAATTTTGAGGGACATATTCACTCCAATTTTCTGGAAGTAGTGCAACATCTTGGTCACAAGAGCGGGGTAATTGTGTGCTCGCGTACTTCCCAAAAAATATCGTATGACTTTCTTCACTGCCCTCCACGCAAAGTAATCTTTACCGTCTAAAGCACCTTTAAATTCCTTTGATTTCATGAGCTTTCGTATATCCGGCCCATTCAGAACTCCTTCCTTAAATTTTGCTTCGCTGATACGTGGGAAAATATTATTCAAACAATCAAGAATTTTCGGTTGCTTCACAATGGCCTTGATGAAATTTTTTACGATTCCCAGTTTGATATGGAGAGGGGGCATGAGGACATTCTCCCTTGGCACCAGTGGATCATTTACGCAGTTGTTTCCTTTCTCCGTTGGATCTCGAGGAAGCCAGTCATGCGTTTCGTATTGGTTTCCTTTAAATCGGGTATCCCAAAGACACAAGAAACACATGTTTTTCGTATAGCCTCCTTGGAGACCTCTTAGCATCGCCACAACTTTCAGATCACAACTGATCCCCCACATGTGATCAGTGTAGCAAACTTTATCCAAAATTATTTTCATCGAATCGTATGTTTCGCTCATGTCTGTGCTGTAGCCAATGGGAATGCTTGGTTTTTTATTATATTTATGTAGCAAAACGACTTTCAGGCTTGATTTCGAAGAATCGATGAACATTCGCCAATCAGCTGCGACATAATTAATGGCCATCGCCTCCATCAGTCCCTTTATATCGTGGCAGTAAACAAATGTGTTCCCTTCGTTGAGTGTGTAGTACCGTTGAAATAGCAATTGTCGTCTTCGATATCCGGTGACTTTGACATTAGGTTGCCTTCTTTCAAAAGCTGGGCAAGTTTTTCTGCTTCACGTTGAGAAAGGTTTAATTCTGCAACAATCTTGCAGATATTAGAATTATTTTGTTCAATGGGCCGGCTTCTGGTGTTGGTTTATAGGTGAAATCCGATTGATCCATTGTTTCAATAGAAAAAGAAGTTTCTCTGTCAGGACTTGGAAGCGGTGGAATTGGTATTTCATCCGAATGCGGTAGAGGTATTTGTGCACTTCTAACAGATATGTAAACTCTTCGTTTAAGGCCTTTACGATTTACTCCACATATTTTGTTTGCGCAAGCGTAACAGTTATCGGAATTGTGCTCTCCTGGATCAGTCCAAATCATTGGTACACCAAAAGAAAGTGAACTGCGTTTCCCTTGGATCCACATGCATTGTAGCACGTTTTACAAATTCTGTCTGGGGGCCACGAAACGCCGCGAATTATTTCGGAATCAAAATAAAGTTTAAAAGCACGCTCCACTTGCTCAGTGAGTAATGCAGTATTTGTTGGAAAAGTTTTTTTGCCACAAACGTAACAAAATAAAATGATATTTTCTGGACAATTTGCACTCATTTCGGTTTTATACTTTTATTACTTTTTTGTCACTTTAAAAAAATCGTACTTTACGCGTTCAGAGACACTTGTTGAATGACAAAAATCGATCAATGAACACCTATAAAAACTACGTAAGTTTCAATATTTTACTGAGAGGTACTTATGAATTGGCGTATCTTTTAAGGGTGGCTATATACCTGATTCGTGTGCGTTTTAAATTTTTCGAAACGTTCTGAAACATGACCACTCATAAATGTGGGTGCAATTTGTGTAACAAAATCATGCAGGTAGCCAACGGAAAAAACCCAAATAATTAAAAAAGTGTACTTTCCTTTTTTCCTTTTAATTGTCCACGCACATATATGACCGTTTTTTAGTTTGTTACCGCTACCATAAATATCAAATAACCTTTTGTTTATTACTTTTTTTTAATACTTTAGGCAAAAAATATTTTTTTCTTCATACATTTATTTTTACCGGCAAAACTGTTGAGTATATAGAAAAACGTTATATGAATAGATTAAAGGAATTGTAATTTTTAATTTTTTTAAAATTGTTTGAGCAAAATCGGAGTAGTGGTTCTCGAGTTATGTCAAAAAACAGACCACCAAAGGTGACAATTTCCCCTATATGATAGTTACTTTCTTCAAATCGATATATCTCGATTCCTAGACTTGACCCAGCGAAACGCCGGGACACGTATAACTTCTTTTTTACCGATATAACTGTCCCCGGTAGTTCGAACCCTTCCCGATCACTGACCCCTACCATTTGTCTCACAGTGTTATAAATGTTTATGAAGTACAATCCAAATTCGATAATATTATTAATATTAAAGTAAAACCTAATGCTAAATTGGTCTATATTTAATTACGCCTACTACTCTCACTTTTTGGGTAAATTAAAAACCTTTTCCATTTTTTATTCGTATCAACTGCAAGTTTGAAAGTTATAAGCAGGGCAAGGAATTTCGTGCACTAAAAAATCGAAAATATGCACTATAAAATATAAAATATGCACTTAAATATGCATTTATAACGAAATATGCACCAAAAACCAAAAAATATGCAATTAAAAATAAATGTTTTTTTTAATTATATTTATTAAAAACTAAAATAAATATAAAAATTCAGGTATCGGTTACAATAAGCTTGTTCGTTTACTTACTACAAGTTTACTTTATATATTTACTACAGCTAGAAAAATTCAATACAAAAAGTAAACAAAACTTTGCAATTGTAGTAAAAGTAGTAAGAAATTCGAGTAAACGAACACACTGAATATCGTTGGCTTAGTCGGCAAACCTGTCAAGTCCAATTTTTATGCAAATTGAGTTTTTGATGTAGTATGCTAGTGTAACTCAAAACACATCATTTACAAAAAAAAAATGCCGTTATGTTGTGTTTTCTTGTTGTTATGCAGTGGTAAGCAAATCTGTCAAGTCCAAAAAAACAATCAAAACATCGAAAAACCCATGCTAAACCCAGCTGAAAACAACACACATTTTGTTTCAACAAATTTCTACAATAGAATTAAATGCGACTTTTGTTTATTTAAAAAGACAAAACATTATTATAACTAAATAATTATTTACTTATTTTAACTTTTAAGGTACCCCAGTGTACAATTGGAGTCCGAAAAGGCTCATAAAAGAGCCCTTAGACCTTCTGAAATCATAGATATATGAGGGTATTTTTCTTCACCGATAATGCCTCTTTTGAGCGCACTTTTATGACTCATAAAAGACTCCAAATTATGAGCATTGCTGGAAAATTTTGAATTTTATGAGCCATTTATGAGTCATGTGTGACAATTTTTTGAGTAATTTATGAGCATTGAAAAAATTTTGAATACACTCATAAATAAGATTCTATTATGTTTCATTTATGACTCTAAGATTTGAGCACTCTGAAAATGTTTGTATTTCAGAGTCTTTTATAAGTCATAATTTCTGAGCGCTCAGAAAAATGTTGGCTGGGTAACTATTACTTATAAATTTTTTCAAGAAAAACATTGTTAATTTATAAATTTTATTAGGCGATTGTCATGGATTCTGCTGATATAAATAAAAATAAAATAAAATAAAATAAAAAAAAGAAATTTGCTAAGTCCACAAAGTTGAAAGAAAATCTGGTAAGTCCACATTTAAAATAGAAAATTATAAAGAGCAAATATGCTAAGTCCAAAAAGAGCCTATAAGTCTGCAAACTTTTACTTTGGAATTCTATGATTTTTTGTGGTTAAACAAGATGAACTAAAGAAGAAAACTGCGTTTACAGATTTAAAAAAAGTTAACCCAGTTAGACAGTTTTATGTCTCTCCTGAAAAATTAAAAACACGGATTGACAGGTTTGCCGACTAAGCCAACGATATGTCATCAATACACATAGTTAAATATATTTTTAGAAAATTCAGTGAAAATAAAAAGAATTACAGTCGATTGTAAACATTAAGGGTGTGTGGCATTTTACCTGAAAAAATTTTATTATAAAATAGAACTTAAATATGTGTACTATAAAATCGTACTCACTTTCGTAACTCAGAGAAAAAAGTGGCAGAAATTAATGCTCAGCGACAGGTTTCCTTAAAATAATTTTTATAAAATTTTTCAACTTTCTATAACACCCGAAAACGTTAATTTAAAGTTACATCTATAACAAATGTGTTAGTGGATGACAACATATTGTATACTATGTGTTTCTCTTTCTAATTTAGTGTTGTATTACCAACAGAGCTTAAAAATAATTCTTTAGAATTTTTTTTTAATTTTAAAGTATGAATTCTAATATCGAAATATGCAATAATGTGCAAAATATGCAATAAAATATGCATTTATAACAAAATATGCAAAAATATGCAACAACAAATCGATGCCATTTTTTGCAAATTCTTTGATTCGGGAAAGTATTTGGTCAAAATCATTTTTGGGCCACTGACTACAAACATGCATTTGCATGAAAGTCCTTGCCCTGGTGATAACATATAATTTCTTTTAAAAGGGAAGTTGTTGGGAAAGCCTCATATACATACAATATATGCCTCTATACAATCACATGAACAGGCAAAATATGTATGTCAAATTGAATGGAGTACAACAACTTGTTGACTGGAAATACAAAATTCTTAATATTCTCAAATATTCTCATTAAATATTTTAATAAACGTAGATAGAAAAAATTAAAATATGTTAAGATGAAATAAATAGAACATCTAAACTAAAAAATACTTTAAATAAGCACTGCATACTTATATCTCTATGGTATAAAGAATTGAAATATTAAACGTTGCCAGTATACTCACAAGGAAACTACATAGTGGTGTCACCTGCTGAACTTATCGCTTTGAGAATCACAGGCAAGTGGACTTGCCCAAGAGGTTTTGGAATAATAGTTGTTTAGACAAAAAATACATAAAAAATAAACATCGAATGTTTGCAGGTGTTTTGTATTCCTATCTGGCACCGGGTTCTCCTTGGGGTCTATAAAGATGGTTTAATAGAATTCTAAATTTAACGCGTTAAAGAAACAATTGCTGGTATGAATAAAAAATAGATATCACTTATAGACAGTGTTGCCAAAACTTATTTAGGAAAAAATGTTAGATTTTTTCATAAAAATGCTAAAAGCTAAAAAAAAATATGCTAGAAAAAATATGCTAAAAATATTTTATAAAAAAATGTTTCAATTTGTTAAAAAAAAAAAAGTATTTTAGTGACTTTTTACAGTTAGACTGAAAAAAAGTCGTCTATATCGTGAATTCATTTCTTGTTATTAACTAAAATTATATAAAAGATAAATTAAAAACGAGTAAAAAGGTTAAAGTCGGGCATGCCGACTATACAATACCCTACACCACTCTGGTGTATTGTTTGGATCCGAAATTCGAATGGGTTAAAATGGGGCTTGTGTCAAAATTTTCTATAATGTGAGTCAGCGCACCAAATTTCATTAAAATATCTTTATATTTGCGACCTGCAGTTTGTAACCAAGCCAATTTTGGGGGGACCCTTATATGGGCACTAGTTCTTAACATGGACCGATGTTCACCAAAATCAATAGGCTTCGTCCTTGGGCCAACATAGGTCTATGTACCAAATTTCATAAAAATATCTTAATATTTGCGACCTGCAGTTTGTAACCAAGCCAATTTTGGGGGGACCCTTATATGGGCACTAGTTCTAAACATGGACCGATGTTCACCAAAATCAACAGGCTTCGTCCTTGGGCCAACATAGGTCTTTGTACCAAATTTCATCAAAATATCTTAATATTTGCGACCTGCAGCGTATAAACAGTATAATTTTGGTAGGACCCTTATATGGACACTAGGTCTAAACATGGACCGATGTTCACCAAAATCAATAGGCTGCGTTATTGGGCCAATATAGGTCTGTGTACCAAATTTCATCAAAATATCTTAATATTTGCGACCTGCAGCGTATAAACAGTATAATTTTGGTAGGACCCTTATATGGGCACTAGGTCTAAACATAGACCGATGTTCACCAAAATCAATAGGCTGCGTTATTGGGCCAATGTAGGTCTGTGTACCAAATTTCATCAAAATATCTTAATATTTACGACCTGCAGCGTATAAACAGTATAATTTTGGTAGGACCCTTATATGGGCACTAGGTCTAAACATGGACCGATGTTCACCAAAATCAATAGGCTGCGTTATTGGGCTAACATAGGTCCGTGCACCAAATTTCGTCAAAATATCTTAATATTTACGACCTGCAGCGTATAAACAATATAATTTTGGTAGGACCCTTATATGGGCACTAGCTCTAAACATGGACCGATGTTCACCAAAATCAAACCTGTTCGTCCTTGGGCCAACATAGGTCTGCGTACCAAATTTCATCAAAATATCTTAATATTTGCGACCTGTAGAGTGCGCACAAAATTGCATGGACAGACAGACAGACGGACGGACGGACGGACGGACAGACGGACATCGTTAAATCGAAATAAAAAAAATTCTGAACCGATCGATATACTATAAGGTGGGTCTACGACCAATATTTTTTGGTGTTACAAACATCAGCACAAACTTATAATACCCTGACCACATAGTGGTGTAGGGTATAACAACCCAAAAGTTGATTCTTGTAAAAAAAGTTAAAAAGGACTTTTTTACTACTTGTATACCTGAACAAAAACTACTTGGTTTTTGGCTCTTGTAGTTTTTAACTTGTCAAAACTCATACAAAAAAACAATCAAAAACTAGCTTTGTACAAAAACTAGGTGGTTTTTGCACAAGTATAAATGTAGTATTAAAATAAATTTATTATTTGATTTCCCAACTGTGTCATTGGAAATATGTTATCTCAAAAAGTTACAGGCGGATAAACAAAAGTATCCCAAATTTGGCGGGTAAAATGAATTTCCCATTCTGCCTTAATTTATTTACTCCAAATCAATTTAATGGTTTTTATTACACGCTCTGTTTCCCGTTTTCAAATTTCTGTATCTTTGGGCTTACCTAGATGAAATTCTTTAAAAAAAATAATTTTCGCGGTCAGGTTTAATACTTTTTGTGGTGTTGGTTTAATTACATTGTAACACCCAAATTCATAAACGCCTTACAAAGTTACAGGAGGTTTATTGAACAAATTTTGTGTGAAAAATTTGTTTTGTAAACCTCCTATATCTTTACTAAGTGTTTACGAATTGAGGGGTAAGATTTTTGGTATGATTAAATGAAAAAGTGTACAGGTGTTACAGTAAAAAAATTAAAATCCACTGAAATTCTTAAAAGATAGGAAAAAGCTATTTATCACAAAGGCTATCCACATTACCATCTATGACCCAATCTAAAAAAATCATTAAAAATAGCAAAGATTAAAAACGAACCTTAAGAACATTTTGCAATTCTATTAATTCTATTCTAAACTCCATTCTTTAAATTATTATTATTTTTTTTTTATCGAAATTGGAGTATTTTTGTTTAACATCACTCCCTCACCATAACAACAACAAAAAGTAAAACGAGTAAAAAAGTTAAATTTAAAATTTTAATACTAAAGTACCATAAAAGAATATTTTTATACTTTTGGGATCATTTTTAAGTTTCAATAAATCCAACTCGGTTAAATACAATTTTTGCAATTTTTTGTTTCGAAAGAAATTTTTTTTTCTTAACTCTATTAAATACACTGTTCAAGTTGTAAAATGGTACTAACGTGGAAACCATATGGTTGTGTTTGGATGAGCCCCCTGAATACTACTCCACCGATGAAAGTGCCAATTTGGCTCATTGGGAAAAATTTATGGAGTTTTTTTTTAATTTCGGTCAATTCGTCAATTTTTGACCATTTTCAGCCCATTTAAGTCGCTTTTCCTGTATTCAAAATTTCTTGTGTTATCTTTATACGACCCACAATCACTATTTCCACCATTAGAACGCACATTTCAACTGAGAAAATCAAATTTTTTAGCCTATTTTCATGATTTTTGCCCATTTTTCATCGATTTTCCCCATTTTTGTGCTGTTTTTATGCGCTTTTTTGTAGTTCTTGCGCAAACTTATCTACATAATTCTTACCGTTTTTCCTTTTTACAATATATTATGCAATATTATTGCCATTTCAAGCAACTCAGCACACTTTTTAAATACAAAAACCATCGTTTTTACGCTTTTTCGGATGATTTTCGGGTTTTTTATTGATTTAAATAAATTTTTTGTGGTTGAATACATTTGTTCGGTATAAAAATTAATGGAAATGCGTGTTTCTCCGTATTAATGTAATTCATTTTAAATTGGCAATTGAAATAGAGAAATAAGCAATGGAATACCATTAAAATTCCCGTGTCATAGGGTTAAACATTAAATTAAGTACTTAAAAAAAGTGTATATTACACTGTGAGACAAATGGTAGGGGTCAGTGATCGGGAAGGGTTAGTTATATCGGTAAAAAAGAAGTTATACGTGTCCCGGCGTTTCGCTGGGTCACCCCTAGGAATCGAGATATATCGATTTGACCTTTGGTGGTCTTTTTTTTGACATAACTCGAGAACCACTAGTCCGATTTTGCTCAAACAATTTTAAAAAAATTAAAAATTACAATTCCTTTAATCTGTTCATATAACGTTTTTCTATATACTCAACAGTTTTGCCGGTAAAAATAAATGTATGAAGAAAAAAATATTTTTTGCCTAAAATATTAAAAAAAAGTAATAAACAAAAGGTTATTGATTTTTATGGTAGCGGTAACAAACATTTATTTTTACCGGCAAAACTGTTGAGTATATAGAAAAGCGTTATATGAACAGATTAAAGGAATTGTAATTTTTAATTTTTTTAAAATTGTTTGAGCAAAATCGGACTAGTGGTTCTCGAGTTATGTCAAAAAAAATATATCTCGATTCCTAGGGGTGACCCATCGAAACGCCGGGACACGTATAACTTGTTTTTGAACGATATAACATTTCCCGTTGGTTTCATCCCATCCCGATTTTGACTGTCGCATAGTGTTATTTGTCAATCCTTTACAACTCATCCATGTTTCACTACGATATAAGCATTACACAACGACGTAGCTTCCTTGTCAGATACTACACAGAATTACAAGTTTTAGAGTTTAATTAATATTTTAAAGGCGTTTTTCCTAGATGTAGAACATTTTTATAAATGCTTTTAATGCAAGTCGAAAGTTGGGCATGTCGACTATATGATCGTATACAACAGTATGATTTTGGAATATCGGTTAACGGCCTAATAAATATAGTGAAATATATAATAATAAGTGTAAAGACAGTGTGTTTATGACAAGTATTTTTGGTAAGCACAAAGTCGCTATACCCTGTACCATAAAATTTAGGGTATAATTCTATAAATATGCGTTTAATAAGTTCAAATCCATATATGCAGCCTACTTAGCCAGATATTTCAGTTAACGTGTTGTAACATTGCATAAATATCGTATTGACAGCTTTCGTGATAACTCCAAAATGACGATTACGAATTTGTCAACTTTTTCTATATCCCAAACTTTTACATGTCAGACTTTTGGTTTTATATCCGGGCCAGACATCCGGCAAAAATATTTTTTATATCCTGTACGATAATGCCATCTATAGATATTTTGCGAACTAGACATGTTTTAGCCTACGCTTGCAAAGTATTCCAAAAAGTACCAAAAAAGGCGTTTAAAGCCTTAAGCCAAAAAGCATAAATATGAAAAAAAAGAATGTGCACAAAGAAAACAGATTCATTGTGACAACCAATTTTTTTGACAGCCGAATGGTTTCGTGGGAGCCACCGATATAAAGGGTTCTTCAATAAGAGCGCTACAAAAGTTTTTTTAAATAAAACAAAAACGGTTTTGGATATCAATGAAATTCCTTATTCCTGTGAAAGTACGTTCGATGCCATTATGTATGGAAATCGATCTATTTTGCATGGCCACCACCGGCACGGTTGCAGAAGTCCAGACGCTGAACCCAATTTTCGACGGTTTTCAAGCATAAATCGGCCGATACTGCTCCAATTTCACGTTCGATATTCGTACGAAGTTCATCAATCGTCGCTGGCTTGTTGGCATAGACCATAGATTTGACGTAGCCCCACGCTCAATTGTTGATCTGCTAGGACGATTATGACGACCATAAATTGGATGTAGCGCTCTTAACGTTGAGGCCACTGACTCCGAATTTCGGTAGTAAATTTTAATAATTTCGACTCGTTGTTGGCTCGTATATCTTTCCATCATGAAATGGCAAACCTTACTGAAGAGAAATTTAAAAAGAGCGGCAAGAAATATGGCGTCGTTTGCTGTCCCTGTCTTTATACTTTTGTAGCGTCCCTGTTGAAGAACCCTTTATTGGTTTTTTCCAACAGAAATTCAGTAAAAACAACGGAATATCGCTTGGAACAACATATTTTAGTTGTATTGGGAATGTATTAGATTGTGGCAACCAAATAATTCAGTTGATGCAGCAAAACTATTCACCTGGCAAGAAATTTTGATGTCACAAATAAATTTGTTTTCTCAGTGCATTTCTGCTTAAATTACGTCAATGGGGTATAAAATATGTGAATTCAGAAGTTATTGTGGAATACTTCTGCATATAAATTGTCCAAAACCTTACATTATTTTTTACAACAACAACTATGAAATAACACAAAAAAAGGAACCAGGAAAAAGCATTCAACAATTCGTTTCCACTGATTTCAAATCAATAATTCACAAAAGACCCATTTTGCAATCACATTTTAACAGTTTTTGATTGTCTAGTTAGTTTTTTCAGCAAAAATCTGTTTCATAGTAATAGCGCTAAATAAAGACAATTGTTGGTTAAGTAAACGTAAAGCTTCCCAGCAAAACCTTATATTACCAGGTAAAGGGAAATGTAATAAGAAACCAAAAAATTTAACTATTTACTTACACTTTGGTCGCATAACACATTATTTTAACATGGGGGTGTCATTGGAGGTAAATGGTTGCCACATTTTGTGAGTTTAATTAGTTTTTTGTGCCTAAAAACAAATATTAGGCATAAAGCGTGAAAGTGTACTAACTTTTAAAGTAACAAGTATTTTGAACAGAAATTTTTAAAAACATTAACAAAGCTATAAAATTAATTCAAAATATTTGCGAATAGCCATGTGCGATTATCCTACATTATCGGAAGTATGTATGTTAGACCGTACCTCAAAAAAAAAGTTCGCCGTATGATGTATTTTTGGAAGGCGATTTCAAAAAAAAAATTTTATTTTTTTCTTGCCGACCGACCCCTACGGCCTTTTTTAATTTTTTGTTATAGCTTTGGCATTTAAAATCGGATTTTAAAGTGTGATATATCGATTTTTTTGCCTCGAGGAGACCAGTGTTTTGCTATATAGTAAAAATCCAATTAAAAAAAAATTTAAAGAGGCGACCCCTATACAAAAAAATTCTACTGGGTTTAGCGAAAAACTTCCTTAGCAAAAGTTTAATGATTTTTTGCGAGCTTAAATTTTCTGACATTAGGGTTGTACATTAGGGTGTTAGCAACTGAGATCTGGTGGGTAACTACTAGAACGGGATACTTGAGGTCAAAATGTCCTTAAAGTAAAACACTGGTCTCCTCGAGAGAAAAACATCGATGTATCATACTTTAAGATCCGACTGTAAATACCACAGATATAACGAAAAATGTAAAATGGCGACCCCTACGTTCGGCATAAAAAAACAAAAAATTTTTTTTGAAACCTCCTTGCAAAAATACTTCATATTGGAGGGTGTACGGCGCACTTTTTTTTTTGCCTGTACGGTGGTACGCTCTAATGTATGTAATATTTGCAAATTATTAATATGCATTTAAAAAATAAAAACAAAATTTTTGCCTATTTTAAAATGTTTAAAAATTAATATTGTTACAGAATCCACTTACATAAATGCATATTTGTATTTATGGACCAAACGGTGTCATGTCAACTCTTACAGCATTGCCACCAAATGGCAGGAAATAGTCTGATAGGAGTATAGTTCTAATTCTTATATTCTCAGGTGTGAGCTGTGAGGAGGCGCGAATTTTTTAGCTGGGACGGAAATTGTAATGGCAACAAGTAACTAAAAAGTGTTTTCTAGCTGTTTTCTTCGCTTTTTCTTAACTTTTTTACGGTTTTTGTTGTGGTTGTTTACGAAAATGTTAAAAAGGAATAGAAGAAAATCAAATAAAAACCCTAAAAAAAGTCAACAAAAAGTGAAAAAAAAGATGGTGTCATTCGGGCTGTATTCTAGGTACTGTAGATTTGTTAAGAGGTGGTCTCGTTTTATTTTAAAGTTAACAACGGCCGAGTTTACACGTGGTACTACATTCTCGGCTTCAAGCATGGCGGGATCAAGCAATCAAGCTAATTTTTTAAATACTAGGTAACCTTAAACTCTAACTCCTCTGGTCCACACCAAAATCCAACCTTAAATGTCAGCTCCTTTAAAATTTTTGGATATTCTATTTAAAAACAACAAAATAGTTGTTAGGACATATAAGTGATTCTGAATTTATAGACAGCTTTCCAATTTTTTTTTTTAATTTATTTTTAATTCGATGTCAAAGTTGAAAATTTTTAAAATATCGTCAAAATATTGTTCATTAATTTTATTACAATACAATATTATTTTTTCTACCACAATAGTGGCACATGAACTATTATTTTAACTTATTTTAATTTTTATTTAATTAAAAAACACTTTGCTTAGTAAAATGTTAACAAAAAAAATCAATAGAAATGTTAACTTTTTTCGGAACAGAGGTAGTATATACAAATTTTTATTATTTTTATTTTACAAAATTTTTTTAATTTTTCTGATGCCTTTCCATTAACGTTTTTATGGTATTATTAAATACCTTAGGAGCTGCTAAATATCACTTTCCTCGGAAATCTTTGACATCGTTGGCGACTTTTTTGTTAAATAAATCGAACGAAAACAAAACTGAATTAAAGAATTAATTTTTCAAAGATCTGGGTGAGGTAAAGCTAGGAATAGTCGTATTTCATTTTCATTTTGGTCTACTTCTCTTAGTTTAGTAGATATGTACCATTTTAAAAAACCGGGAGGGAAAGAAATAGGAATATCTTTAAAACATCGGATATACTGATGGGGCCATCTAATAGGTGATGGCAGAGAGATGAAAATCTTATATTTTAACAGTAAATTGTGTAAAATTTAACAAATGTATGTATAATTTTATCGACATTGTGTAATACAAACTCAATTTTTACAAACTCGGAAAACTCACTTAAAATAATAAGTCTGTTGGCTGAACCGAAAAATTTGTTACTTTAACAAACTTTATTCCTGTTTTTGGCTTAAAATTAAATTTGTTGATTTTAACACTTTTTTTGTTAAATTTAACAAATCAATTTAAGTAAAAAATTTGTAAAACTTTAGTTTTATCTGCAATTATGCTGAAGCGTAGAATTTATTCAAATTTAGGGTCTCGGAACCCTCCCCGGGGCTAATCCATATCATGTGAGGGCATATAAGGGCACTCAAAATTAGTTAAAGTACTGCGGATTTTTAGTATAGTGTTAAATGAAGATTACTAAATTCTTTGCTTAAATCAGTGTTTCAACTAAAAATTTGTTAAAAATTAGTCAAATCGATTTGAAACAGGTTTGACAGATTTTGTTACTGACGAATTATTTTAAGTGTACCTAAAAAAAATTATAAAGCTGACTTTGATATTTTTGCAGTTGCTTTTTTTGCGTGTATGTATCTGTTGAAATTTTTGAAAAATGTACCTTTTAGCCGACGTTAGCCGGTTAGCCGCCGCCAGTCGACACTATTTTTTTAAGCCAGCCGCCGCCGATGCGTTTGCGGCTCAACTCTAAAAATCAATCGCCGCCGACCATTTTAGCCATTAGCCGCCGCCAGCCGACAGAATGGACCGGCTTGTATCTCTGGTCCTGTGCCTACATTTCACTACAAAATATTTATATTGATTGCATTTGAAAATTTTTGTACATAAAAAACTAAATGGAAAACCATCAAACTTTAAAGGCATTTAGCGAAAAATCTGTACCTTAGATCGAAAAATAAGGTACGCCATTGTAATTAACATGTCCGAAATATACAGAATTGATGATTAGAGCTTTTTTTTTAAAGTCAAGATTTTGTCATGCAGTGTTATTTATTAACGAAATCGTGAAAAAAGAGAAATTTCAACTTTAAATACGCGTGTAGGGAATATCATCGCAGCTGTCGAAACGTGCAATATATCAAGTTAAAGGGCGCATTGCATAATTTTAAAATGTTGCAAAAATAGCGTTATTACTTGCAGCTTTGCATTTTTTTGCAAACAGTTTATTAAAAAATTTGAATTTCCTACAAAAACGTTTTTGCAAATATTTCTTAAACTATAGCCTAATTTTAAAATGCTATGGCCATATTCGTGATCTGCGTCCCAAATTCTATTAGAAGGGATGTGTCGCAATCCCGATGCATCAATTTTTTCTTATTTTGGTGTACTGTGATATTTTTGGGGATTTGGGGATTGGGGATTAGAGAACCCGGGAAGCGGGATTCGGAGCAACTTTTCAAATACGGGCCAGTCTAATGCAGATATCTCTATCTATAAAAGAATAACGTGACTGACTGACTGACTCAACATCGCCCAGCCCAAACCGCTGAAGCTAGGAAGCAGAAATTTGGTATATAGGTTCTCCTCGGGCATAGACGTCCTCTAAGATGGGATTTTTGTAAAGTCCTATCGGAACGGGCAAAAGTAAGGAAAGTAAGGAAAAGTCTCCCCCTTGGCGGCCTGTCAAAACCCCTTTCGCTAGAAACCTGAAATTTAAAATATGTGTTCCTTTGAGTATGGACTCAATTTTTGTGAAAGTACTTTTTGGAATTTTGGACAGGGACGTTGCAAAAATGGGTGTTTAAGAAGGGAAAAGTACCCCCTTATAGGTCTGCCCAAACCGCTGGAGGTAGGAAGTTATATTTGGTATAAAGATTCTTTCTCTATTGTGAACATCCGCTAAGACGGGACTATTGGAAATTTCTACAGGTAGGGTCAAAAACGGGAAATGTCCCCCCCTTGACGGCCTGGTGAAACTGCTGGAACTAGGGAGCTGAAATTCGGTATGTAGGTTCGTCGTCAACGTAGACATCCGCTAATACGGCATTGTTGGAGATTCCTACCAAAAAGGGTAAAAAGGAAAAAGTCTTCACCTTGGCGGCCTGACCAAACTGCTGGAAATAGGGAGCTAAAATTCTGTATGTAGGTTCATCCTCCAACGCAGATGTCTGCTAATACGGCATTTTTGGAAATTAATACCGGGAGGCGTAAAAAGGGAATAATTTTCCCCCTTCATGGCCTACCCTTCGGCTAGAACCCTGAAATTTATAATACGCATTCCTTGGGGTATGGGCTAACCTATCGGCAAGGTATTTTTTGAATTTTGTACAGGTACGTGGTAAAAAGGGGGTTACTTTGGGGAAAATTTCCCCCTTTATTGCCTGCCTAAAGTTAACATGAGTTTTATTCATAATACTGTTGTTAAACTTATTCTAGTATTGTTGCTAAATCCTTATAATGTTCTGTTATTAAACGCGAAAAAACAAAATTCCATTCACAATAATAAAAGGCTTTGTATTTTCAAACACAGGGTTGCTCTTAATCGGTGTGCTAAGAAATTATTATGAATAAACTCTATTCTAATAAGCTGCTACGCCTAAAAACTTTCTAGTTAACAGCTCGTCGGGTGCAGTGAAGGGGTGGTATTGGAACAATAGATAATGGGAACGAAATGAAATGGAATGGTGAAGAAAATAGAATCTGGGAACGAGTTGCTTTGGAACACCAAAATTTTTAAACGAAATGGAAAGGAACGGGGAACGAATGAAATTGAAACGTTAGACAACTGTAGGGAAATAGAATGGAATTTAAATTACTCAGGCTGCTGGAGTTTGGTACTTGAAAGTTCGCATGAAATTGAGGCCGGATTGTATATATTTGGCTATTTTTACTGGGAGGAAAGGGCTGTAGAATCAAACACTTCATGCAAGGAATATGAAACTTGGCATTAAAACTTACCCCACAAAAAGGTTAAACAAATTTATTAAAAGAGAAAAAATCTTAGAAAAGAATGCAATTTATATATTCCGATATTTAAACTGCAGGTATCGAAGATTCGGTGGAAAAAACCGACGCAGTAAATTTTCCAACTGAATTTGTGAATTTACTTGAATTGCCAGGTCTACTTTTACGTAAACTGGAATTAAATAAACTTTAAGGCACGCTAAAAACGTAGCGGGCTTTGGCCGCTAGTTACCCCATATTTCGTTAATGCACATGTCTGAACATAAACCACTGCTCAATTACTAGCAGTGTTTTGGTGTTTGAATATCTCGGCAACGAATCATTAGAAAATTGTAATTTTTTGGGCTTATAAACATTATTTGATTTGCAACTTAAAAGCTCGAAACTAGTTGTTCCAAATTATAGCGCACTTACACAGAATATTAAAAATAATTCATTATATACAGCAAAATATTTAATTATTTTGGTGTCGTTTGTTTAACTTTCTTTTTCTATTTTTAACTCCACAATTTCCTTGAGCTTAAGGTTTGTTTTTTATATATAAAAAGTTTTTTATTTTCAATATTTCGCTGCTCCATTGTGTAGCACCTTCAGGAAATAACAATTAATTGTTGAAATAAAAAACTTGTAATATTGAAAACAAAAAGCTTTTTATATATAAACGAGTAAAAAGGTTAAAGTCGGGCATGCCGACTATACAATACCATACACCAGTCTGGTGTATTGTTTGGATCCGAAATTCGAATGGGTTAAAATGGGGCTTGTGTCAAAATTTTCTATAATGTGAGTCAGCGCACCAAATTTCATTAAAATATCTTAATATTTGCGACCTGCAGTTTGTAACCAAGCCAATTTTGGGGGGACCCTTATATGGGCACTAGTTCTAAACATGGACCGATGTTCACCAAAATCAATAGGCTTCGTCCTTGGGCCAACATAGGTCTATGTACCAAATTTCATCAAAATATCTTAATATTTGCGACCTGCAGGGTATAAACAATATAATTTTGGGGGGACCCTTATATGGGCACTAGTGCTAAACATGGACCGATATTCACCAAAATCAATAGGCTGCGTTATTGGGCTAATGTAGGTCTGTGTACCAAGTTTCATCAAAATATCTTAATATTTGCGACCTGCAGCGTATAAAGAGTATAATTTTGGTAGGACCCTTATATGGGCACTAGGTCTAAACATTGACCGATGTTCACCAAAATCAATAGGCTGTGTTATTGGGCCAATGTAGGTCTGTGTACCAAATTTCATCAAAATATCTTAATATTTACGACCTGCAGCGTATAAACAGTATAACTTTGGTAGGACCCTTATATGGGCACTAGGTCTAAACATGGACCGATGTTCACCAAAATCAATAGGCTGCGTTATTGGGCCAATATAGATCTGTGCACCAAATTTCATCAAAATATCTTAATATTTACGACCTGCAGCGTATAAACAGTATAATTTTGGTAGGACCCTTATATGGGCACTAGGTCTAAACATGGACCGATGTTCGCCAAAATCGAACTTGTTCGTCCTTGGGCAAACATAGGTCTGCGTACCAAATTTCATCAAAATATCTTAATAGTTGCGACCTGTAGAGTGCGCACAAGATTGCATGGACAGACAGACAGACGGACGGACGGACGGACAGACGGACATCGTTAAATCGAAATAAAAAAAAATTCTGAACCGATCGGTATACTATAAGGTGGGTCTACGACCAATATTTTTTGGTGTTACAAACATCAGCACAAACTTATAATACCCTGACCACATAGTGGTGTAGGGTATAATGACCACATAGTGGTGTAGGGTATAAAAACAAACCTTAAGCTCAAGGAAGTTTAAGTATTTTGATTTAAATTTATTACTAAGCTTATCTTTTTAGACGTTAGCCACCTTTTACCAAAAATTTCACAAATTTATGATTAAGTTTATATATTATGTTCTTAATTTCCAAAGAGAAAAATGAGCTTTTTTGGAAAATTAAATATTTGACAAAATTTTGTAAATTGATTTTTATTAACTTCACATCAGATCATCTTAACTATTCGTATAGTAGATTTATTTTAAAATTTCAGATAAAAAATCGTGATGGATTTCTCGGTTCCGATATAATGGCTCCGGAATAACATACTATCGTCATATTTTATTGAAAATCATCATCCGAAATGTGACAACAGTATATAAAATTGAGTCTAAATTAATCTCTGGTACTCGGAACCACTTTATAAAACAATAAATATCACCAATCAAAATAAAACCCAAAATTCTCATCATGTACAATTAATATATAGGACGAAAGTGCCTTAAGAAGCAATTAAAAAATAATGCAAAAAATTTAAACAAGTAAATATTTTAAATAGTGGAAAATTATTTGTTTTACAATATTTTTGAGAAATAAATCACTTAGAAGTATTTTTTGCACGAAAGATAAGAGATAGATGGGAGGTAAAGACATTAATGTAGAGTAGAGCCGCTAAACATAGGGACTGAATAAGAATTTCGGATGATATTACAATTGTATTTCAGTTTGTTTTAATTAAGTTGGAATACCAGAGATTAATTTGAACCCAATTCTCAATATTTTTGTACTATTTTAGATGATAATTTCGAATAAAATATGACGATAGTATTCGAAAGCCATAACTTCTTAACTGTGAAATAATTTAACGAAAAAATTCTTTTTTCTAATATTTAATTTCGCAAAAAGTTTATTTTTCTATTTTAAAATTAAGAACAGTATATATTCAGCATATAATATTAAGACATCAAATTGGCAATATCTCGCAAAGAGTATTATTTGTTAGGCTGTGTAATTTAATAAAGTTTTCTACTAAATTATAAAAAAATTTATTTTCAGTTCATCAATTTTAATTTTAATTAATTTCATATTTAAGGTGCCCATGATGAAAAAAAATTAAAATATTCGCACACATTTCTTATCGAAATATGGAGTTTATCGGCCCAGTTTATAGGATATAGATAACCTTTAAACATAGTTTAATGCAGTTTGTAACTGGAATACTGTTTTTAGAATGTAGTTTATATTGTTTTTTCAATAAAACCCAAAACACTAAACGAGAAAAATTTTTCCTTTGTTTGATAAAAAAAACCGAAAAATCCGGTAAATCGGGGTTTTCAGCCAACACCGAAAACAGGTGCCCATGATGAAAAAAAATTAAAATATTCGCACACATTTCTTATCGAAATATGGAGTTTATCGGCCCAGTTTATAGGATATAGATAACCTTTAAACATAGTTTAATGCAGTTTGTAACTGGAATACTGTTTTTAGAATGTAGTTTATATTGTTTTTTCAATAAAACCCAAAACACTAAACGAGAAAAATTTTTCCTTTGTTTGATAAAAAAAACCGAAAAATCCGGTAAATCGGGGTTTTCAGCCAACACCGAAAACAAATCGCTTTTTTGAAAAAACGATTTTTCAAATGAACCAAAAACTCGTTTTTCGAAAAGGCTAGTTTTTTAGTACAACAAAACTAGTTTTTACTTGTTTTTTGTATGCGTTTTGACAAGTTTAAAACTACAAGAGCCAGATATAAATGTAGTATAATATTCTAGTGTCTATTTAAAAAGTTTTTTGTTTGTATTTACAAAAACGTTATGAGAAAAATCTTTAATAATATAATTAGAATTTTATAATTTATATATCTGTGTAAGGTTCCTAAATATTTGTTTTTGTATTGAACTATGACATGTTTCGGATTGAGCCAATATTTCTTCACAGATTTGCCAAAACACTTTAAAAATTTAAGTAGCTTCTTTCGACTAAATATATCTATAAGTATTTTCTTAACACTTCTCAATAAGAACTATATATTTTTTTTTAAATAAAACAAAAATTATTAAATAAAATAAATTTCTTCTTCCCTTTGTGAATGTCAACAGAAGAAATAAATGGCAATAACAATATAAAACAACTTAAAAAAATCACTCCATATCATACATGGGCTCACATCCTTATAACCTTAATTCCGTTTTCTTTTGAAATACATACAAACACAAGTGCACACTAATAAAACATACTTTAAGTTTAACGTAAACACAAGAGGTTGTTGTAATAGCTTAGAAAGATACCACAGGGATTTTAAAATTAACACTTGTAGTCATTCATCCAACCAGCCAACCCCGAACACAAACAAACTTAAACCTCCCAAAAAAACCAACATATACCATGAAATGAAGGCAGCAAAAATAAAATGAATGAAACTTGTATAATGAAATAAGCTTACAAACAAATCTATGTATGATACTTATCTTGGAAAAACGAGATAAAAACTCAAAGTCGGAACTGTCGACTACAAAATGCTCTACAGTAATCTGAATAAAAGACAACTAATGTTTGGATCCCATATTTTAATAAACTCAAATTGATTTGTTGCAAAATTTGTCTATAAATTGGTAAACAAACAAAAATTAAAAAATTAGTATAAAATTATTAGAAAAGAAAAACGGATACATATTACATATATAGTCCAAATGACTGTGTTCTTACACTCAAAACAATAAACCAGTAAAAATAGCAGGAAATGCTACTAAAAATTTGTAAAAAACACTATGCGACAGTCAAAATCGGGATGGAATGAAACCAACGGGAAATGTTATATCGGTCAAAAACAAGTTATACGTGTCCCGGCGTTTCGCTGGATCACCTCTAGGAATCGAGATATATCTTTTTTTTGACATAACTTGAGAACCACTAGTCTGATTTTGCTCAAACAATTTTAAAAAAATTAAAAATTACAATTCCTTTAATCTGTTCATATAACGTTTTTCTATATACTCAACAGTTTTGCCGGTAAAAATTTTGTATCAGACTTAATATGTCATACAATAAATTTGGAAATATATGATATGATGCAGGGGTCTCCCATGGTCCTGATGAATGGCAACATCGGTTTTTAATGCAACAGATGGCGCTGACTGCTGTTTTATTTTTCTGGCAATACTGTTTCACATTATTTGGGGAGCAGTGTTGCTGAAAAACTTTTACCTTATACCCATTTAAATCCCCACTGTTATACCCAATATATTTCAATTTAAACAAAAAAGCAAAAAAATGGAGCTAAGTTAGCATCGCTCTTAAGTTTAGAAAATTATTAAGAAATATGTGAGCAAATTAAATAAAATTGAATATCTTACGAAGAAATATTTACGTTTTCACTCGAACTTTAAAGGCCTCAAATCTTTGTTAAAATTGTGAAACTAAAAAAATTTTATTATACGAAAGACAAATCACAATTAAGCTGAAATGTCACCGTTTCAAAATAAAAGTCGTATACACTCTCAGAATAATTCCGTTGTGACAACCGAATTTTTTACAACCGAATTGGATCGGTTGCTGCCGCCTCGTAATTCGGTTGCCCCAACCGAATTCAGTTGTGGCAACCGATAATTCGCTTGTCGCAACCGAATTGAAATCGAATTCGGTTGCCACAACTGAATTCGGTTGCTGCAACCGATTTACGAGGTTGCAGCAACCGAATCAATTCGGTTGGAAAAAATTCGGTTTCCATAACGGAATTGTTCTGAGAGTGTATTAAATTTTCTGGAGAAAAAATTCTACACTATTTTCACACGAACTTCATTATGGTGAAGTCTTTTTTTCTAAAATTTGTAAATCAAGTAAGGTGTAAGTTCTAGGGCTCGTAAACTCTTTTGAACATTAAGTTTGCATAAGTCGAGTTTACACGATTCAGAAGGTACATAAGAGGTTATATGAAAACCCCTGGTACTTTTTGAGCCTACACAAAATTTATTTTTTCTGAGTCCTTTGCATGTAACAATTTCAGTATTTGGAAAATAGAAAATTTTTTGATTAACTATTGAGCTTGGTTACTTTTCGTTATTTCAAGATTAATAAATATTTGGAGAACATTTCTTCAATAATTCAAATATTTTGTAGAAATTTTGAAATTCTTTAACAGACCTAATTTGATCGACTTTAATATGAAATAATACGCATATAATTTATACGAAAATTCTTCTTATTTTGGGCCTAAAACTAAATCTTTTAAAATTTACAAATTTTCTAATCTGTCCCAAAAACAAAGTCGAAATCCCTAATTTGGGTCCAAATCTCCTTACCTAATAACTCTGTAAAAGCTGATTTGACATAAAAAAATCCTTCCTTGACAAAATTTCCCAAAATAAAATCCTCATTTGACAAAATTTTCCACATGCTACCGACATCTACAGTTTGTTTAAAAAATTATCCATGTTACATCTCTATATTATATGTCTCTGATATGATGTACTCGTATAAAAATTTTTAACTAAACTTGGATATTCTTGATTAATTATTCAGATATGCTTAATTAGAATAATCTTTATTTTTTTTTTAGTAAATTCATCACAAAAATAGTAAAATTTAATCTACAATACTAATCAAATAATATTTTAGGTTGCATCGTTTCCAAAAAAAAAAGGCCAACAATTTGCGCGACTTAATATTAGGTGTGTTCTCCTTCTATGAAGCAACTCAAACTCAAATACAATTTAGATGGTTTCATTACCAAACTTTTCTTTACAAAATCACAAAGTAAAGTAAAATGTGGTAAAAAAAATTGTATCGAGCAATTTAGTTCTAAATTTGTATATATTTTTCCAAATATTGGGTATGTAACTTAAAAATGCTGGATTCAAAACAGATGGCGTATCTCTTTAATAGCTTATATGGAGGGTAAACGTCTGCCATTTATTCTCACTTAGTCATTGAACGAAATAGTGTAAACAACAAAGTTCTTTTTTGATTCGAAATTTTGTGCCAACAAAGCATCATTTGCCTAAGGTTTAACTTTACTTCTTCATTTTGAAAAAAGTGTAGCTAAAGCACATCGATTGCTCATCTGAATAATTTCCATCGATTTTAACGTGAGAGAGATGGTTTGTGCGGTTCAGAAGTGGTGATTTTGACGCCAGAAATAAGTTAAAACTTAAAATGCGTTTAAGCGTTAATTTCGTATTTATTCAGAACATAAAAGGGGGTAATTGTTTGCATTGATATTGTTGTAATTAATGTTTGTTGGGTAATACAAAGTACTTGCAGTTATTTTTGTAAATACTTTGTTTATAATTCACGTTTTGTTTTTGTATTTGAATTTCATGTTTGGAAATTTCATTCGAAGAAAATTTTAAAAGACAGACGTCCAATTTATTATAAATAAATTTCCCACATTGTTCTTGTTAATTTTGTGTTTTTTCGCTTATTTATTTGTGATCAAATATGAGATATCAATTGTATTGAAATTATTTTCATTTCCATTTTTTTTATTAATGGTAATGATTTTAAAATTTAATTTCATTGATTAATGAGAATGGTTTTAAATTTCATTACCATTGATAATACATAAATTTAAAAAAAAAATAATTTCCATTGAGAGAAAAACGTAAAAATGGTGAAAAAGTCTCCGAAATTCGGGATGGAAATTGCTCATTCAGGCTCATGCTCATTTGATATTAAATATTACCATTGTTATTTGTAGCCAGGTAACGTAGAATGGAATGAAATGGATCCTCCTTAAAAAATTATGTTTTATAACTTCCCTGGACAAACCCGTTGTTCGTTTTCATTTATCCGAATTTTTTGTAAACAAATGGTTTTTGATCAATTGTAATTAGTTTGTTATTCATTAGTGTAATTTCGTTACCACTAGTAATGTTTTTTCTAATGAAAAATATTTCAATACCATTAAATGGAAATGAAATTTTTTTCACTGACATTAGTATCGACTAATGGTAATGAAATTTCAATTGTAATAAAAATTCCCAAGTATGATTCAGAATTGGCACTAAAGTGTCCCGCAAGCCTGAATTTTAGGAGCAAACCTTGTGAATCTTCAATTATAGCTATAGGATATGTTTATCGAACTTATGTAAAAGACTACGAGGAATATTTATGTGGAACATTTTAACCCCCTAACTCTTCAACTTACGGGATTTTTGTCCCTTTTTTAAACGGGCCCTAAAAAGTCCCTTTAATTGCAGAGTTAGAGGGTTAAATAGTTCCACCAAAATGTATCTCATTTTTACATAAGTTCGGTGAACACATCCTATACCTAAAATGGAAGATTCACATGGTTTCCTAGTGCACATATGTAATAAATCTATAACTCAGAATCAGTTTTGGGCCTTTCTGGCATGGAAAGGACGAAATGGTTAAGAAAATCCTTTTTTTATTTTAATCTGCAGTAAATTTCTTATTATATGATGAAGAGTACACTGAGAGAATTATCCTTCATGATATTAATGACATAATTTCATAGAATTTTTTTCGTAGAACCAATGAAGAATTTCAGTATGTATATAATATCTAATTAATATTAAGAAATTTTTCATAACTTTTCTTTCATAAAATTTCATAATTACATTAAAAAAAATTCATTGAATTTCATAAATTAAATCTACACAAATTTAATGAAGATATTCTTTATATATATGAAATTGTTCAATAGTATTTACTTTTTTTTAATATTTTTTATAAAATATCGTCATTTCCTGAGAGAATAATCTTTCATAATTTTTATTTTTTTTTATTTATTTTTATTATTAATTTTGGGATATGAAATTTTTTTATAAATCATATTAATTTTTTCGAAACTTATTTTGAATGAAACTTTTTAATTTAATGAATTCTTTCTTTGGATATATTTTGTACATCCGTAAAATATGCTACGATTTTATCACGCCTTTTTCATTTGCTAAGTAATTTTTATTTATCCATTCCAGCTTAGCAACGACAACAACCAAATATAATAAATAATAGTTAATGAAATTGCTTCATAGATTTTATGAAGCTCTTCATTGGCTGAATGATTTATTCATTGGACGAGTGGCCTATTAATTTTATGAAGAGTGTCATTAATTTTATGAACTTTTCATAAACATTGACTTTAATGAAACCTGTTTCATAGATTCTATGAAAAGTTTCAATGGACGAGTTCCAGTGACAATTTTCATTGAAACTATGAAGAAATTCATTATTGAAGTGATGATAATTCGCTCAGTATATATGTACGTGCACCCAGAAAACAGATTCGGTGCTGACAACCCCATTTGTTGTCAATCGAATGGTTCAGTTGTATCAAATGAATTTTTCGGTTGCGGCTACCGAATTATTCTTGATACAACTGAAATTGCGTTGCCACAGTCAAATTAGTCCTGTCTCAATTGGTTTTCGGTTGCCACAACTGAAAAATTCGGCTCGGGGATTTTGCTTAATTTACATAACGAATTATTACAAGAATTATTGTAAACGACAAAAAATGTAGCCAAAAATCTCTCCAAAAAGGTTTCGTAATTTTTTCTGCAAATACCTTTAATACGCATCGTTTGAGTCTCACTTGTTTAAAACTTCGGAAAATATTTTAGCCCTTAAATGCATGATCTCTTCGATTTCAATCATTTTTTTATATATGATTTCTAAAGGCGTGTACATTTCAAGAAAAATACCAAAAAATAAATTTTTTAAAAAAAGTAATTTTTGTTGAAAAATATGGTTTTTTGCCAAATATCTAAATCGTGATTATTTTAACATGTATGAAAAAAAAATCTATAAACTATAATTTATACACTTATTGTCGCCAAAATTAATTTTATTGCGAGAATACCACTTTAAATATTTAAACAAATATTTTGGAATATTACACTTTTTGTAAAAAAAACGCATGTTTTAGATTTTTCACAAATATACTGAGTAAAGCCGAGATTTTTACTGTTCAAAAATTCTACGGTATAGGAACACTATGTACAGAAGGGGCCCCTAATGCAGTTTTGTGCATCAAGTGGGTTTTTTTTATTAAAAACCCGGTATGTTGCCAAATGGATACATCATGCATTTAAGGGTTAAATTAAAAATATATAGACAAAATTTCAACCCTTTTGGTGCGGGAACTTTTTTAACAGCAGCGAAAAAGTAAGATTGCGTTTCTTAATATATTTTTGGCTAGGGCATGTAAAATTTGATATTTGCAAAAAAAATCAAAAAGTCATAACCCTAGTGTACATACTGTCATCCAAATATCTTAATATTTAATAAAAATTTATTAAATTTTAATAACTGTAGCGTGCAAACAAGAATATGTGGACAAACAGACAGACAGATATATGAATGCATGGACGGATGTAACTAAGTCGACTCCAAGAATGGTCCAATAGTTTTTCTTGTAAAAAATATCAGCACAAACTGATGTACATTGTCCACATAGTGGTGTAGGGCACAACAACGACTAGTATATTTTTTTAGCAAGCAGGTAGTATAAAAGTATGAGCCAGGGATGGTAAATCAGAATTGTTTATTTGGAGCTACCAATTAATTTAAATTAAATTCCCGTTTTGGGTGATTAAAATTATTCCATAGAAAATAGATTTTACATAAGGCTATTTATTTTCAATCATTTTCAGATTTATTTTTAACAACTGCTACAAACTAATAAATATTTTAATGAGAAATATTTTAAAATCTTTTTACAATATCGGCTAAGAATTGTGTCGTTAGAAATGTGCCCTTAGTACCAACTATATCATGTCTGGTAAGAGTAAGAGTATAAATTTAACTAACGTTAAGGGTAACTAATTGTACGTGTATATGTATGAGTAGAAATATGTGAACAAGTAGGCATATGTGTTAGAGTAAGTATGACTTTTTATGATGAATGAATAAGAGTTCAAAAAAAAAAAGCTCAATGACTTTCTTTAAGACTTTCTAATGTTAACAAAAAGTAAAATAAAAGTCTTCGTTGTCGTTTTTTTGCGTTTTTATTTTGAACATTTTTTAGCACTTAACCTAGTTTGTAACAAGCGACTGCACTGAAAAAAATACATACGCAGTTTACACCCAGATAACAGATTTCTTTTCACAACTGATAACTAAATATCAGTAAATTTGTTAGTAGAATCGGTTGGTATAAATGAATTAATTATTCGGATGTGAAAATAAATTATTTGCGGTTGTGAACACTTACTACTGCCAGTAATAATTGGTACCTACATTGAATTTGAAAATATCCTAAATAACATAAACGAAAAATACCCAAACTTTTCGTTCTCTTTTGTTTATTCAATTAAAGTAAAAAAAAAAAAAATAAATTTGAATATTTAAAGCAACAAAAAATATCTAATGAATATACTCGTTAATAAATGAATGTTTCTTTTGTTAGATTTGAAAATTACAGAGAATACAAATTGAAAAAATTCGATAAAGCGCAGGATAGGTTACATATTTTAGGGTCCCGCTTCAGACCCATCCATGCCTTAATGGGTTAATAGCTGATAATGATCTTGTTATATTGACTGTGAAACAAATAAACCAATGTAAAACAACTCAATTAGACTAACATCAACGAAACTTTTACAATGCTATATTTATCCGCTGTTATTATTGTTTTTGCATTGAACTTTAATTCTTTTAGTTTATGAATCACAGAATTATTGAATGACAACGAACTGTTAATTTTAAATGCATATTCTAATTACACTATGGAACATTTTTGGGATTATTGTCTGGGGGGTGAGAAATTCCAAGTCAGGGTGATGGTACTAGGTCAGTATAGTAAAACCCTCAAAGGGTTTGGCGTTCTTATGTGTCATTTTTTTTATGACCTTTTAAATTTTTTCCTTATCTTGATGTTTTTTCGCTTAGTTGTAACTCGAGAACCACTTGTCCGATTTTGATGAAACAAATTTAGAAAAATTTAGAATTACAATTTATTTAATCCGTTCATATAACATTTTTCTTTATAATCAACAGTTTTGCCGGTAAAAATAAATTTGTGGAGAAAAAAAAATATTTTTTTGCCTAAAAATTAAAATTTTTTATGAATTTAAAAAAAAAAAAATTTAATTTTTAGGCAAAAAAATATTTTTTTTTCTCCACAAATTTATTTTTACCGGCAAAACTGTTGATTATAAAGAAAAATGTTGATGAATTTAAAAAAAAAAAATTTTAATTTTTAGGCAAAAAAATATTTTTTTTTCTCCACAAATTTATTTTTACCGGCAAAACTGTTGATTATAAAGAAAAATGTTATATGAACGGATTAAAGAAATTGTAATTCTAAATTTTTCTAAATTTGTTTCATCAAAATCGGACAAGTGGTTCTCGAGTTACAACTAAGCGAAAAAACATCAAGTTAAAGAAAAAATTTAAAAGGTCATAAAAAAAATGACACATGCGAACGCCAAACCCTTTGAGGATTTTACTATACTGACCTAGTACCATCACCCTGACTTGGAATTTCTCACCCCCCAGATTGGCTGTTGTACTGTGTTATTTTTAACCTTGATTTGGGTTTGTCTCAAATAGTATATATATCATCATTACTATCATTATATGAAAGTGCTAAAAGGATCGGTTGAACTTTGTATTATCTAGAACATTTTTTTCTCCAAAAATCTCAAAACGACTAAATTCAAATTGAAGGCCCATGCCGACTTTTAAGAATTATGAAGTCCAATCTATCTGAAACGATAGATATAATCATAACTATCATTATGTTAAAGTTCTAAATAAATAGGATTTTTTTAGACTTCAGATCACTTTATGCTCCACAATACGCTAAAAATCCAACTTTAAATTAACCGGCACATCCACACTCAAAATAATACGTCTATTGGCTGTTACTTTAACACAATTTATTCCTGTTTTTTGGCTTAAAAGAAAATTTGTTGATTTTAACAAATTCTTTTGTTGAATTTAACAAATCTAAATTTAAGTAAAAAATTTGTAAAATTACAGTTTTATCTGTAATTATACTGAGTCGTAGAATTTATCCAAATTTAGGGTCTTGGGGCCCTCCCCGGGCCTAGTCCATATCATGTGAGGGCATATAAGGGCACTCCAATGGAGCAAGCATTTTGTCCCTTTTGCTCTATCTCGCTTAGTTTTCGAGATATGGGCCATTTTATGAAGTGAAAAATTTTTTTAAAAATTTCCGAGGGCCCAAGGCCTCGCCAAGGTCCAAATTTTAGTCAATTTTGCTCTATCTCTCTTAGTTTTCGAGATATGGGCCATTTTAAAAAATCGGGTGGGAAAGAAATAGCGCCATTTTAAAACTTCGGATACATTGGTGGCGCAATAAATAAATAACAATAAATTTTGTAAAATTTAACGAATAGGTTCTTAAAAATTAGTTATAAATAATTTTGAAAATTAACACTCAAAATTAGTCAAATTCCGAAGATTTTTAGTATTGTGTTAAATGAAGATAACTAAAATCTTTGCTTAAATCAGTGTTTCAACTAAAAATTTGTTAAAAATTAGTCAAATCGATTTGAAACCCGTTTGACAGATTTTTCTAGACGTATTATTTTAAGTGCACAGATTAAAGAATTCAAGATTGAAATCTGCCTTATGTGATAGACGTTATGTATGTGTATTATAGTTATGTATGTGTAAGTGCTAAAATGATCGGATTATCTATATCGTTTCAACATAATTTTTAGCTCCAAAATTTTTTGAAAAGTTGGTAAATTTGATCTTAAATGGTCTGGATGGTACTACTATTCTTTTCAATAAGTAGAAGATTTTTTAACATCAGAAATAGCATTCAGCAAAGGCTTTAGGCGATTTCTTATTATGCTGAAAAAAAGTTATAGCCAAAAGAGTTGAAAAACTTTTAAAAGTGGCAATCCACTTAAGGTAGTTTTTAATTAAGTAGAGCATATTATCAATATAAATATTAAAACTTTTTTTAAATTTTTTAAAAAAGTGGATTTTTGGACAACTCTAATGACTATCTGCTGTATGCAGAAAACGCAAAAAAAATGTTTTTTATATTAATTTTTGCTGTCGAATCAAATGGTAAAGTCAGATTTCCCAGAAATGCAGCCGTTTTTGCTCTGCAGAAAATGGATCTCCAAATCAGCGTTTTTGGCCGACTTGCGCCAGTGGAAGGAGTTGAAATAAAAAAGAAAAAAAAACGCCATTCTTTTTTTCTATGCAGAAACTTTAAAAAAGTGATGATATCCGAAAATCAAAGTAATTTTTTTTTTGACGAACCCTAATATACAGTTTTGATCGTTTTGTGGTTGAAACCCCTAAAAAAATATTCATATTTTCAAACATTTTGATTGGTTGAAAATAAATTAACCAAACAGAATGCTCCAAAAATAAACCAAGTCAAAGCCTACTGGCACTCAAAAGTTTCTTTTCTGACTTTATCGACTTTAAAAAAAATATACATTTGAAAAACTTAGATAGTAAGGGCGTATGGTTTATTTTGGAAATACTCAAACTTTGTTAAAAAATGACAGCAAATAGGGTATCGAACCCAAATTTTAAAACAGCGATTTCCCAAAAACGGCCCATCAGGATACTCTCCTGAGAAATACTTCACAGAGTTTTTGCTTTCAAAAATCTTGATGTAGCGGACTACATTTAATATGAGATTTTGATGCTTCAAATTGCATTGCACTACTGCCACCACTTTCTAAAGAAAACTGATGAAGGGGACCTGGAAAATCCCCAAAAATTATCGTCTTTTCATTCATGAAAGTGTAGATTTTTAAGATTTAAAAGATTAAGTGCACTTAAAAGTTTAATCTTAAAATATTGGTAATTTTGTATAAAAAAAATTATCATAAAAATATATAAAAAAAAAAAAATTACGAAATATTTTCTATAATTTCGCAAATTTATGCAACACTTGCCCAAACTAAATTTCGTGAAATATACAAAAGATTCGTATGTAATCGTATTACTAAAAAATCTACGTAAGTTTTTTTCGTAAAATTTTGCATGTGTTACTTTCAGTGTGGTTATATTGCATATCAGCACATACATATATGTTAGTAAATGAGTTTGTTAAAGTTGATAGCATCATCAAAAAAAAATCAGAAGGAACACAATACAATAACACTCTCACATACAGACAAGTATATGAGCAATTCCTAAAAGTTTTTAATATTTGGGGTAAAAAAAGTGAATTTCGTTTTGAGGCCACAAAAATCGTGTTTGGTGTACACATAACCCAACATTTTAACTTTTCAAATTCGTTGTCGTGAACGACTTTATGCAGGGTTGGTCAACGCTATAGCGGTTTAAAGTGAAAAATACAGAAAAAAATCTAAAAATGGATTTTTAATATATTTGAACTTAAAGATTTTATTCGAATATCCCATGGACACGAAGATTTTAAAATTTAAAATAAAAATTAATTAAATCAAACTACTAATTTTAAATGTCCTATCGCGCCTATCCCAGCCAATTTTTTTTTTTTGCAAAATTTTAGCAAAAAACATTCTCTAATGCTAAAAGTAATTGGAGATGTAATTGAAATTTTGTCATATATATACAATACATATCATTTGTAATTTAAATTTTTCAATTAGAATTACATGTAAATTAAACTGAGTTTTTTAAAATTACAATTACAATTATTTGCAATTTAAGTTTCTAGGAATTGCTCATATATGTACCTACTTACTACATTGTGAAGATTTATTTGGAAGATATGTTGATAAGAAGATATTTTGGCAATATATTCCTTTTGTCGTCATAATAGATGTTTTAAAATATCACGGCTTTATCTTTCCGTCAATAATTTGGCAATAAAAATGTCTTCAAATATTGGGGAATTTTCCAGGAAAAGGAAATGACTTTAGTATTGTCTGAAAGTATTGCTTTCGAGAAAGAGTTGCTCCTTCCGTAATACGAAATTGTTATTTTCGTCAATAAATATTTCTTTGCAGGCGATATGATCGGGGAAGCTTTTTCCATGTTTGCTGGGCTATACAAGATACATTTCACACCAACAGCCTGTGATACAAAAAAAAAAACTATACAATATAATTACAAAAACTTTCTTTAAGTACACGCAGAAAAAAATCAGGGGGAACATTATCTAAGTGCTATGTAATTATACGACTACATAATTTTCAAGTTAATTAAATTTCTAGTGAAATATATTTATTTTTTTAGATATTTTACAATAGATATGTACATATATATTCTACAAGGCTTGTATTTATTTTATAGAAAATGTACATATTTTACTAGAACATTGTAAAACTAATTTTGAAATTATGTAGGTTTATAATTTTAAAGCTTGTTTTTTCTGTGTGCGTGTATATATTGTATACTTTAAATAATCCAGATGTAAAATGTACGAAACTTTATATCACTATACGAAATATTGGGTTATTTTCGCACCACGAAAGTCTTTCTTAAAATACACGAAACCTATGCAAATTTTGTATTGGAGGTGTCCAAAAAATTATAGTGCATTTAGTTTGTTTTTTTTTTTCAAAACGGTTAAATTCGTTGTTTGATAAAAATATCTACAAAGTAAACTTTAAAACTTGGGGTCAAAAATATCCAACAAGTGCATATAAGGGTCAAATGCGATGATTTTCTTTTAAATCATAAATAAAATCTTTTTAAGTTTATTATGCAGATATTTTTATCAATGTTTTAAATATTTTTGGGTAATTTTTACTGGGATCAAGTGCATATGAGGGTTAATATCGAGATTTTTTCGTTAAAAATCAGAAATTAAAAAATTTAAGTTTTATAATGCAGATGTTTTTATGAAACAATATATTTTAACGTTTTAAAAATGTTGGGTCATTTTGACCCCAATGCATATAGGCAAGCAGTTAAAATAAATGGGATTTAGAATAAAAAAATAGATAAAACTAGTGTTTTTATGATATTGATGACGATCTCTTGACGATTTTTCATAAAATTGCTGACGATTTTAATGATTTATTTTTACATTTTTGGCCAAAAAGGTCTGGCACCCTATAGTGAATGATCATATACAAAACTAAAACAAATTCGTTTTTTTTAATCCTATACTCGCGTTTGCTTATGTTTTTATCAGTTTTCGAGTTAAACAGTGTGGTTTTAATCGGTTTTTCGGGTACAGTGACTCATGTACGGGGTAACTAATTATGTTGTGGGTCTTGGCCACTATAATAATTGTTGGACACCAGCTAATATTTCCCCTAGAAAGTTTAATATTTTTGACCATAACCTTGCTTAGAACTTTTTATCTTTTGAGCATTATTTGTGTTGTTTACAAAAAGTCAGCAAAAAAAAAATGGAATTAACACGTGAAGATTTTCGGGCAATGATTTATTATGATTTTCGATGTGGATCATCTAGATAAGAGTGCACAGACAAATTAAATTCAACTTTTGGTGATGAAGCTCCATACTTTGCAACTATAAAACGCTGGTATAATGAATTTAATTGCGGACGTCCTTCACTCCAGGACGAACTTCGGGAAGGTCGTCCAAAATCAGTTGTTGTGCCAGAAAACATCAATCTGATACTGCAAGATCGTCATGTGAGGTATAAATTCCACCAGTATAAATAAAATATTGCTTGAAAATTTAGCTGTAAAATTCCTCATAACAACAGTTGAAAAAGATGTTCGGGTTGATGGGTGCCAACAAATGCTCAAGAAATATAATAGCTCTGCTTCAAAGACATATATAAGGTCTTTCCAGGTAACGAATCATGGATATATGCATATGAGCCTGAAACTAAACAGCAGTCGACTGTATGCTTTTTTCATGATGAGCGAAATCCAACAAAAGTTGTTCGCTCTTGAAGCTCTTCAAAACAAATATTTTTTGGAAAAGCTGGTCGTGAGGCAACAGCGCCACTAAAACGACTTAGAACAGTTAACTCTGAATGGTACAGCACCATTTGGTTGCCAGAAGTGTTCGGAAAACTGAAAAAAACCTGAGAAATTCTTCATCATCACTATGCGAGCTCTGACACATCGGCACAATTGACTTTTTGAGCACTGAAAAGACCGAATCATTACTACTACAATTTCTCTTTCTTGTTCACGCACATCAAAAATAAACTACCTGGATAACCAATTTCGTCAGCCGATGCATTCAAATACCAGTTTTGGAGGTGTCTCGCGTGGAATTTAAAAAATGCTATGACAAATGGTTCGAACGCATACAGGAGTGTATAGATCATAAAGGAGAATATTTTGAAAACATTTTCAATAACAACTTTTCGTTTTTTCATTGTTCGGCTCAAAACATAAATAGTTGCCCTCGTACTGTGGTGAAGACAAATAAACGAAACTGCATTTAGTAAATATACGGCAAGCATATAAAAAAAATTGTCGGATTGGTTTTTGGGTGTTTACTATAAGTACAATCAAAAGTGTTTGTCCGTAGAATCTATTGAAAATTACAGTTAACCCTTTGACGACCACAGGCAAGTATGCTTGCCAAAGGGTTTTTCGCACTTATAATTGCCCACACAAAAGATGATTTGTAAAGGAGGGTTGAAGCAACAAAAGCGTAGCAGGCGGTAAATCCCTAACTGGTTCCATTTTCCACTTGCGAGCTTTCGAAGTTCGTTAATTGGAATTCGTCATTTTAGGGGTAAAAAAAACACAAACTTTGACAAGCGAAATAAAGGGCAACCAAGGGGCCTATGAGGCCAATTTTTTGTGAAATATCTATAATTTTGTTGCAGATCACGAAAATAAAATAATAATAAAAAACGCTTCGTCCGGAACTGGATACACTCTAAAAAAGGCGTGTAAACTTACTGCTATTAAATATGCAAATTTGTGTGTAAAAATGCACAGAATGCACATTATTAGGCACAATATGTACGTTTGAAAATTTAAATTACACATATCTTCTTTAGAATTAAGCATTTAATGTATCAAAAGGTATGTTTACAAACATGTTTCCAAAATTATAAACAAATATCAAACTAAATTACACAACAATTATTTTAATTTTTGCATTAAAAATACAAAAATTGTTTTTTCGGACTTTCTATATTTTCATATATTTAGTTAGAATATTCTTCTACCTCAAGTCCAAATTCTAATATGATATTGTCATGTTAGATTTTATTTGTTGTTTCAAAAACATTTGACAATATCATATTAGAATTTGGACTTGAGGTAGAAGAATATTCTAACTAAATATATGAAAATATAGAAAGTCCGAAAAAACAATTTTTGTATTTTTAATGCAAAAATTAAAATAATTGTTGAAAATAAGCATACCACGGCTAAAATCTCATTCAAATATTTATTTTGTTTTGAGTTTAAAGTTCGTTGTTTTTCCAAATGTATTGACAACGAACACACAAACATACATATAAATAGTACCCAAAGGGTACTTTTATGTAATTGTTGCTTTCAAAAAGGAGTTGGTTTATAGCTGGTTTTACCAAATCAGACAGTTCATATACGAAAGTACAAAATTCTCATCCCGTTGATTTTTTGTACCTTATGTAATGTCTCGGTTGGTTTATCATTTTCTTATTGCCGACAACTGAAGAGTTAGCGTGATGGCTACGAAACAATTGTATTGTCTATCAGGAAAATTATCAACCCTTTTTGAAACAACAAATAAAATCTAATATGCCAATATCATATTAGAATTTGGACTTGAGGTAGAAGAATATTCTAACTAAATATATGAGTAAATTACACATTTAATATTGTGAATTTTTATATATACGCATTTGTGTTTAATTTTAAATTTAATGCGTAACTAAAGAATGTCAATAATATTTTCATATTTTTTATTAAAATTCGAAAAAGCTGGCAGACATTTGCAATAAGCATAGAAAAATTGATATTAGCATCAATATTTTGGGGAAAAATTGATCTGATGCTGAATTTTTATTAGAATTTGTGAATACGCAAATAATATTTAGGTGGTATGTATGTTTTTCTTTGTTTGCTAAAAAGTACATTAACATGTGGGTTTTCCTACATAGCTTAATATTTTGGATGAATTATCACAATTCTAATGGACATTCATAACCATAAAAAGTGTATTTAATAACGGTTAAGATGGATAAAGTTTTGTTTGGATTAATAGAAAATAATAAATAGCATAAAGAAATGAAATATTTTGGGCCAACCACAAGGTTAAAAAATACTGAAGCTGGAGTTGGAATTATCTATGTTACAAGTTTTGGCTGATCTTTTTCAAAAATTCTGGACCTAGGCCCAACTTATGGTATACTAACCGAATCTTGACAGTATCACTTTATGAGTTGATTTAGCGATGTCCTTCAGCCTTCTGTCCATGCAAACTTTGTGATCAAACTACAAATATGAAGCTATTAAGACGAAATTGGCTATTAGTTCGGTTGTGATTGTTATAAAGAACCATAAAAAACATATGCCTCGAAATTTAATGAAAATCGGACCTTCTCGGTAATAATAAAATAAAATTCTGCGAGTTTCTCAGGCGAGTTCTTAGTTTGTGTGAATTTTTCTATGTGAAAAATCATAAGCTTAGGAAGATTTTGCTACAATATATGGAAAGGTTTTCCATAGAAAGCATTTCTTCGGATATGAGCTAATTTCTAAAAGGTCCTCAAAATCTGAAAGTTTTTCTAAGGAAAATTGTCTTCAGGATCTGAGGGATTTCTAAAGGAAAGCGTCCTAATAATTTTAGGGCTTTTGTTTAGAAATAATCCTCAGAATCTGAGGGGTTTTCTACAGGAAAAAGCTCTAAGAACTTGAAGGATTTTCTCCATAAGAGAAAGTCTTTAGGGTCTGAAAATTTTTCTGTAGAAAACTTTCACTGCTTTCTACGAACCCGAAATGCAACAAAAAATCTATAGAAAAAGCCTTAACAGAAAAATTCTAGGAATATGACGATTTTTTATTGCAAAATATCCGGTTGTTTTTTTTTATTTAAAATATTCCTCACTTTCAGAAAGTTTTTTCATAGAAAAACCTCAGAGTTTGAGGGTTTTCTACTTGGAACCCGTAGTTTTTTTAAGAAAGTAAATATGAATATGTGAAAGATTATCTAATAAAAATTCCTCAGATGAAGTGTTTTTTCATAAGTTTCCATATAAAAAAGTCGATAGAAATGTCTTCAGGAAAGGAAAAATTTTCTCAGAATTTGATGTTTTATCTAAAAGAAAAAGTCCTCATAATCTGAAAACTTTTTAATGGAAAATTCCTTAGACTCTGTAGGATTTCCTACTATGGAACGTGTTATATAAAAAAGACAACTAAAAGAAGGAGGAAGACCGCAGCTATTGAAGGTCTGTTTGTATACTATTTGTTGCCCGAAAGGATAATGCAGCTATGTACATTTAACTAAGGCGACCAGATTTTGAAAAAGAAAAAAGATGACATTAAGACAAAAGTATAAAAATTATTTGAATTCAACATTTTTTACAGAAAAATATGTAAATATGTAAAATTAGTTAAAAAAAAAAATTACCATTTACTTATAAATATATAAAGTTAGTTAAAAAAATAATGAAACTTAAAAAATAGGATAATAGAACTAAATGTTTGAAATGTATCAACCCTGTACTCATAAAGCTTACAGGAGCCCATACACGTTTTTGCATGTGGCTGGATGGACGTGTGCATTTTGTTTTTGTAATGGTCAAACAAGCTCATACACGATCAAAATCGCATTTTCATCCAACAAATTGTACAGCATGCAGTATCGAAAAGAAAATAAGTGCTAAAATTTATTTTCAAAAGCGAAAGTTAAGTAAGAATATGAACAGAAAAAGCACGGCACGACATTTTTCATACGATTTGACAAAAAAAAACCGGTTACCCGGCGTGAAATAATTTTTTTTGTAATTTTTAAGGGAAACCGTCCCTAGTGCCGTGCTTGTACTGTTCATCCCAGTGTAGAAAATCTTTACCAGATATGTGGTTATGTAACTACATACTTGGTAATGGTAACTAGTTACTTTTGTTATTACATTTCTTATTACCTTTATATGGCGATGTCGCGAAAAATAATGAGTTGTCGTTACACACCAGCATACGAAAAATCAAAAAATATATCGTTACCTATGTGCTTACCATTACTGACAAAAATAATGAGTCTAAAAATAGATTTTCAAAAAAATAAATTATATAAAAAAAAATATTTTTTATTGTATTTTTTTTTTTAAATAAAATTTGCTGGTACGGGAATCGAACCTGGGTCTATAGATTGCCAGTCAACAGCTGTACCATCTGAGCTATATCGACATGTAATATTGAATAGATAAAAACATAATTGACCTGCTGCACACAAGTAAGCTTACTCGCCAACATACAAAAAATCAAAAAATATGTGGTTACATATATCCTTACCAGTGTTTCAAAAATATTGAGTCTAAAAATAGATTTCAAAAAATTTTCAAAAAAATCTAAAAAATTATTTTCTATTTGAAATAATGATAAAAATAAGTCATTATCAGTAACTCATTATTATATGTTTTAAAATAATGCAGAAGGTAAGTAGGTGTCATTACTGGTAATCCAAAAAATAATGATATGTCATTACCGTTTCTACACTGGGATACTATAAAGTCAATAATAAATAATATAAATCATGCTTTAAAAAAAAAGATGACAAAAGATGACCGATTATGAAAAAGATGACAGAAAGAGGACACAAATTTTATAGATGACAGCGAGTGAAAATAAATGATTATCCTCCAAAACAGATGACGTATGGTCACCTTAATTTAACTCAACTGCTAGTAACATATATATAATTAATTTCATTTAAAAGCACAATTTGTTTTGTTTACATTTCTTATTCTATAGAGTTATAAAAGTATTATGTATTTGGATACTTAGTACTGAGTACTCAGTACCGTGTGCTTTTGTCCGAGTACTCAATGCCGAAAAGAACCTCCTCAGTACATTCATAGTTGTATTTTTCCAAATATGTGCATAATTTTGCCTCAAAAATACAACTATATATATGTAAATAAAACTCGCTTAGAAAAGAAATATGAAAAACTGAGTATAGAGTAGTATCGAGTACTCAGCTAAACAAGTTTTAAGTAATATCGAGTACTCAAAAAGCCAATCTTTTAAGAGATAATTGACGGAGTTTATAAATTATCCTGTCAAATTTAAGTGATTAATGATAGAAAATTTGTATGGAGAATCTCGAGATAATACGTGAGATATTGCAATAATCTTCAAGATAACTGAAACCTCGTTCATGTGAATGGGTATTAGACAAAAGAAAATGTCAAAGAAAAAATTTATATAAAACAACAAATAATCCGTCAAGTTATGACCATTCTCTGTAGGGACTATATCGACTCAATATCAGGATAATACGAGTAGTTTTAGTTTACCCTTTAGCTATTACTTTTCAATTAAAATTGTTCATAACAAGGTACAAAGTTTAAACTTTTGTGAATAATACATACATTTCGCTAAGGTTTAAAATCTGTCAACCGTTAGTGTAAAAAAAATTATTTTTTTAACTGCTTGGTACTAAACTGACAATCGTCTTTATCATTCCTGTTATACAGTGTATAAATTGCATGCATATATCCTTAAGCACATCAACGCCAACAAACAATCTCAGTTTTTATTTTTAAATAAAACGAAGAAAACAGTGAAATTAAATTTTAAATAGATTTTATGAAATCTGAGTCATCATACAACGGCAGCTCTTTTTTTCTACGATAACAAATATTCTTAGAAAATATTTTTTTTTTAGTTTTGCATTGTATTTTTAAACAAAGATTTATCTTGTGAAAAATTTCTAGACATTATGTGTTATTTTTTATTCATTTTTTGTTGCTACCATTTTATTTTATTTTCAAACAAAAATAAAAAGTAGTATCATTCTAATGTAGACTTTTGTCTGTTTGTATGTTTTATTAAGGGTTGTTTGTTTTAGTTTTTCAGTGTTTTCTTTCTTTTATTGTTTGACATTTCGTCTGCTAAGTGTTAAAATGACAATGATGATGACAAGTACTTGCATTACAAATGATGGGTGGCTATAATTGTTAATAAATGAGAGTGTTGAACTTTTATAAACTCTTATATAATTGACTTAAGTAGGCTCATAAAAAGTGATTTATATAAAAGGCAAAGAAAAGTCGGGCAAACAATATGATATCCTACACCAAGTAAAACTTGGATCAAAGTCTAGGAAGCCCTCTGAATTACTTGGAGCGACCTCATCCTGGTTTTATGTTCAAGACACAAAATATAGTGAAAGATCTGAATAAAGAGGCCTAAGAAATGTACTTAAACAAATATCGGAAAAGTGGTTTGTACGATGACTTGTTCCAAAAGTGGTCTGAGCTTTTTATAACATACACTACAGATGGGCACGGTAGCAGAATTTTGCGTGAATCACGCGAGATCACGCGTGAGTGAAACCTTAATTTACCCACGCGGACGTGAGTGGGTGTGAGTAGAAAAAAATTTTACGTGAGCGATAGTGGAATTTTCCTTTCGTGAGCGTGAGTGACCGTTAGTCAAAATTCCCTGACGTGCCCATCTCTACCATACACCATTATGTTTTTCTGTGTGTATTGAGATCGTGCTGATGCTTGTAGCAACCAAAATACTGCACCTATGGTATACCGATCGACACAAGAAAATTACCATTGAGGTGTAACTCGCATATCTTAATGATATGAGGATATGTTGTAGAGAGTAGGGATCAAAAATTTGATCTAATCTTGAAGGAAATCCAAATTTGTGAGTTAACCGGTACACAATAAGGTGGAAAGTACACCCAGAAAACATATTCAGTTCTGATAACCGCTTTTGTAGCCAATCGCATGGTTCGGTTATGGTAGCCGAATTTTTCAGTTGTGGCAACAGAAAACCAATTAAGACAGGACTAATTTGACTGTGGCAACGGAATTTCAGTTGTATCAATAATAATTCGGTAGCCGCAACCGAAAAATTAATTTAATGCAACTGAACCATTCGATTGGCAACAAATGGGGTTGTCAGCACCGAATCTGTTTTCTGGGTGTATAGATCCAGTATTTTTGCTAGTTACAAAGACAACCATTAACTCATAATATCCAGTACCATGAATGAACTTTTGTCCGTTGCTGTTAAAATAACATGTATCATTGGTTTAGAGAGAGAATGGTCTAGAGCAAAATGATACATGTTATTTTAACAGCAACAGACAAAAATTCCTCTATGCGTAACCAAAGTATGCCACATGAAATATTTTAAAAGTTTATTCATAATTCAATATGACTTTTGCATTTAATTGCCTTTATAACATCATAATTTAAATACTAAATACCTACATAAAACAACAAAAAAAAAAACAAATGTAATTCGGATTTTATTTCAGGAAGGGTTCTAAACTCCGGCAAGGCACTTCAGCGCATATCTGAAAGGCGCGAAAGAAAATATATAAAAAATCTGAATGAAATTGTAAAAAATCCGATACATGGAGCCATGGAAGGTAGATTTGAAAATACACTGCTTTTCAACACTTTTGTCAGGCTTCAACTTTGGGCCAACAGAAACTCGTTTACAAATTCGATTTTTCTCATATATGGATCGTGCATGGATCGACGGACATTGCTCGTTCATTTCAAAATTTCAAATTTTTCCTTGCACTCTAAAAAATGTTTCAAAATTTACTACTATAAAATGGGTAAAGTTTTGTTTAATTTTACGAAAATTCGGTAAATATAAACAAAACATGCGTAAACTTTTTTTGTACACAACTCCATACACAATAATACACACATAAAGTATTTTTTAGATATTATGTGTTTACAATAAACACATTATGGCAAAAATTAATATTCTTTTGTTAAATAAAATTTATACGCACAGCATACAGTAGAAAATCCATGAATTATATGTTTAAACTTTATTTAAATAATTTATTTTAATTTTTAATTTTATTTTGAGCGAGTAGTCTGTAAGGATCATTGTTATCCATAGACTTTATAAAAATAAAGAAATGAAATGAAAGTGCAAAAGTGTTATTTTTTCACCTCCTCAAGCATTTTCAAGTAGATTGGGCGTAAAAAAGAATATCCCCGCAAAAATTGGCACTCTCGGATTAAAATAGGCCAGTCACCTGCAGGCTTTTAGCACTAGAAATGGACTAAAATTAATTCAAAGCTATAACTCTTAAAATAAAGGTTTTACAGAAAAATACTACATGGGCATAACTACAGGCAATGAAGTGTCTAGCATTTTTCTCATACACACTTTTGATGTGTCAATGATGCGTCATGGTGATTTATGTGGTTAAAATCAAATTTATGTTTAATCATATAAATCACTTTCATTTTAACCACATAAATTACCACGACGTGTCATTGATATGTCAGAAGTGTTTATGAGAAAAATGCTAGCCACATTATTGCCTGTAGATACGCTTATTCAGTATTTTTCTGTAAAACTTTTACTTTAAGAATTATGAGCATTTTAGGGCTAAACGCTGTGGGTGACTTGCCTGTTTTAATCCGAGAGGATCAATTTCGCGGGGATATTATTTTTTACACCCAATCCACCAGAAAGTGTGTGGGGAGGTGAAAAATAAAAATTTTTTACATATGCGTGCTCTATTGAGCGCCAATCTGAATAACTACGATATTAACTCTTAAACACATTGTAAGTTTTTCTTATTTCTGGCATTGAACTTAAATTTTAAAAGTTGATGTCTTCAAAGACTTATAGTAGAATTTCATGATACATATTTTGGTGGAACATTTTAACCCTCTAACCTGGACTTAAGGACCTTGATTTCGCGGACGATATATGTCTTCTTATACATACACATAGGGATATGGTAAATAATCTCCGCACTATAGCCGATCATGCTTTAACTGCTGGTCTTAAGATCAACATCCCAAAAACTGAAGTATTACGTATTCACATCCCAAACTCTACATCAATGCAACTCAACTTAAGAGGTAGAATCTTTTTGCAAACTTGTTAGTATTATTGATAAGCAGAGTGGATCATATACTGATATTTTAGATCATGTAAAGAAAGGACGACAGGCGTTCGGAAGGCTAAACAACTAAACAAAGTTTGAAAGTCTTCAAGCCTTTCAATAAGAACAAAGCTGAAAATATTAAAATTGTTCTCCTCTATGGTTGTGAAACGGGGAATGCAGCAATTTCTGATTGTTAACGTTTTGCAAGTGATTGTTAACGTTTTGCAACTGTCTCCCTAGGGTACTAAAAATATTCTGACTCAATACAATTTCCAACGTTCATCTATAAGAAAAAACGAAGCAGATTCCACTTCAAACCGAGATAAGCCAACGCAAATGAAAATGGATAGGTCACACTCTCCGTAAAAGCGATAATGATGTTGCCAAGCAGGTTCTTGAATGGAATCCACAAGGAAAGCGTCGATGTCGTCCTGCTCATATATGGAAACGAAAAATCCAAGAAGAAATTGAAAGAGTCCGACTTAGCTGGAGGAAAACCAAATCAACTGCTTGTAATGGATCTGATTGGAAAAATCTTGTTACGGCCCTATGTCCCTCATATGAACAACTTGAACAAATAATAATAATCTCTCCAGCAAAAAAAAGTGAAGAAAAAGCTGTAATTAAAACACAATAACACCAGGTCAAAAATTTTAGATATAAATATAACTTTATCTTACTGCAAGTGTCAATTATGCTAAATATTTAAGATCCCCAGTATGACTTTTTAGAACGGATTACCTCTGTTTCTGTTCCAATACAGTCAAAATGAAAATTTAAGCTTTCACTGCCCTAGGACGACTTCTATAACTACCTCTAAAAACGATTCTAAATCTAGTTCTTTGAATTTTACCAGTTTTCCTTTGTCTTTGTGAATTGGATTTTTAATTCATTTTTAACATTTATCGTGCTTAATTGCCCCTAACTAAAAAAAAATATTAATACAATCGCATGAAAGAGCATTTTAGGGATAAGTTTTTAAGTATATTTAAAAACGCCCATTATATTTGAATGGATAAAAACTATATAAATTGAATCTTAAACCTAATTTAGCAATTGATTAAATATGAATAAAAGGTGATATTTTTAATACGTATACAAAAGCCAGTAACATTATGGATTTTTCCGTTCCTATTTTCAAGTATTTTGTTCAATATTTAAATTCATGAAAATACACGTGTCACAGCTGTTGAAAAATACATAATACATAATTTGTAAATATATACCACTTACTCAAAATATAAAAAATACAAAAAAAAACACAAAGTAGAGTAAAGTGTAATGTAAAACTTAAAAAGTAAATTCACTTTATTTGACCAAAAACCAACAAGTATATTTATGGTAAAAACAAAAAAAAAAAACATGAAAGCTGGGAAAATATACTCTAACAAATACAGCTGCTAAGCTTAATATTATGAGCGATAAATTTTTTTATTTAAAATTTATTCAATGATTATTCAAATATTTAAAGAAATTCTCATACAGTCCGCGACATATTGATAAGTTTATTTGCTAAATTATGATTTTTTAGTTGGGAAAAAGTTGAGAGGTTTTACATATTTCTGCAAAAACTTACAATTTAATAGATGACCATGATTATTATTATAATTATTTCGTGAATTGTATACTGTAAACGCTTTTTGTAATAATACAATTTTTTCAGATTTTCTTTTTAACTTTAAAACCTTTTGAAATAATTTGCAATAAAGTACCATTTGAAAAAATAACCCGCAAAAATTGGGTATACTTTTCATATTATTAAGTCTAGCTGGCAGATATAGTTGATTGGAACACATTACAATTTATAGAAATTTCAATACACATTCAAAATCTGAAGTCAATGTCGAAGAATCCTTTTTTAAAAATTTGCAGACGAAAACAATTTTAAGTAAATTATTTCCTTATGGATAAGTTTAAATTTTTAAGCGATTTTGGAAAGAAAAGTAGCAGAGTTATACAAATGTGTGTACACTAGGGTGTCCCTTAAAAATAGATTTGTCGTTTTCATTCATTACACCCCCACCTCTTTTGTTTATTACTCATACGCCACGTGTAACTAATATGGTTGCCATATCAGTCGAAACTATTATAATTAACCCTCTAATGCTCTTTCTTCTGATTACAATAATATTAAAACCATATATTTGGCGTTGAAATTGAAATTGAAATTTTAATTTATCGCTTTATTTAGGCGATATAGCACAGCAAAGGTGGAAGACGTATCTTGAAACCCAGTGGTTAAATAATTTCGGTTTTTGCTGCAAATAACACTATCAATAAAATAAAATTGTTGTTTTTTCAGAAGTTATGGCGATTTTCGCTTTTTGAAAATTACGAAATTTGGCAAATTTGGCACTAAACATTAATAAATTTTGACGAAATTAATTTTTTTAATTAGAATTACATGTAATTGTGTAATTGCATGTGTAATTAATTACAAAATTTAATGATTAACACCCGGGTCTGCTGGAGATTCTATAATTTCGATAAATCTTCCATTACTTTTATTCAGATTTACCATGACAGTGCATTAAACACGAATAAATTTTTCTTCGTTTTTAGTAATTTTAAAATAAAGTTAACAACACTGAAATTTTAAAGTTAGTAGAATTGTGATATACAACTAGGGTTTCTGTCCCGGGAATCCCGCCCTTTTTTGAATCCCGTAATCCCGGGAATTTTATGCGGGATTTCCCGGGATTTTTTTTTAGTCTTTTACAGTAGTTTTAGCTAGTTTTATTGCAATTTTAGAAGCTTTATTTAAATTTAAAGCATCGATTTTTTTTAATTAATTTATATAAAGAATATTTAAAATTAAAAAATACGGTTTAAAATTTAATAAACTGAATTAAGCCAAATTGTTTTTGGATTCCAATTGAATTTGGTTTAGTTAAACCGAAAAATATTATATTAGCAATTACCAAATTTACAAACTAAAATACTTGTCCTTCGGGAATTTTTTTCTTCTTTAAGATGATGATATTTGTTCAAATAAAGCAATATTTATATAGGCTGTTTTAAACTACAAGATTCTCGGAAAGATTTTGCAACCTTGCCTATATGTTTTGCCCGTGTACTGAAGTAAAATCGTACCGAAAATCTTATACTTAGTGTAAACCAGCTTTATACAACATTTTCGTATCATTATTTCAGTTCCAAATACCTCCAATAAACTAGGGATTAAAGTTAAAAAATAGTAATTTTTTCGTATTTTCAATTAATATAAGTATTTTGAGTTTCTTTTACTTCAAATAAATTCATTTAAAGTTCAATTGCTATTCCTTTATTTTAAAAATATTTTTTAAATATTATTAATTTTTAAAATAACCCAGCAAAAACATGGTAATGACAGGTCATTACCATACGGATTACCAAGTAATGATAGGTCATTACCTTTTGCATTACTTTAAAATACAAAATAATGACTTACCGATAATAAGTTAAAAAAGTACTTATATATTCGTGCAAAGTAATCACTTACTGGTAATTGATTAAATAAGTACTGATTAAGTCTTTTTTATATTAATATTTTTTTTTTATAAATTTGTTTTAAACTAAATAGGAAATTTTCCAAGGTAAAAAGTTTTTTTTGCCAATATGACCAACTATTTTACAATGTAGGGTAACCATTTATTTCATAACCTTTGAGTAACCACTTATTCTACCTTTGTGAGTAACTACTTATTCTTTCACTATTGGTAACTCGTTATTCGCAGTTTTTTTGTAAGCGAGAGGGTAATGACCACCCATGAATTTTTGGACATCGCGAACAAAAGTAATGTTGCGAGTAAATAGCCTGGTAAGTAGTGAAACCCTTTGTGTGCTACTTACTGCCTTAATTACGCGGTAATGTCTGTTATTGCTGGGAACAAATACATCAGATGCTTTTTCAAATTATTTTGAATTTTTTATATGCTAATTTAAAATGCAACTAAATATGAAAATTAAATAATTTCTTTTTAAGGAGTTGTGGCATAAAAAATTTCTATTCAAGAAAACTAATTAAGGTTATGAAACTATTTATTATTTTAGTGTCTACTTTTATAAAATAATTTAGACGAATTTGCCTAAAAATTTCTGTGAAAAATGCTCACTTTTAAACTTTTTTATAAAACTAATTCTAGACGGATACTTCTGAAAATCTGCATAGAAAAAAACAAAATATTTAGAAATATAAATTTTTGGATTTCATGTATAAGAAATATTTAAGCGAAAAATTGATTTTAGTTCTGACTATAAAACTGGTCCGACACAAGTTTGCACCCACTAACAATTCCAATATATCCTGAAAAAAGGTATCAAAATAATATAACCGTGTCTTTCATTTTTCTATATCAATTCGTTTAATAGCTTGAACCGCGAAATTAATATTTAGTTAATATATTACTAAGAGTATTTTTTTTAATTAGGACGGCCTTCCATATAAATATATTACATAAATACTAATTTACGATTTAAATTGTTAAACGAATTGACCTGGAAAAAGTGGAAGACATGAATATTTAGCCCTCCTTTCAGAACGTTTTCTCATGGATACAACCAAAAGATAAACTTTGTCGAACGGTGTTTAACGAAAAAGTAGTTATTCAAGTACAATATATGTCGAACTTATATATTTTCTAACAAGCGGGAATTCCCGGGATCCCGGAAAATTCCGAAAATAATACCACTGTCCCGGGAAATGAAAAAGTCAGGGAAAAGAAAAACCCTATATACAACCAAGATATAAGAAATCAGTCAAGTGTACGTTATAGTATAGAGAATTTCGTATCAAAGCTTTAGTGTTGTTAATTTTATGGGCGCGTAAGTCATTTTTGACTCATGCTCCTCAACAAAAATAAATTACTCACGCACGAGCATTTCGTTTCTTACTCACGCACACATGACTATATCAAAAACTTACAAACAGAAAATTCTCACACAAAATAGTAAAAATTACGAAAAACATATTATGCAAAAAATAAACTCACACACGAATCATGCACGGGTTATAAATTCTTACTCACGCTCACGCACAAATCACGTATGAATTATATATTCTCACGCTCACGCACGAATCGCTTGAGTATAGAAATTATTACTCACGGTCATGTGTTGTTTACACTCACGAACATTTCGTGTCACGCGCCAATCCCTAGTAATTACTAGATCTAAAATTAGTTCAAAATCATTGTTAACATGGAACCACATATAACATAATACGGTTTTATATGGACCTTATATATTTTTATATAAAATCACTTTGAAAAAATTGCTTATGTGGGATGATATATAATTATAGATGATTTTATAAAGAACGTTATATTGCTATATATTAAAGAAACTAACACAACCCTATTAAAAAAAATTAATATGGAGCTTTATATGGTAATATATAATTTAATGTGATCCATATACCATTTCATCCGAAAAATGGCCCTATAAAATTGTGTCAGTTGGTTATCACTTTTTATCTCATTGCATCAGTTTAGATCTTAACTGATTAGATTATACATTAAACAGATGAAATTTTATCTGATTTTTGACCTGATACAATTTTATGGGTTTATGTCGCATGGTATTAGTTTAGATCCAAATAGATACATTACTATACAAACTTATATAGTTATATCTGAATTTTGACCTGATGAAATTATATCTACTTTAAAACTTTGATACAATTATATAAGGCAAATGTCGTATACAAATATATTTTATTTATATAAAATTGTACCAACTAAGATCTAAACAGATACCATTAGATATAAACCGCTAAAATTGTATCAGGTCAAAAATTGGATATAATTTCATCTGAATAATGTATAATTTCATTAGTTGAGCTCTAAACTAATACAATTAGATAAAAACTGATAAACAACTGATACAATTAAATCGGGCCATTTTTCGGATGAAACAGTATATTTATACAGATATAACTTAATCGCATTTTATACGACTATATGTAACTGTTTTTACTCGGGAAATTATAAAATATTTCTTATATAGCTCCATATTATTATGTATAGCGTCATACTAATTTATTTATAAACGTATATGAAAGTATATCTTTTATACGTTACTTTATGTACTTATATATGTAGGCCAGTATGTAATAATATAAAATCACATATGTCTCCATATAAGAACATTGGCGGAAAAAATATCTAATATATGACTATATAAAAGTACTATCGGGCAAGCCCGCTAGATTTAGCTGCGTACCTTAGACCTAGTTTTTGGGATGTCAGTTAAACCGAAAACGAATTTTGTGGTATCGGGCAAGCCCGCTACGTTGTTAGCGTACCTTGTAATATGTTTTGTATAGGAATTAAATATTTTTATGAAAAAAAATACAATGCTTTTGATTAGTGTAAAAATATTCAAATAAAAGCCCCCTTCGATGAGAATGCTTATATAAAAATAAATATCTTCAAAAATTATTAAACAAATAAATTATTAAAATATGTTAAAACAAATTTTCTACTTTTAAATTAAAAATAAAATCAAATAGACACACTTAATAATTAACAATATATAACTATGACGATGTGAGAGCTGTGGTGTAATGGTTAGCACAAAAAAAGGGTTTCCACCAAAAAAAAAGTTTCCACAAAAAAAAAAGAGTGTTTCCAGAAAAAAAGTGTTTCCACAAAAAAAAAAGTTTCCACACAAAAAAACTTTCCCCAAAAAAAAAAAAAAAAAATATTTCACAAAAAAAAAAAAAAAAATATTTCACAAAAAAAAAAAAAGTTTCCACAAAAAAACAATATTTCACCAAAAATAAAAAAAAAAATGTTGCCACAAAAAAAAGTGTTTCCACAAAAAAAAAATTGATAAATGAGATAGGATGAGCTGAGATTAGATTAATGCTATAAGTGCTGCCTGCTTGTCATAGTAACACGAAAATTTATATGTAAGGACGCCATATCTCCGGAACCACTGGTCCAATTTCGTGCAATTTACATAAACCATCTACAGACCATCCTCAACGTACCCTGAAATTTTGGTTGAAATCGGTTGACAGAAATCCGTTGAAATATAAAAATTTGTATATCGATCACACATTTTATATGGGAAAAACACACCATCACAAAAGTGTGCGTATAACGCGTATATATATACACTCATAAAAAAAAGCCCGTACAAATAGTTAAAAAGACTGCTAAAATAACAGAAAATAGTACCTGAATTTGCGCAAGCAGAAATTTCAATGATGTTGAGAATCATGGTCTGCTAAATTTAGGTGACCTAAATTTTAGGTAAAAAAGTTAGTTCAAATACAATAATTTATAAGAAATGTTGTTTAATGGAAATGAAAATTTCTCAGCTGAAATCAGCACATGTTTTCTGCTAAATTTTAGTTGGTTATAAACAGGTAAAAAATTTAGTTAACATTCAAAAAGTTAGAAGAATTTTCGTTTAATAGAAATGAAAGTGGGTCAGTTGAAATCTGCAAAACATGCTGCTAAAATTACAATCACTTTTTGTTAATAATTGAATAAAAACAAATTAATGTAAATATTGTTAATTTTATTTTCCAATAAATTACACAATCCAAAAAAATTTATGAAATGTGTCTGCAAATAGGAAACAGAATTTTTTTTAAATGTCCATGAAAAAGCGTACTTTAGGAGCAACAAGGAATTTATTCTGGAAGTGACTGTAAATTTAATACATATATAAATTCAGATTTACCCCAAGAAGCTTCTTGCAGTATATTTAACAAAACTAGATTCTACGGTTTTAGAAGATCCTGCAAAATGATCATCGAGGTCAGAATCAATGTTTCAAACGCGAATTGAAAGTACACTGTTGCTAAAACAAAACCCTCAAAGTGTTTTGCAAATCTAGTTGGGTTTTTAATTTGATAGCCTCTTGAAACATGTGTCTATTTTAATCACATTCTCGTCACAAAGACGCACCCTCAGTTGCTTTTTATTCATATTGTTGGTTATTAGCAGTTGAGTGTTAAAAATTGTCAAAATCTATTATATTTTCCTAATTCTAACGCAATGCACTAATAAGTAGGGGGCACACAGTGCTTTTATCCCATATACTGATTGGACAAAAATAGAAGGAGTGGAGAGAGAGTTTTGAAATTTGGTACACTGGCACAGTACACGGGTTAGTTAATAAAAATTCCTTAATTGCAACATGTTAGTATTTATACGGCATGTTGTGTTAGGATGTTATACACAAAAACAAACAACCGTGTAAAAGTTTCTTTGCTTTAGTTCTAATTTCTATAAATATGTTACATGTTGAAGGAACTTCAATAAATAAGCACAACTACAACATAGGGAAAAATAATAGCTTTGTTAAAGACATGTGGTTTTCGTTAGTTATAATAAAATGTTTGAATTTACTTCTCAAAATGCATTTCTTTGAATTTAACGTATATATACAAAAAACTAAAATCTACATTATAGCCTAGAGAGGACTCTATAAAGACAATCTGATGATAGTGATGCGGTGTCACTTGAAACTGCATTAATTATCAACCATTGGTTCTAGGAAAGTTTTTTTCATAAGTTTTTTCTCTATGGGCTGTAAAATAAAAATTGTAAATTCTATTTAGAATTTGTAGTATTTGATCTTAAACCAAACAAAAATAACACTCATTGTAACAATCTTAAGATCAACTAAAAATCTACAATAAAAAAAAAAAAAAAAAAAAAAAAAATTTAATTTTTGGAAATATCGGGCTAAGGTCCTGAAATTTAAAAATATTATATTAGCTACATAAATGGACGTAAAATTACAAAAAGTATACATTGAGTTACCCATAAAACTGGAAACGTTTGTGGCAATTTTATCAAAATCGAAGCAAGGACTCTTATTCCTGTCATATATCCTTTATTTTAAAATCTTCATAAAACCTGAAAAAATTATCAGATTGCCATGAAATTTATCAAATTTTAGTCAAGCCATATTTGTGCCAAATTTGGATAAAATCGAATTAATAAAAAAAAATGCTTCTTATAAAAACTGCGTTTTAAACGCTTAAAATAATTTTTCTAAAACAAAAAAAAATTAAATAGGATTAATATAGAGCAATTCCATATGAAAGCGATCACCTTTTGGACGACCCCTCTCCGATTCTAAAATAAATAGTCTCAATCGATTGCCCAGCAAAAAATAATGTACCTAAATATTTTTTTTATAGTGACTGGTTTAGTGGTGGTGTACACCACTGTCATGTGACAAAATTGAAGAATTCTTCATAAGGGACCTCATTGAAAGTTGTTTTAAAAAAAACTACTAAAGCGATCGCAACGAGTGATAGCTCGTTGGAAAGGTATTGAATCAGGCTTTAATTGAAAAATAAAATTTTCCTAATTTTTCTCAGAAATTTACCTTTTTTCCCATGAAAATTAAATTTTCCCATGAAACTTAAATTTTTCGATTTTCAACAGAAGCTCCTAAATTTTCCGGCTAATTTTTTTTTTTTTTGGATTCCTCATAAGTTTTGCTTTAAGAATCAGCAATAAAAAAATGGGCCCCGACTCCTTGTTTGGACAGGAGAGGAGCAAAATAAGAAAGATTTTTTCTTCATAAATGTATTTTTAACTGTAAAATAATTTTTATAATGTATTTTTGTAATTATTTAACATTGTTTTATTTTATTATTAAAAATACATTATAAAAATTATTTTACAGTTAAAAATACATTTATGAAGAAAAAATCTTTCTTATTTTGCTGCTTATACTTAATTACAATATTTATTAAAAATTTCAATTGTCTTGGCATCATTATAAAATTAAAGTAACTTTAAATTTAGCACGTCTGCAGACGAAGAGTACCGCTTTATATTAATTGACATATCAGAAATATTTGGTATGAAGCAATGAAACTTTTGCGTTCCAGTTATAGTTTTGACATTATTATATCTGTTTTGAATTCGTCGCTCCATGGCATCGTGTTCTTTTTGAGTGCATAAAACTGTGTTAATGGCAATTTCCTTGCTTTGAATCCACGAAAACAAATGTTGTACATTTAAGATCTGGTCAGTATATGGCCTTTGCAAACTTGCCTTAGTCGCCATGCGTTTTAGGGTTCCCCCTAACGCATCGCATGGGCCCTTACCTTGGGACGTCGCAAAAAAGTGCCACTCGACCTTGCAGTTTTGTTCTTCTTCAATTATGCAAAGATTTTAAAATTTTTTTTTATTCTTGTACTGAGAAGCCGCGCCGTCTGAGAAAAACGTTACTTTGTCGATTGCATCGAATTTTGATCTTAAGAATTCAAACAGTTTCATTTGAAATAAATAAACGGACACATAATTATGAGCTAAACTCTCCGCGACAACAACAAGGCTTACGGTCTGTAGTTCGTTATCTTCGTTTTTGAAATAAATACAAAAAGGATGCACCGTGCACTGGTCGTTTGCCCAGTGATAAGCCTGAATTTCATCCTGAACGAGAAAAGCGTAATTCTCGGCAAAGTCGCTTATCACAATGAATTCATTTTGGGCTAATTTCTCCTTACTTTCCTTTAGAAATTTCGATTGCATCTCGGATATGAAATGGTGCGCCTTCAGTTCATTCAACTTGAATCCGAATTCCTCGATGAATTCCGGAATCTGCTTTACCACGGTCTCAAGGGAACATCTGCCGCTGCTAATTATCCACTGTTTGAAATGCACCTCCTGAATTAACAGCTGTTCAAACTTTTCCGCCAAATATTGCTCTAGCTCGTCAATCTTCGGACAATTATCGCATTTGGACAGATGACAATTTTCCGTGGGGTATGCGCACAACGACTTCGACAGGAGGTCCCTATATGTTTCAATTTCACCGTGAAATACTTTCAATTTCTTGCATGGAAAGAACATTAATTTGATGTTTTGATGAAACATGCAAACGCAGACTGAATGCGTTCCGTGCCTGTCTAATGCCAGTACGCATTCTTTTGGTCGTAGGATGGCAAACTTAGAAAATCCCACTTTTTCTGCTGGGTATTTCTCTTTGAATTGATGGTATGCTTCGGATAGATTACATAATAATAATCTGCGCTGCTTGTGTACTTTTTCTCCATCTTCACGTGTGATAACATAGTCACGTGTACCTGGGCAGGCGCGGCTGTTGTCATCATTGCAGTAAAAATCTTGAATCAATTTCACCGTTGCTTCGCTGAGGGTCCTTGAGCCAAATTTCTTGGTGGGAGTCGCCAATATGCCCTTCTGTCGAACTAATTCTTTGCTTCTTCTCGCGATGTAAAAAGATGTTTGAAACTGTTCAGAAATCTTGCGTATAGACCATGATTGAGGCAGCACAGATAAAATGAGATATTTCTCCGGAAAAGTGGTCGCTAAATTGAATTTTCTTTTCAACTGCTCAATCATTTGTTTGCCGTCATCAACGTCATCTGCTTGACTGCATTCGTTATCAGAGCCTTCATCAAATATTGTCGCGATTGCACTCATAACCTTGCCTTTTTTCTCTTTCCTGTATTTTTCACTTCGCAACTTTCTTTTTGTAATAGGCGATTCACCTAAAGTGGTAATAGCCTCATTCAAAGGACTCAAAGACATATTGACCATCGGAATGTCTGCCTCACTATCAGATGAAACATTTTGTTGAATTGTCATTTCACTCTCGGATTGTGGTTGCATTTGTTTCAATGCATTTGCTTGTTGAGACAAATCGATTTTACACTTGGGGCAAATGAATTCTGCTTCTTCACCGTATTGTATATTTAATTCATTCATGTATCGCTTCGAAACACCAGTTAATTTTAATACTTTTATCTTTTTCGAACGATGTCCACTCTTGTTAAACGGATTGCAGCAAAATTTATTCATTTTACTTTAAATTGTCTTTACAGCTTCACTCTTTACTTTACAAAAAAACACTTTAACACTTTCACGTTTAGTATTCAACTAAAATTTGACTCAGAGTGTGTGAAGTATTTATATTTATTTTTTGGTAAAAAATAGGTAAAAAAATAAGCGATATTTGCTTTTCTTTAATAGGAAAATTTGCGTGAACTACTGGTCATAAAATGTTTTTTAAAGAGGGACTTAATTGGTTACTGCCAATAAGCCGACCACAGGTCATAAAATGTTTTGTAAATTTTTTAAATTACCAGGTAATAAATATTTCGCCATATTTATGGAAAATCCGTGTTTTATGACTTGTTTCTGCACGTGTCATTTTAGGCGAAATATTTATTACCTGGTAATTTAAAAAATTTACAAAACATTTTATGACCTGTAGCCTCAGTCGGGTTTGGTGTGCCATTACATGCCACTGCTGCTATTATCCATGGATTTATGGCCGATCTTGTGAAGGCAGGCAGACCATATTCACTACACACTCAACTTGGGGCTCTTAAAAAAAATTGATTTTTTCTTCATAAATGTATTTTTAACTGTAAAATAATTTTTAAAATGTATTTTTAATAATAAAATAAAATAATGTTAAATAATTACAAATAATTCAATTATAAAAAATATAAAAACAATGAGAACAAGGTGGTCTCTTAAGTGCTCCTCTCCTGTCCAAACAAGGAGTCGGGGCCCATTTTTTTATTGCTGATTCTTAAAGCAAAAATTATGAGGAATCCAAAAAAAAAAAAATTAGCCGGAAAATTTAGGAGCTTCTGTGGAAAATCGGAAAATTTAATTTTCATGGGAAAATTTAATTTTCATGGGAAAAAAGGTAAATTTCTGAGAAAAATTAGGAAATTTTTTTTTTTCAATTAAAGCCTGATTCAATACCTTTCCAACGAGCTATCACTCGTTGCGATCGCTTTAGCAGTTTTTTTTTTAAACAACTTTCAATGAGGTCCCTTATGAAGAATTCTTCAATGTTGTCACATGACAGTGGTGTACACCACCACTAAACCAGTCACTATAAAAAAAAAAAAAATATGTACGTACATTATTTTTTGCTGGGCAATCGATTGAGACTATTTATTTTAAAATCGGAGAGGGGTCGTCCAAAAATTTGCCAATTTTGATCGTTTTCATATGGAATTGCTCTATAGCAAACCATGTGTATCCTGCATTTTAGGTAAAGGGTATGTTCCGCGAACTTATGTAAAACACTACGAGGAATATTTTTGTGGAACATTTTAATCTTCTAACTCTTTAATTAAAGGGACATTTTTGGCCCCTTTTTGAAAACCAACAAAAACGACCCGAAAGATAAAGAGGGTTAAAATGTTCCGCAAAAATATTTTTCATTAAATTCTATTATAAGTCTTTTAAGACATCAGCATTGAAAATTTAACTTCAGTGCCAGTAATATGTAAAAACTTAAAATGTGTTTAAGGTTTAATTTCGTATTTATTCAGAATTGGCGCTCAAACGTCCCACAAACCTGGATTTTAGGGAGAAACTATGGAAATCTTCCATTTTAGGAACAGTATGTGTTTAGCAAACTTATGTAAAACACTACGAGGAACATTTTTTTGGAACATTTTAACCCTCTAACTCTTCAACTTACGGATCTTTTTTGTTCCTTTTTAAAAAGGGGCCAAATAATTCCCTTTCATTGAAGAGTTAGAGGGTTAGAATGTTCGTAGTGTTTTTAGCGGTGAAGATTTAGCGAATTTGCTCCCAAAGTTCAAAGATAGATTTTTTTATCAGCTAGTAATTTAATTAAAAAATTAAGCTTTTATTACGTGAATGAGATTTAAAAAAGAGTCTTTAAAAAAATACATTTATTTTGATTTCTATAAAAAAATTGGTAGATATTTTTTAAAAAAATATAATAACTAAAGGCTTATTCCTAACAAAAAAAAAAATAATATGAAAATCAATTAACACAACCCAGTGTAGAAACGGTAATGACATATCATTATTTTTTGGAGTACCAGTAATGACACCCACTTACCTTCTGCATTATTTTAAAACATATAATAATGAGTTACTGATAATGACTTATTTTTATCATTATTTCAAATAGAAAAAAATTTTTTAGATTTTTTTGAAAATTTTTTTAAATCTATTTTTAGACTCAATATTTTTTAAACACTGGTAAGGATATATGTAACCACATATTTTTTGATTTTTTGTATGTTGGCGAGTAAGCTTACTTGTGTGCAGCAGGTCAATTATGTTTTTATCTATTAAATATTACATGTCTATATAGCTCAGATGGTAGAGCTGTTGACTGGCAATCTGTAGACCCAGGTTCGATTCCCGCACCAGCAAATTTTATTTAAAAAAAAATACAATAAAAAATATTTTTTTTTTAATTTCACAATTTTCTTGAGCGTAAGGTTTGTTTTTTACATATAAAAATTCTTTATTTTCGATATTTCGCTACTCCATTGTGTAGCATCTTCAGGAAATAACAATTAAATTAATAAATTAACAAATTATAAAACAATTTGAAAGTTTGAAAAAATTTGAAAAACATTTGTCAAATATAAATTGTATGTATACATTTATACCAGTAAACAAAGTCTTTGGTATAAAAGTATAACAAACAAAAATATTAATAATTAACAATAAAAAATGTATTAATATAATGTGTTATAAATTAATGTAATGTGTGCTATTTCTTTTGTATTAAATATCTATAATTCTGTGCTACATTTTCAGTATCTGCCTTAAAGTTAATTCTATTTGTTGTGGGTGTATTAATTATCTGTAACATTTCTAATATATAACGACGTTTATAATTATGTTCTGTGTTTAAAACTGATACATTTTCAAAGTCAGGATAGTGATTTAAATTTGAACAATGAGAAGATAATGCTGTCTTTTGTGAATTAATATGTCTATATTTCTGATCTGATCTATGTCCAGCTATTCTAGTTCTCAATTTATTCTTTGTTGTACCTATATATACCTTATCACAATTCTCTCCATCATTTCCACTACATGGTATTTTATATACTATATTTGACATGCCCAATTTCTGTATCCTATCTTTTGTCTTACTGTGTAATTTATTTACTGTATTGTATGATTTAAAAGCTATTTTATATCTATTAGTATCTATTATCTTCGATTTCTCCAAACGTTCTGATATTTCCGGTACATAGACCATAGACTTGTAAATTTTCTGTTCAATTAAATTTCCTGTGTTATTATCCTTTCCAAATTTATATTGATTTATTAATGAACAAATTAATCCTATCGGAAAATCATTATCCCTTAATAAATCCTTAATTATTTCCTCATTCTTTCTATGAAATTCTCTGTCACTAATATTCAATACTTTTTCTATCAAATTCTTCGCAGTGTTAATAATGATTTTCCTATTATGTTTTGAATAAAAATTAATAAATCTACCTGACGCTATTGGTTTCTGATACCAATCCATTATCAAAAAAATGTAGCACAGAATTATAGATATTTAATACAAAAGAAATAGCACACATTACATTAATTTATAACACATTATATTAATACATTTTTTATTGTTAATTATTAATATTTTTGTTTGTTATACTTTTATACCAAAGACTTTGTTTACTGGTATAAATGTATATATACAATTTATATTTGACAAATGTTTTTCAAATTTTTTCAAACTTTCAAATTGTTTATAATTTGTTAATTTATTAATTTAATTGTTATTTCCTGAAGATGCTACACAATGGAGTAGCGAAATATCGAAAATAAAGAATTTTTATATATAAAAAACAAACCTTACGCTCAAGAAAATTGTGAAATTAAAAATTGAAAAAGAAGGTTAAATAAACGACAAAAATTTTAAAAAATATTTTTTTTTATATAATTAATTTTTTGAAAATCTATTTTTAGACTCATTGTTTTTGTCAGTACTGGTAAGCTACATAGGTAACGATATATTTTTTGGTTTTTCGTATGCTGGTGTGTAACGAGAACTCATTATTTTTCGCGACATCACCATATAAAGGTAATAAGAAATGTAATAACAAAAGTAAGTAGTTACCATTACCAACCCAGTGTAGAAAATCATTACCAAATATGTGGTTATGTAACTACATACTTGGTAATGGTAACTACTTACTTTTGTTATTACATTTCTTATTACCTTTATATAGCGATGTCGCGAAAAATAATGAGTTGTCGTTACACACCAGCTTACGAAAAATCAAAAAATATATCGTTACCTATGTGCTTACCAGTACTGACAAAAACAATGAGTCTAAAAATAGATTTTCAAAAAAATTAATTATATAAAAAAAAATATTTTTTATTGTATTTTTTTTTTTAATAAAATTTGCTGGTTCGGGAATCGAACCTGGGTCTACAGATTGCCAGTCAACAGCTCTACCATCTGAGCTATATCGACATGTAATATTTATACCCTACACCACTATGTGGTCAGGGTATTATAAGTTTGTGCTGATGTTTGTAACACCAAAAAATATTGGTCCTAGACCCACCTTATAGTATACCGATCGGCTCAGGATTTCTTTTTATTTCGATTTAACGATGTCCGTCTGTCTGTCCGTCCGTCCGTCTGTCTGTCCATGCATTCTTGTGCGCACTCTACAGGTCGTACGTATTAAGATATTTGGATGAAATTTGGTACACAGACCTACGATAGCCCAGTAACGCAGTCTACTGATTTTGTTGAACTTCGGACCATGTTTAGACGTAGTGCCCATATAAGGGTCCTACCAAAATTATACTGTTTTTACGCTGCAGGTCGCAAATATTAAGATACTTTTATGAAATTTGGTACACAGATCTATATTGGCCCAATAACGCAGCCTATTGATTTTGGTGAACATCGGTCCATGTTTAGATCTAGTGCCCATATAAGGGTTCCACTAAAATTATATGGTTTATACGGTGCAGGTCGCAAATATTAAGATATTTTGATGAAATTTGGTACACCTACTAATGTCGGCCCAGTACGAAGCCTATTGATTTTGGTGAACATCGGTCCATGTTTAGACCTAGTGCCCATATAAGGGTCTTACCAAAATTATACTGTTTATACGCTGCAGGTCGCAAATATTAAGATATTTTGATGAAATTTGGTGCACCGAGCTATGGCAGCCCAAGGATGAAGCCTATCGATTTTGGTTAACACCGGTCCATGTTTAGACCTAGTGCCCATATAAGGGTGCCCCCAAAATTATATTGTTTATACGCAGCAGGTCGCAAATATTAAGATATTTTGATGAAATTTGGTACATAGACCTATGTTGGCCCAAGGACGAAGCCTATTGATTTTGGTGAACATCGGTCCATGTTTAGACCTAGTGCCCATATAAGGGTCCTACCAAAATTATACTGTTTATATACTGCAGGTCGCAAATAATAAGATATTTTAATGAAATTTGGTGCGCTGAATCACATTATAGAAAATTTTGACACAAGCCCCATTTTAACCCATTCGAATTTCGGATCCAAACATTAGTTGGCTTTTAACCAGACTGGTGTAGGGTATTGTATAGTCGGCATGGCCGACTTTAACCTTTTTACTCGTTTTTAATATATTATCAAACTTTGAAAATTTTTAGGATTTTAACCAAAAATTAGGTATATTTCCTTTTATTTATTTTGATTTCCTATATAACAAGACATAATATAATCTTATGATTAAAGTATAGGAGAAGTAATAGTAAGAAGCCACAATGTTTAACAATAAATAGTATAATTAATAATAAGGTGGTACACAAAGGGTGTGCTATTTGTTGTATCGTCGTATCGTCCTAACAACGTATATTTAAGGATTTATTAATGAAATAGATAATGTGTTTTTGACGAAGTTTATACTTTTTTTTTAAATAATATTATCTAAATTTTTAGAAAACAAATTATACCATTTTATTAAAATCTACACACAGAAAAAAGATTGGTTGTTAATCGGTTACCATCAAAAAATAGTTATAAGGTAATACAAATTTCTATTGCAATTCTTAAATATTTTAAAATGCAATAGACTTTCTATGTTAAAAACTATCAGCTTTACTATAAAAAAGGAAAGTCGATTTTAAAACACAAAAGTCGACTATTATTTTAAATTTCTTACCATACAAAATATTTAAAATCTACCTTGAAATTCTGTTTTAAATTTGAAGTCTTCATTTGTTTTTATTTTATATTTATTGTTTTCAGATTTTGTTTACATTTATTTACAAATTTCCTTTTTATTTTTTAATATTTTGTTTTCATTTTCTGTAAAAAATAAACAATATTTTTTAATGTATATGTTTGGCATTATTTTAAAAGTTCTATTTTAAATATTTTGTATGGTACGGTAAAAACAACTCTAGATCATAAATTAATATCACATTCTGTTTAAATTATTTTCAAATCAAAGAAAGATGATACAATTTTTACAAGTAAATTACAAAGAATAAAAATATATTTGAAAGAATTCGATAAAACCAGCAATACAGAATACGTATTTTCGGCTTTGGCTACAAAGCCATCATCAGTGTATTTCGTCTTGTGTGGGCTAATATTTTAATGTTGTCTACTTATGTATATGACCGCTGAAAGAAAATCTAATTTCGTATCAACAACTCAACTTAGACTAATATCAACGAAATTTAACAATGCTATTTTTATCCTTTGTTATTATTACTCTATTTTGCTTTGAACCTTAATTCTTAAGATATCTCAGCTGATTCTATTCAACTCTGTGTATGATAACCACAGATTTTTGAATTACAGCGAACCGTTAAATTTAAATGTATATTATTTAAATTATATTTTCGAACCGTGTCAATGTGTTTTAAGGTAAATGGGGGAATAGTTAGTTGATCTCTTATTTTTAAGTAAATGAATGTTCTTTTTAGTTTGACTCTAGATCATAAATTATTATCACTTTCTGTTTAAATTATTTTCAAATCAAAGAAAGATGATACAATTTTTACAAGTAAATTACAAAGAATAAAAATAAATAAATAAATAAATAAATAAATAAATAAAACACATTGACGCGGTGCGAAAATATAATTTAAATAATATACATTTAAATTTAAATTTAACGGTTCGTTGTAATTCAAAAATCTGTGGTTATCATACACAGAGTTGAATAGAATCAGCTGAGATATCTTAAGAATTAAGGTTCAAAGCAAAATAGAGTAATAATAACAAAGGATAAAAATAGCATTGTTAAATTTCGTTGATATTAGTCTAAGTTGAGTTGTTGATACGAAATTAGATTTTCTTTCAGCGGTCATATACATAAGTAGACAACATTAAAATATTAGCCCACACAAGACGAAATACACTGATGATGGCTTTGTAGCGAAAGCCGAAAATACGTATTCTGTATTGCTGGTCTTATCGAATTCTTTCAAATATATTTTTATTCTTTGTAATTTATTTGTAAAAATTCTATCATCTTTCTTTGATTTGAAAACAATTTAAACAGAAAGTGATATTAATTTATGATCTAGAGTCAAACTAAAAAGAACATTCATTTACTTAAAAATAAGAGATCAACTAAATATTCCCCCATTCATTATATTGATATGTTAATTGCATTTTTTACAATTTTATTATCTTTTATTGATTCAAATATATTTAAATATTTGCCAAAAGAAAAATTTTAAAGGTACCTCTAAAAATGAATTTTTACCAATTTTTTTTGTAAGATCCAAAAAATTCATCTTTTTTTCATTACATTCTATGCTAAAAATTTAGCGACTTTAGCGACCTCTAGTGTTGACAGAATGAGTTATACCAAAAAGGATAATATTTACAAGATTAAGTAATTTTAGTATATACCCGAGTAAAAAAATTGATCTCGCGCAATATCTTATCATGTCCAATTTTATATTATCTAAGATCTGCTGTAATATCTGGCTGATCCAATTAGATCTCAAAATTAGGTCTATCCAATGATATCGTATTAGATCCCATTGTATATATGGGGATAAACTAAGATCAAGTTATATCTCAAAATTGGGAGGTCCAATGATATCTTTGGGGATAAACCTAGATATAATTTGATCCGAAGAATGGCGGATCGAATTAGATCAAGCTACATATTTGGGGATAAACTTAGATCTAAATTGATCCGAAAAACGGCAGATGGAATTAGATCCAGCAATATATTTGTGGATAAACTTAGATCTAATTTGATCCGAAAAATGGCAGATCGAATTAGATCCAGCAATATATTTGGGGATTAAGTAAGATCTAAATTTATCCAAAAAATGACAGATCAAATTAGATCCAGTAATATATTTCGGGATTGCGTAAGATCTTAACTTTTCCGATAAATTGCAGATGGAATTAAATCCAGTGATATATTTGGGGATTTGGTAGGATCTTAATTTATCCCATAAATTGCAGATCGAATTAGATCCAGCAATTTATTTCGGTATTAAAATGGCAGATCGAATTAGAAACAGCAATATATTTGGGGATTGACATCTAAAACTATCCAGAAAAATGACAGATAAAATTAGATCCCGCATTATATTTGGGTACTACCAGTGGGTTTCTATACCACTCTTCCTCTGTTAACCTATACTCTTTCTTTTTGTTCGTGAAGTCGGGAAAGAAAACTAAAACATGTTGGTAAACATTGTAAAAAAATGAGAGATTGAGTGTTTTTTTACACATTTCCCTATATAAAAAGCATTGAGGTTGAGTGAGTTTTTTCAAATTTTTAAGAGAATTTAAGAGATTCCAATGTTGACTCAACATCCAAAAAAAATTCCGTGCCAACAAACATTAGTTAATGGTGTCAATTTTGTGTGTTTTAAACTAATATTGTTAACTATCAATAGTTTTATTTTTTAAAATATAGTTTATTTTAACAAAAACAATATATATTTAAATTAACAAGAACGGTGAAAATGAATTATATTTATTATTTGTATAATAAAATAAATTATTTACAAAATTTTCAATTAATATTAACAAAAATTAGTAAAAACATAAGTTGAATTATATATTAATTGTATAATAAAATAAATTATTTAAAAATTTTTAAATAATATTAACAAAAATTATTAAAAACAGTAGTTGCAAAAAATTTACTACACTCATTAAAAAACCCCTAAATGGAAAATCAAACTTGACAACACTGATCAAAGAAGTTTTTTTCAAAAGCAAAAAACGAAAAAATGTTTCCCAAAATGCTCTTCCAACTCATTTTTTCTCTTAACAACATTATCAACATGTTTTCTTAGCTTTTCCCAAGTTTGCCATACAACAACAAAATTTGATGAGGACGGTAGTTTCTCTATAGGTTTATACTTGTTGGTACTACGTAAGATCTCCATTTATATGGGATTAAATAAGATCCCAGACAGATATTTACAACAGTTCAAAAAATAATACACTGGCAGAGCACTGATTTTATAAAAATTACAATTAGGTTGTTCATAAGGGGTGTGCTATCTGTTGTATCGTTTTATCGTCCTAACAAAAAACAGAGTTGTTAAAATTTTTATTTGTGTTTAACAACGATTTTCTATTCAGTTTTCTATCTGTTAGCACACTCAAACATAGGACACTAAACATACGTTAAAATTTTGTATCGTCCCGAGTAAAACGGGTTATACATTATTTTATATTATTTAATACAATTATGTCTCGTTATATATTGCTTTGTATGGCACAATATATAATAAGACATAAATTTCGTCTTTCGAACAAATTTTATATGACCCAATATCCAAATATATCATTTTACATATGTTGGCATATTTAATAAGATCTCACCCATGAATTGAAATTGTAAGACCAAAAATAGCCCAGATTCATGTTTAATATAAATTTAATTTAAGATTTTATCGAAATCAATTACAATCCATTTCTAATTGGAAAATATTCTTTTACAAAAACAAACAAACTTTATATCAAAAGTTCAAGTGATTTAAAAAATAACATTAAAACGAGAAACCAGTAAAATATTTTTGAATAGAATCTGAGTGATATTATCTGATAGATGGCCCATAATACATTATCGACGTTGAAAATATGTTAAAAGAGTTAATACTTAATATACGCAGTCAGACTTTGTATGGGATTTCGTACCACATATGTAGCAACAAAACAAGCCTATTGATTTGAAAAAGAAACATTTATTTCCTTATATAATCTATGGTATATTCTTGTTTTAAATGAACTCTTAATATCTTAGTAAATTCAAATTGAAATTAATTTTCATTTAAAATGTTATAAATTTACATCGAAACAACAGATTATTTTATTTTCAAAATTGAATATTGGGTCATATTATTAAAAGTTAGCCAATTCTTCGAAGTAATTATTTTGGTTTAGGAATAACGTAGCACCAAATTTATTAATAGGCTTGAAGAAAATGAAAATTAAAACAAAAATTTGTCTACCCACAAGCAGACTAAAATTGTGTAATTATTTACAATTTTAAAACATTTTTAAACGATTATTTCATGACATTTAGTTTTATAAATGTATTTTTCTCATTTTAAAATGAATAGCCGTGTAAATTTTCGTGCGTGAGTTTGCGTGATTATATTAAACCAGATTGCAATAATTTACAACTTTGTAAAGTTCAGGTACTAGCAAACGGGTGTTTTCTACTTCTGCCAGAATTCTTATGTAAAGAAGAAATCGACTTCTTGTACAAAATATTGAAAAATTTTGTTCCTCCACAAAAATTTGGAATAACATTTAAAGATTTACAGTGAATTTTTTAAGTTATTTAAAAATTTTAAATATAAAATTAAATTAAAGCAATTAAATGCGCTAAAATCCCAAAACCTGTTAAAAGCATGTCCCTATCCACATTTTATTCTTGAATAAGGCAATCGTCAACAGGCGACGTTTTTAGTATTTCTAGAAAAAAAAAAATAATTTTATTTACATCTTTTTAACGCTCAATTGTTTTTAAGATTTATCAATAGTATTTCAGAAATAATCAATTGAATTTCAGTTTTATAAAATGTATTTCAGTACTTATCAATTATTTTTCAGATTTATGAATTGTATTTCAGAACTAGTCAATTGAATTTCAGTTTCATCAATTGTATTTCAGAAATTTTTAATTGTATTTAGGAAATTCACAACTGTGTTTCAGAAATTATCAAACTGTATTTCAGAAATTATCAATTGTATTTCAGAAATTATGAAATATATTTCAGAAATTTTTCACTATTAATTATGAAATACAATCAACAAGTTTTGAAATAGATTTGATTATTTCTGAAATACAATTAATAATTTCTGTAATACATTTGATAAATTTCTGAAATACACTTAATAGCTTCTGAAATACCATTAATATTGTAGTTGCTGATGAGTTACCATATATGACCATATATTGTTTAAATGGCACCATATATGACAATATATTGTTTAAATGGCACCATATATGGTATATTTTCCCTATTAAAAAAAATAATATGGAGCTTTATATGGTAATATATAACTTACAGTGATCCATGAACCATTTGATCCGGAAAATGGCCCGATAAAATTGTATCAGTTGTTTATCAGTTTTTATCTAATTGCATCAGTTTATATCTGACCTGATTAAATTATGTGTTAATCAGAAGAAATTGTATCTGATTTTTGACCTCCCAAGTAAAAAAAATTGATATGGAGTCATATGAAGTTATATTTAATTATATATAATCTTTTATGTAATTAGATATAATTATATCCGAAAAATGAGAACGTCTTATTGTATCATATTGTATCGAATTGTATACAATTGTATACAATTTGGTACAATTTGATACAATTTTATGCAATTCGATACAATTGTATCCGAATTTTGTCCTCATCCAATTACATCAAATTATATCTTTTTGTATAAAATTATATAAAATGTTATAAAAGTGGACATAGTTTGATACAATTATATCTAAATATTAACCTTATACTTTTTATCATATTATATAGGACCATATCTAACAATATACAAAAATTATTTTTTTAAATAAAAAAAAATGTTCAATTACTTGTAATTGTTCTTTTCTGAATTGCAATTACAATTAATTGTAGTTGAGTTTTTTTTCAATTACAATTACATGTAATTGAGTAATTGCATGTGTAATTAATTACAAAATGTAATAGCAAATTGAAAGAAAATAACTCAATTAGGCTAACATCAATGAAATTCTAACAATGCTATTTTTATCTTCTGTTATTACTGTTTTTGCTGTTATTTTGTTTTAGTTTTTGCTGATTCCTATGGAATTCAACTCTGATCGACAACTTATAAAGCACAGAGAACGACAACGAAAATATTTCCTAGATAGTAGTTCGCGATTTAAACTGTTAAGCGAACTGTTCTAGAAAAAGTGGAAGTCATGGATGTTTTATATTTAGCCTTTCTTTCAGAATATATTAAGTAGATTTTGTCATTTGTACAACACAAGATGAACTTTGTCGGACGGTGTTTTAATAGAAATCGAGTTTTTCAAGTACAACATATGTCGGATTTATTTATTTTCTATTGAGCGGGAATTCCCGGGATCCCGGGAAATTCAGAAAAAAATCCCGCTGTCCCGGGAAAAGAAAAACCCTATATACAACCAAGATATAATATAAAAAATCAGTCAAGTGTAAGTTATAGAATAGAGAATTTCGTATTAGAGCTTCAGTGTTGTTAATGTTATGGGTGCGTAAGCCATTTTTGACTCATGCTCCTAAACAAAAACAAATTACTCACGCACGAGCATTTCGTTTCTTACTCAGCACACATGAGTATATTAAAAACTTACAATCAGAAAATTCTCACGCAAAACAGTAAAAATTACTAAAAACATATGATGCAAAAAATAAACTCACACACGAATCATGCACAGATTATTCTTACTCACGCTCACGCACGAATCACTTAAGTATAGTAATTATTACTCACGATCACGTGTGAATAACGTGACTCACGAACATTTCGTGTCACGCGCCAATCCCTAGTAATTACTAAATTTAAAACTAGTTCAAAAGCATTGATAACATGGAACAAAATATAATATAATACGGTTTTATATGGACCTTATATATTTTTATATAAAATCACTTTAAAAAAATTGCCTATGTGGGATGATATATAATTATAGATGATTTTATAAAGAACGTTATAAGTTATATATGGGTTCATATTCGTCAATATAGAATCATAACTAACACAAATTATAAAATATTTTTTATATGGATCCACATAGTTTTATATTATTATGTATAGTATCATACTAAATTATATATAAACGTATATGTAATTATATCTTTTATATGTTACTTTATGTACTTACATATAGCACATACATATATATGTACGCCAGTATGTAATAATATAAAATCACATATGTCTCCATATTAAAACCTTTGAGGAAAAAATATCTAATATATGACTATATAAAAGTATAAATGCTTGAATTTAAAAGCATATGTGGCCATATGTAACTATAAGTTACTATATGCAATTAGATAAAATAATATGTGATTATATCAAAACTTTTTTACTCGGGCTGATACAATTTTATTGGTTTATATCACATGTTATCAGATATATTTGTATACAAAATTATATAGTTACATCCCAATTTTGACCTGATATATTGCATCAGTTTAAAACTTTGATACAATTGTATAAGGTAAATGTCGTATACAATTGTATTTTATTTATATAAAACTTAACCAATTGCGATCGAACCTGACACCATTACATATAAACCGATAAAATTGTATCAGGGCAAAAATCGGATACAATTTCATCTGATCAATACATAATTTAATCAGGTCAGATCTAAGCTCATACAATTAGATAAAAATTGATTAAAATATATCGGGCCATTCTTCGGATGAAACTGTATATTTATACAGACCCGAGTAAAAATGTTTATATAAAATTATATATGAATGGATATATTTGGAATATGTAACTGGATATAATTTCATCCGAAAAATGGTTATATTAAATTGTATCAAATCGGATATAATTATATTTACAAGGATATAAAGTTATATCAAATTATCAACTTATATACGAGTTTTGTCCCGATCAAATTGGATATAAGTTAATACAATACGATATGATTAAATTTAAATGATAAAAAAAATTTGTATTGGAGGCCAGCAAGATTTCACATTCTGCACACTAGCAGCCGCAGGCTGCTGTCGATAATAAGCAGGGCAGCGACTTTCATGCAAATGCATGTTTGTAGTCATTAATTCAAAAATGATTTTGACCAAATACCATTTATATTGGATTTAATTTTTAACTAAACAGTCTCGCGGAATAAATATGATTTTTATAAATCGATAAATGTAAAGTGCATTTTTTGATTTTAAGCATTTATTTTTGGATCTTTAGTGCATATTTTTTGGTTTTTTTGCATATTTCCATTTAAGTGCATATTTTGCATTTTTACTGCATATTTTAAGCGTATATTTTCCATTTTTAAGTGCATGAAAGTCGCTGCCCTGATAATAAGTAACTATTAAAGACTTTATTGTATAAATCCGTTATTGTTGAATTCTTTAACCCTAGAAGTACCTACATTGTTAGTCGATTCGACTAATATCAACCGTGCTTTACAAATAGCGTAACTAACTAGGTTTCCTTATGGGAATTTGTGTGCAAAAAAATTAGCAGCAAGTTAGTTAGCATACATTTTGTTATTTTTAATACGGGTGTAGATCATTTTTTCTCAAATATGGGAATTTTTTTTGGACTTAGAAAATTTTTCAAATACATATATTGTTTTTTTTTTTATTTTAAATAAAATTTTAATGATTAGCCCGGCAATGCACTTCTTTTTTGTTGGAGGCTCCTAATTCCCGATTTATGGAGCTGAAAATGATCTATAACAATATTCAATGGCTTATTTCTCCACTCAAAACTTATCGGACCAGAACAAAATATATATGGCGTTGGAAAGGTACTTGAAATACCTTACCAATGGTATGCAACATGCCTAAACTTATTAACCCATTACGATCCGGGTCATGATTTTAAATGTTAATTTTTTTAAATTGGAGTTTTTAAATTATAAAAAAAAACTTAAAAATAAAAAAAGCTCAGAAAATATTAATTTAATGAAAAAATTTAATAAAACATATAAAAAATTTTTTTCATGCAATGAGTTTCGAACTTGTGTCTGAGATTAACTAATATATTGTAATATATAAAATACAATCAAAAATATTCTTCGTATGTATTTATATATAAAATTTTTAACGGTTTTATCAATTATATATTCCTATATAAATAATTTGCAATAACACAAATACTGATATATGATTTAATATGATTACATATCAGAAAATATAAAGTCGCATACAATATTTTATATTATCATATATTTTAATATTAAAAAAATATATGTTATACTCTTTTTTACTCGGGGATATAACTTAATCACATATATGACTATATGTAACTATTTTTACTCGGGTTGTTTAAATGATACGATATATCAAAGTATATGGTAATATATATAGTAGCATATATTATCATATCTGGAACTGTATTAAAAATGTTGATCATGAGGTACCATATATGACCATACATTGTTTAAATGGCAGCATATATAATAATATATGGTGTAAATGGCACCATGTATGCTAATATATTGCTTAAATAACACCATATATATATATATATATGGCACTATATATAGTGCCATATATTATCATATCTGCAACTGTATTAAAAATTTTGTTCATGAGGTACCATATATGACCATATATTGTTTAAATGCCACCATATATGATAATATCTAGTTTAACTGGCAACATATATAGTTATATATTGTTTAAATGATACCATATATAATTATATATTGCTAAAATGCCACCATATTTATTAAGATATAGCTCTATGCAATAAGATCAGCCATGCTATGTAATATATAATCATATATACCATATCTAATATTATAAAGGCCGATATCTAATTAGATGAAATTATATATGGCATAATATAAGGAAAAATTTTGGAAAAAGACGTCATATATAATTATATATGGATATACATAACGACATGTCTAATTATATATTGTAATATATGCCACATATGATTATATATAATTTTTTTTACTCGGGTATACAAAAACTATTTTCGTCGAGATCGGAGACACAATTTTTTTTTTTTTATTTTTGTCTATGGGACAAAGCAATGTGCGACGTTTTTAGTATTTCTAGAAATATTTGTTAAGTTAAAGTGCAAACTCATTGAGAATTTCTTGTTCTCGTCTAGGAGCGTTTCCAATCATTTAAAATATCAAAGAAAAAACAAAAAAAATACCAAAATTGGCTTTGTCATCTTCATTATACTCTAGTATAGTTACGTTTGTAATGTGAGAATGCATGGGTTCGATTCCTACAGCCGGCAGGTTGTTGAAAAAATTATCATATAGAGACATTTTGACAATAAAATATAAACTATAATACAATTTAATGGAAAATAACTGATGACGCCTGTCCAAAAGAAAAAGGCAGAAACTGGATCTAGTCTGATTTGCAGATTAATAATGTGTTTATAACTTTGAAAAAAATGTTTATTCTTCTTCTTAACCTCAAACCTACATAATTAAAAATTAATAAAAATGCATTTGGTCTATATGACGCGTTTGAAAAAAAAAATACTACTCTGCTGTTTTGACAGATCTAGCAATGTAGTGACATCCATTCAAGTATAATCAACAATAGAAAATAATATGTTTTCTAAAGTGTCAGTAATATTTATATTTGCACTTGCATATTGAGCAATTCCATATGAAAGCGATCACCTTTTGGACGACCCCTCTCCGATTCTAAAATAAATAGTCTCAATCGATTGCCCAGCAAAAAATAATGTACCTACATATTTTTTTTTTTTTTTTATAGTGACTGGTTTAGTGGTGGTGTACACCACTGTCATGTGACAAAATTGAAGAATTCTTCATAAGGGACCTCATTGAAAGTTGTTTTAAACTAAAGCGATCGCAACGAGTGATAGCTCGTTGGAAAGGTATTGAATCAGGCTTTAATTGAAAAATAAAATTTTTCTAATTTTTCTCAGAAATTTACCTTTTTTCCCATGAAAATTAAATTTTCCCATGAAAATTAAATTTTCCGATTTTCCACAGAAGCTCCTAAATTTTCCGGCTTTTTTTTTTTTTTTTTGGATTCCTCATAATTTTTGCTTTAAGGCTCAGCAATAAAAAGATGGGCCCCGACTCCTTGTTTGGACAGGAGAGGAGCATTTAAGAGACCACCTTGTTCTCATTGTTTTTATATTTTTTATAATTGAATTATTTGTAATTATTGAACATTGTTTTATTTTATTATTAAAAATACATTTTAAAAATTATTTTACAGTTAAAAATACATTTATGAAGAAAAAATCTTTCTTATTTTGCTGCTTATACTGAATTACAATATTTATTAAAAATTTCAATTGTCTTGGCATCATTATAAAATTAAAGTAACTTTAAATTTAGCACGTCTGCAGACGAAGAGTACCGCTTTATATTAATTGACATATCAGAAATATTTGGTATGAAGCAATGAAACTTTTGCGTTCCAGTTATAGTTTTGACATTATTATATCTGTTTTGAATTCGTCGCTCCATGGCATCGTGTTCTTTTTGAGTGCATAAAACTGTGTTAATGGCAATTTCCTTGCTTTGAATCCACGAAAACAAATGTTGTACATTTAAGATCTGGTCAGTATATGGCCTTTGCAAACTTGCCTTAGTCGCCATGCGTTTTAGGGTTCCCCCTAACGCATCGCATGGGCCCTTACCTTGGGACGTCGCAAAAAAGTGCCACTCGACCTTGCAGTTTTGTTCTTCTTCAATTATGCAAAGATTTTAAAATTTTTTTTTATTCTTGTACTGAGAAGCCGCGCCGTCTGAGAAAAACGTTACTTTGTCGATTGCATCGAATTTTGATCTTAAGAATTCAAACAGTTTCATTTGAAATAAATAAACGGACACATAATTATGAGCTAAACTCTCCGCGACAACAACAAGGCTTACGGTCTGTAGTTCGTTATCTTCGTTTTTGAAATAAATACAAAAAGGATGCACCGTGCACTGGTCGTTTGCCCAGTGATAAGCCTGAATTTCATCCTGAACGAGAAAAGTGTAATTCTCGGCAAAGTCGCTTATCACAATGAATTCATTTTGGGCTAATTTCTCCTTACTTTCCTTTAGAAATTTCGATTGCATCTCGGATATGAAATGGTGCGCCTTCAGTTCATTCAACTTGAATCCGAATTCCTCGATGAATTCCGGAATCTGCTTTACCACGGTCTCAAGGGAACATCTGCCGCTGCTAATTATCCACTGTTTGAAATGCACCTCCTGAATTAACAGCTGTTCAAACTTTTCCGCCAAATATTGCTCTAGCTCGTCAATCTTCGGACAATTATCGCATTTGGACAGATGACAATTTTCCGTGGGGTATGCGCACAACGACTTCGACAGGAGGTCCCTATATGTTTCAATTTCACCGTGAAATACTTTCAATTTCTTGCATGGAAAGAACATTAATTTGATGTTTTGATGAAACATGCAAACGCAGACTGAATGCGTTCCGTGCCTGTCTAATGCCAGCACGCATTCTTTTGGTCGTAGGATGGCAAACTTAGAAAATCCCACTTTTTCTGCTGGGTATTTCTCTTTGAATTGATGGTATGCTTCGGATAGATTACATAATAATAATCTGCGCTGCTTGTGTACTTTTTCTCCATCTTCACGTGTGATAACATAGTCACGTGTACCTGGGCAGGCGCGGCTGTTGTCATCATTGCAGTAAAAATCTTGAATCAATTTCACCGTTGCTTCGCTGAGGGTCCTTGAGCCAAATTTCTTGGTGGGAGTCGCCAATATGCCCTTCTGTCGAACTAATTCTTTGCTTCTTCTCGCGATGTAAAAAGATGTTTGAAACTGTTCAGAAATCTTGCGTATAGACCATGATTGAGGCAGCACAGATAAAATGAGATATTTCTCCGGAAAAGTGGTCGCTAAATTGAATTTTCTTTTCAACTGCTCAATCATTTGTTTGCCGTCATCAACGTCATCTGCTTGACTGCATTCGTTATCAGAGCCTTCATCAAATATTGTCGCGATTGCACTCATAACCTTGCCTTTTTTCTCTTTCCTGTATTTTTCACTTCGCAACTTTCTTTTTGTAATAGGCGATTCACCTAAAGTGGTAATAGCCTCATTCAAAGGACTCAAAGACATATTGACCATCGGAATGTCTGCCTCACTATCAGATGAAACATTTTGTTGAATTGTCATTTCACTCTCGGATTGTGGTTGCATTTGTTTCAATGCATTTGCTTGTTGAGACAAATCGATTTTACACTTGGGGCAAATGAATTCTGCTTCTTCACCGTATTGTATATTTAATTCATTCATGTATCGCTTCGAAACACCAGTTAATTTTAATACTTTTATCTTTTTCGAACGATGTCCACTCTTGTTAAACGGATTGCAGCAAAATTTATTCATTTTACTTTAAATTGTCTTTACAGCTTCACTCTTTACTTTACAAAAAAACACTTTAACACTTTCACGTTTAGTATTCAACTAAAATTTGACTCAGAGTGTGTGAAGTATTTATATTTATTTTTTGGTAAAAAATAGGTAAAAAAATAAGCGATATTTGCTTTTCTTTAATAGGAAAATTTGCGTGAACTACTGGTCATAAAATGTTTTTTAAAGAGGGACTTAATTGGTTACTGCCAATAAGCCGACCACAGGTCATAAAATGTTTTGTAAATTTTTTAAATTACCAGGTAATAAATATTTCGCCATATTTATGGAAAATCCGTGTTTTATGACTTGTTTCTGCACGTGTCATTTTAGGCGAAATATTTATTACCTGGTAATTTAAAAAATTTACAAAACATTTTATGACCTGTAGCCTCAGTCGGGTTTGGTGTGCCATTACATGCCACTGCTGCTATTATCCATGGATTTATGGCCGATCTTGTGAAGGCAGGCAGACCATATTCACTACACACTCAACTTGGGGCTCTTAAAAAAAATTGATTTTTTCTTCATAAATGTATTTTTAACTGTAAAATAATTTTTAAAATGTATTTTTAATAATAAAATAAAATAATGTTAAATAATTACAAATAATTCAATTATAAAAAATATAAAAACAATGAGAACAAGGTGGTCTCTTAAATGCTCCTCTCCTGTCCAAACAAGGAGTCGGGGCCCATTTTTTTATTGCTGATTCTTAAAGCAAAAATTATGAGGAATCCAAAAAAAAAAAATTAGCCGGAAAATTTAGGAGCTTCTGTGGAAAATCGGAAAATTTAATTTTCATGGGAAAAAAGGTAAATTTCTGAGAAAAATTAGGAAAATTTTATTTTTCAATTAAAGCCTGATTCAATACCTTTCCAACGAGCTATCACTCGTTGCGATCGCTTTAGTAGTTTTTTTTAAAACAACTTTCAATGAGGTCCCTTATGAAGAAGGGACAATTTTGTCACATGACAGTGGTGTACACCACCACTAAACCAGTCACTATAAAAAAAAAAAATATGTAGGTACATTATTTTTTGCTGGGCAATCGATTGAGACTATTTATTTTAAAATCGGAGAGGGGTCGTCCAAAAATTTGCCAATTTTGATCGTTTTCATATGGAATTTCTCTATTAGTTAAATTTTTTAACAAAATTTAATAGTTAAGCTAATTTAAATTCTAACGGTGGGTCTCAAACTTCAGGTTTAAATAATTAAGATAAAAAACAAATTTCATATTTTTCGTGAGTATTTCGTGAGCGTGATTCAAATTAAAATTAATCACGTCAGCGTGAATGAGCGTGATTATAAAAAAATGTTCGTGCGTGAGTCGTGCGTGATTATTATTTTTCTTTCGTGAGCGTGGGTCAAAATTCACTCACGCGCCCATCTCTAATCTAATATAAATACAGTAAGTGACTGATGTGCGGAAATATTATAAAACCCTGGGAAAATTTACAAAAATACGATAATTACACTTGCTCTGAATTAATTAGCATTTTTTATATTGTTCAACCCACTAGGAAACGGTTCGACATGAATTAAATGCATTACAAAAGTTAACAGAATGAACATCATTTTTGCAGGAAGTAAAGAAACGTGTGTGAAAGATAATACAAAATCATAAAATTTTAGTTTAAATTTTATAAATGTGTAAACCATAATAAATACTCTAAAAACTGACTTTTCAAGCTCAAAATGCTGTTTTTTCATTAAAAATTTATTGAGAGTAAGACGTGTTGCAATTTTTACTGAACCGTTCTTTGTGTTTGCTTAATATAACGAAATTCCTTTATGTTTATATTTTCAATAAGAATAATATTTTGTTACTAAAACCGTATACAAAAATATTTGTTTTTAGAATTTAAATTTAATCCTATTTATGAAAAATCAAAGCAAAAGGATTAAAATTTAAATATTAAAAATCAAGAGGAATATTACAATTTAAAAAGGTTTATCAGATTTTATTTAATTTATTATTTATTACTTTATGTGGCCATAAAATTGATAATTGAATTCATAACAACAAGAGGCTTAAAATGAAACTTTCTTTTGGGTGACCACTTAAATAAGGACTGAGGTGAAAAGAACTGTAATACAAAAAATTCGTAATAAATTTTTAAAACATTCATCAATTCTAATAAAACTAGTAAAATTTTATGAAAATTTGCATTTATTTAATGGCGTTTAAGGTTTGGCAGTTTTGTTTCGTATTTTTTTGGAAATTTTTAAAATATTTTTTTAAGGATTTGTGTCTGTAGACTCTCTACCTTTCATAGAGGTTTGGTTAGATACAATTAGTCATTTATATTAAATTGTATTTTTAGTCTGCAAAGTGCTATTGAAACCAAGGTTAATGTATGCAGTCCTGCTCATTTTTCATTCCCGGTATCACGAGAATTTTGTGCGGAATTTGTCGAAAAATGAAAAAGTCCGGAAAAAGAAAAACTCTAATTCAAACTAAAAGCTGATTTTAATTTAAATATATCGAACCAGGATATTTGGGTTCATAGTTCACAGCATAGTATACTATAGTAGCCCCACTCATTAAAAAATTGAGAGCTTGTCCCAATCTCATGTAGTTGTAGTGGTATTAAGAACCATATGTACAAGTAAAATTACAAACACTACTTCATTTTTTCAAATGACAGAAAATGAGTAAAGCTACTATATTATACTATGGTTCACAGTCTTAAAAATTGCACGACAACAATTTTTAATTTTCCTTATCATAATTGCTCTTTAGAAATTTAGTATTATATTTGAATTAAAAAAAATATATATTTAATATTCTTCTTCATCTGGATTTATACTTACTAGAAAGTTCGGAGTAACTACTCGGCTTCCTACCTACATACTAGACTACAAACACTTATAATTTTTAAATTCCAAATTTGAATTTAAATATTTTGTTAAGAAAACAAATATAGTCTACAATTCGTAGATTTGATTTTTTTATGAGTTAATGGATATGCACTCAAAAAAATAAGTCTATTGGCTGAACACAAAAATTTGTGACTTTTTGAGCTTAAACTAAAATTTCATTTTTATTTTGCCTGCACTTGTACCTAAAAACAGTGTGACAACATTTGCAAAAAAGGTGACACGGAAGAAATAAGAAGATAAACAAAAAATCTAAAGTAGAATGTTTGTATATGTCTGTTTGATCACTTATGAAATTATTCATATAGAGACAATCTGACAATAAAAATATAAACAATAATACAATTTAATGGAAAATCACTGATGAAGCCTGTCCATAGATAAAGGCAGAAACTGGATCTAGTCTGATTTGCAAATTTAAAGTGTTTATAACTTTTGAAGAAAAGGTTTATTCTTCTTCGTAACCTAAAAACTACTAAATAAAATTTGTTAATTTTACAACATTTTTTCGTTAAATTTAATATATCTAAATTTAAGTAGGAAATTAGTAAACCTATAGTTTATTTGTTATTATACTGAGTCGTAAAATTTGTTCAAATTTAGTGTCTAGGGACCATTCCCGGGCCTAGTCCATATCATATAAAAGCATTAGAGCGTAGCTAAAAAAAAGGTTCACCGTACACTGTCCAATCTAAATTGTTTTTGCAGGGAGGTTTCAAAAAAAAATTTTTTTTTTCCCGAACGTAGGTGTCGCCATTTTACATTTTTCGTTATATCTTGGGCGTTTACAGTCGGATCTTAAAATATCCCAGGAAAAAATTACCCATTACCTTAACAAGGCATTGCCATATAACCGCTTACAAATCTCATTGCCAAATTTCTTTACTGCATTACCAAACACATTCTAACAAGATCGTAAAAAAAGCAAGAGGTATTGTAATCAATTCTAAAAATCAAAACAAACAAGGCATGAAAGTCATTCAAATATAATTATTTACTAACAAAAGTTTTCAAAAATTAATAATTTACTTTTTAAATTATTTGATCTTAGAAAGTAACCGTTTACATTTTGGTAGTAAAACAACAAATTAAGAAGTAGTTCCACATTTTGAAAAGAGAAGTTATTTAGTTTTAAACATAACAGTGAAAAAATTATTTTAAAAATTTTGTGCTAATACGGCATTTTAATATTTAAAGGACTATTTCCCATTTCTTCCCAATAAATTTGCGCTTTATCACAAATATTATTTTTGATATACACAATCACTGCATGAAGAGTAAATAAATGTTCAATGGTAATTAAAAAAGTAAACCAGAAAAGTTGTTTTCGATTAAATAAATAGTAACATTACAAAGAAATATATTTTTTTAATTTTTCTTAGCAGTTATTCAAAACAAAATATAAAAAATTACTAAAATTTCTTTTAAGTTATTATATTGAGAATTAAAATAAAAGGAAAATCTATTGTCTTTTGCAATTTTGTCAGTTAATCGATTAATTTTAATTTATTGCTTTGTATTTTGCAAAACGTCCAAAACAAATCTTTTGGAAAAGTAGTTTAAAAAGGCCAACAAAACCCCATATTTTTTCATTTGATACATACCATTTTTTTCTGACTTGAAATCAGTACAAATTTTTTAAAATATAACCAAAAAAAAACAATTATAATGCCAATATAATGGTTCAGTTGCTGCAACAAATTTTTTCGGATAATACTACCGAATTTTTGTTTAGGACAGCGAATTTCCGTTCTCGGAAATAACCCTATTGGAAATTTTAACAAACTGTCACCGAACTGGCCCCTTTATATGAAATAGACTGGTCACTTTTACATGGCGTTGTCATAGGAGGGGGAAATTGACCCCTTGTGACATGTCACTAGACAAATCCTAGGATAGATACAAACGAAATATTCCACTAGTACACCGAACCAATCCATTGGCTACACTCAAAAAAGTTTGACAGTTGTTTGTATAGTAATCAGTAGTTGTTATATTTAACGGAAATTACAGTTGTTTTTCTACAGAAAAATTCAAAACAACTTTTATGACGGTTATTTAAGATAACAACTAACGAAAAGTACTGTAATTTTGTAACAGTTGTTTAAAGCAGTTATTTTTAATATCATAATAAACAACTACCAAAACAGTAATTTTACAACAAACAGTTATTTTTGGTAGTTAATTAAAAAATAAAAAATGTCGTTGATCTTTTTTATTTAAAAATTCTTGTTTAGTTTATATTTGTTATTATTGTATATATATTTTGTTATTATTGTTATTATTGTATTTATATTTCTAGTTTGCAAATAAAAATCAGAAACTTGTATCTCCAATGCATAAAGCATAAAAACTGGAGAACGGTTTGGAATTTTTACTTCGAGTTTTTGTAATATTTTTTTGTGATATTTTTGTAATCGAAAGAAAAAAAATAGTTTTTTTATTAAAATATAACTTTTATAAACAAAAACATTTGACTATAAAAAACAGCAGTTTTTACCGATTTCGTCAGTTGTTTTGAAATTTTTTTAGTAAAAATTTCTCAGTTAATTTTACGACATTAGTAGTTATTTTTAATGCATTTGTTAGTTATTTTTCAGGAGGTAAAAATAACACAATTTTTAGTTATTTTAAATGTAAATACCTTTGTCGCCTTTTTAACTGCATATATCTTTGTTTTAACTGACATTTTCAGTAGATTCTACCGACAAACGTTAGTGAGTGTAATATGTTTTCTCTTTGCTAATATCTGATTTATTTCTGCCATAGAAAAACGTTCACATTCTGACTACTTTTTCCATTAAAAATGGTTTATATACAATTTTAAGGTTTTGGGAACCTTTTCTATCGAAAAACCCTCTGATTCTGGGAACTTTTCCTTTCGAAATTTCCACATAAAAACATTCAGATATTGTTGTTAGGACAATTGAAATTTTTTAATTTATTTATTTAATTTATTAATTTATTTAATCTATTTATTTAATGTATTTAATTTATTCAATAATTTATTTAATAATTTAAATAAATTATTAAATAATTTATTAAATAAATTATTAAATAAATTATTTAATAATATTTATTTAATTTATTTAATTTATTAACTTATTTAATTTATTTAATTTGTTTAATTTATTTAATTTATTTGATTTATTTTATTTATTTAATTTATTTAATTTATATAATTCATTTAATTTATTTAATTTATTTAGTTTATTTAATTTAATTTTTTCATTTAATTTATTTAATTTATCTAATTTATTTAATTTATTGAATTTATTTGATTTATTTAATTTATTTAATTCATTAAAATTTATTTTATTTATTTATTTTATTTGATTTATTTAATTTATTTATTTAATTTATTTCATTTTATTTAGTTTAATTTATTTGATTTATTTTATTTTATTATATTTTATTTATTTAATGTTGATAAGTAAGAGTGGAAGTACAGCTAATATAATAAATATACACTAAACCTGATATGCTATTTAGTATTTGTCTAATTTAGTATAAGTCGAATTCTATTAGTTTAACCATAACCATAAAGCGATTTTAATATTCGCTTCCCTTTTCTGTAATTTGCAAGGTGTATTGTAAGGCCTTATATATAAATTCTAAAGAACTACCTCTTTTCTCAAAAAAACAAGCTTGTGCTAAAAAGTATAAAGTAATTATAAAAAAATAAAATCTGATTTAAGCTATAAATTATCATGCAAGACGGTGGCTCAGTGGAAGAGTATCCGCCTGACACGCAGGAAGCCAGGGATCAAATCCCAACGAAACACATATGTAAGTTTTTTTTATTTATTTTAAAATTTAATTCGTAAATTCTATTTTGAGAATATCTATTTTTAGAAACTCGCTTATTCTTTTTATTATTAGAACACCTTCTTTTACTAAAAATCAAAGGTGTTCTGTAAGAAAAATAGTAACTAGCTACCATTGCGATTCCAAAGAATCGATTGCATTTAGTCTCACGCCTTGTTAAAAGAAACAAGTTGGTAATCCAATTGGGAAGGCGTTCTACCAAAAATACCTGATTCCCAACTCGATTCCCTATTTTGAAATTTTTTTGCTGGGATGATACATCGATGTTTTTCCCTCGAGGGGACTAATGGTTTGCTCTAAGGAGCATTGACCTCAAGAATCCCGTTCTAGTATTTATCCATATCTCAGTTGTTACCAACCTAATGTACAACCCTAATTTCAGAAAATTAAAGCTCGCAAAAAATCATTAAACTTTTACTAAGGAAGTTTTTCGATAAACCCAGCAAAATTTTTTATTTTTTTTTAGTTGCCGATTTAATTTTTTTTTCATTCGATTTTTCCTTTACAGCCAAACACTGGTCTCCTTGAGGCAAACAAATCGATATATCACACTTTAAAATCCGACTTTAAATGTCGAAGCTATAACGAAAAATTGAAAAAGGCGACCCCTACATTCGGCAAAAAAAAATTTTGGAATTGCCTTGCAAAAATATTTCACATTTGAAGGGTACCGCGCACTTTTTTTTTTGCCTGTATGGTGGTACGGTCTGAAAGTCTGTTTAGCTCTATCTCGCTTAGTTTTCGAGACATTTGATGAAGTGGAAAATGTTTAGTAAAAATTTCTGAGGGTCCCAGGCCCCACCATGGTCAATTTTTGGATAGAGATAATCTTTTAACGGTGGTATTATATGGTAAGTAGTAGTCGACATTATGATCAATTTTGGTCTATATCTCATAGATTTCGAGATATGGACCATTTTAAAACATCGGAAGGGAAAGAATTAGGGCCATCTTTACAAGTTCGGATACACTGGTGGTGCTATTTACCGGGTAATAACAGAAACATAAAAATCTTATATTTTAACAATAAATTCTATAAAATTTAACGAATGGGTTCTTAAAAATTAGTTACAAATAGTTTTGAAAATTAACACCCAAAATTAGGTAAAGTACTGAGGATTTTTAGTATACTGTTAATCGGTTTGAGAGATTTTTCTACTGACGTAATTATTTTAAGTGTATTGAAGTCGAAAACGCAGCTACTACCAATCACTGGTTGCTTCTGTTATCAATACAATCCACAATTCGGGTTGTTCAATTAAACCCCTATTTTCCTTCTATTAGCACATTTGGTTAGGATAACCGCATTTCCAGTCATCACTTTGGAAGATCAATAATTTTTTAATAAATTTAAAGGATTTTACTAATTTTATAGTATATTTACTAAATAAATGTTTTTATTGCCTTTACCGCTTTCCTAATTCCCAATAAAATATTTTTTATTTATATATCGCTATAGGTATTTGCAAATAAAACAGCCTGCCAGTAATATATTAGTATTCCTGATCAAATTCCAACCAAGCTTTTATCTGCGTAGAAATAGTATAATGACAGATATACTATGCGGTTATAGATGTTCTCCCAGTGTACAATTGGAGTCCGAAAAAATTCATAAAACAGCCCTTAGACCTCCTGAAATTGTAGATTTGTGGGGGTGTATTTCTTTACAGAATTTCCCAATTTTCTTATTTTGACACCAGATAACTTCTATTGAAAATCCATAAAATTGAGATCTATAACTCTGTGCTCGAATCGAATACTTTTTTCTAACAATACTGAAGGAAACACTAATTCGGGTCCAATGAATTCAGCGGTACTTACCGTTTTTCTGGGTAAGTGCTTTCAAAAAGTATATTTGCTTTTGAAAACTGTGGTACCCAAGACGGTTGTTGATATTCCACCAAAGAATCTTGGCTTAAAAATTATCAACATCGGGTAAAATTGGAAATTTTTTTGAGCAAATTTTTCTACAGCTCACAGTTACCAATGAATTTAAAAAAATCAAATACCCAAGTGAAAATGTTCATATATGGCCATATATGGCAACATATATGTGTTCATATATGGGTTCGGATCCGAAATTTGAGGGTATATGGCCATATATGGAGATATATGAATGCTCATATAAAATTTTTTTTTTATTTTTTAATAAAAATATTGCTTTTTTTATTCAAATTCAATGTAAATATTATAATTCTTACTGATGAAATTGTACATTTGAAAGAAATTGAGAAGTTATGAAATTTTTAATGGACATAAACATTTTACTTCAAGTTCATAAATTATTTTACGACTGTTTTTTGATAATTTAATGATTGTTTATAAACTAATAGAAAAAAGTGTGTACAAATTTTAGTTAAAGCTACTAAAAATTAGTTCAAAATGAAAAACTGCTGGATTAGCAGAGTATTTTTGGTAAATATAAATAAGATGGGAACAGCAAAAATAAAACTGTTTAATATATTTACAGAATTTGAGGTATAATTGAGCTTAATTTCAGTGATTAGAAAATAAAATTAAATTGTAGTAGTAGACAAAAAACATCACATAAAATTTAAAATTTTCAAAGTTCCTTTTTCGTTTTTTGTTTTTAATGGAAATACAAATCTAGCCTTCTGAAATCAACAGTTTAATTTTTTTAGCAAATATTTCTGTTGATTTGATAAACTGCTATTTGCATTGAACAAAATTTAACAAAAATTTTTTTTAGATACAACAGTTTGTTTTAGTCATTTTTAGTTTTCTAATATTTTGCAAAATTTTCTGCAGATTTTCTAAATTTAGCAGTTTTATTTTTGCTGTTTTTATCTTACTGCAACATTTTCAATTGTATTTCAAAATTTATCATTTTATTTCAGAAGTTATCAATTGTTTTTCAGATTTATCAATTGTATTTCAGAAATAATCAATTGAATTTCAGTTTCATCAATTGTATTGTAGAAATTATGAATTGTTTTTCAGATTTAACAATTGTATTTCAGAAATAATCAATTTATTTCCAGTTTTATAATTGCTTTTCAGAAATTATCAATTGATTTTCATATTTATCAATTGTATATCAGAAACTACCATTTGTATTTCAGAAATTATGAATTGTATGTCAGAAACTGAAAATTGTATTTCAGAAATTTATTAATTGTATTTCAGAAATTCGCAATTGCATTTCAGAAATTATCAAATGTATTTTACAAATAATTAATTATATTTCAGAAACTGGCAATTGTATTTTAGAAGTTGCCAATTGTATTTAAGAAATTATCACATGTATTGTATTTCAATATTTTTTGAATCCGCCATATATGGAATAATATATGAATTCATATATGAAGATATATGGAATATATGAACCAATATATGGACCCATAAATGCAGTATATTATCATATATGGATTCATAAATTTGAATGTATTTACCCATATATGCTTCCATACATAACATATATGTTCATATATGATCATACATTAAACCATATATGCTCATACATGAAACCATATATGATAATATATGAACATATATGAACATTTTCACCTGGGGACATAAACATTTTACATCAAGTTTAGAAAATATTTTATGACTGATTTTTGATTATTTAATGATTGTTTATACACTAATAGAAAAAAGTGTGTAAAAATTTTAGTTAAAGCTACTAAAAATTAGTTCAAAATGAAAAACTGCTGAATTATCAGAGTAGTTTTGCTAAATGTAAATAAAATAGGAACAGCAAAAATAAAACTATTTAATATATTTACAAAATTTGAGTTATAATTGAGCTAAATTTTAGTGATTAGAAAATAAAATTAAATTGTAGTACCCAGGTGAAAATGTTCATATATGTTCATATATTGTCATATATGGTTTAATGTATGAGCATATATGGTTTAATGTATGATCATATATGAACATAGATGTTATGTATGGAAGCATATATAGGTAAATACATTCAAATGTATGAATCCATATATGATAATATACTGCAATTATTGGTCCATATATTGGATCATGTATTCCATATATCTTCATATATGAATTCATATATTATTCCATATATTTTAAGTTTTTTTATCATGGGGGTAATTATGTGAGCGGATTCAAAAAATATTGAAATACAATACATTTGATAATTTCTTAAATACAATTGGCAATTTCTTAAAAACAATTGATTATTTATAAAATACATTTGATAATTTCTGAAATGCAATTGCGAATTTCTGAAATACTATTGCGAATTTCTGAAATACAATTAATAAATTTGTGAAATACAATTTTCAGTTTCTGAAATACAATTTATAATTTCTGAAATACAATTGGTAGTTTCTGATATACAATTGATAAATATGAAAATTAATTGATAATTTCGGAAAAGCAATTATAAAACTGGAAATAAATTGATTATTTCTGAAATACAATTGGTAAATCTGAAAAACAATTCATAACTTCTACAATACAATTGAGTAAACTGAAATTCAATTGATTATTTCTGAAATACAATTGATAAATCAGAAAAACAATTGATAACTTCTGAAATAAAATGATAAATTTTGAAATATAATTGAAAATGTTGCAGTAAGATAAAAACAGCAAAAATAAAACTGCTAAATTTAGAAAATCTGCAGAAAATTTTGCAAAATATTAGAAAACTAAAAATGACTAAAACAAACTGTTGTATCTAAAAAAATTTTTGTTAAATTTTGTTCAATGCAAATAGCAGTTTATAAAGTCAACAGAAATATTTGCTAAAAATATTAAACTGTTGATTTCAGAAGGCTAGATTTGTATTTCCATTAAAAACAAAAAACGAAAAAGAAACTTTGAAAATTTTAAATTTTATGTGATGTTTTTTGTCTACTACTAAGTACAATTTAATTTTATTTTCTAATCACTGAAATTTAGCTCAATTATAACTCAAATTTTGTAAATATATTAAACAGTTTTATTTTTGCTGTTCCTATCTTATTTATATTTAGCAAAACTACTCTGATAATTCAGTAGTTTTTCATTATGAACTAATTTTTAGTAGCTTTAACTAAAATTTTTACACACTTTTTTCTATTAGTGTATAAACAATCATTAAATAATCAAAAATCAGTCATAAAATATTTTCTAAACTTGAAGTAAAATGTTTATGTCCATTAAAAATTTCATAATTTCTCAATTTCATTCAAATGTACAAATTCATCAGTAACGTATGAATAGAATTATAATATTTACATTTAATTTGAATAAAAAAAACCAATATTTTTATTAAAAAATAAAAAAAATTTATATGAACATTCATATATCTCCATATATGGTCATATACCCTCAAATTTCGGATCCGAACCCATATATGAACCCATATATGGCCATATATGAACATTTTCACCTGGGTAGACAAAAAAACATCACATAAAATTTTAAATTTTCAAAGTTCCTTTTAGTTTTTTGTTTTTAATGGAAATACAAATCTAGCCTTCTGAAATCAACAGTTTATTATTTTTAGCAAATATTTTTGTTGATTTTATAAACTGCTATTTGCATTGAACAAAATTTAACAAAAATTTTTTTTAGATAAAACAGTTTGTTTTAGCCATTTTTAGTTTACTAATATTTTGCAAAATTTTCTGCCGATTTTCTAAATTTACAAGTTTTATTTTTGCTGTTTTTATCTTACTGCAACATTTTCAATTGTATTTTAAAATTTATCATTTTATTTCAGAAGTTATCAATTGTTTTTCTGATTTATCAATTGTATTTCAGAAATAATCAATTGAATTTCAGTTCACTCAATTGTATTGTAGAAGTTATGAATTGTTTTTCAGATCTACCAATTGTATTTCAGAAATAATCAATTTATTTCCAGTTTTATAATTGCTTTTCAGAATTTATCAATTGATTTTCATACTTATCAATTGTATATCAGAAACCACCAATTGCATATCAGAAATTATAAATTGTATTTCAGAAACTGAAAATTGTGGGGGAATATTTTAGTTGATCTCTTATTTTTAAGTAAATGAATGTTCTTTTAGTTTGACTCTAGATCATAAATTAATATCACTTTCTGTTTAAATTATTTTCAAATCAAAGAAAGATGATACAATTTTTACAAGTAAATTACAAAGAACAAAAATATTTGAAAGAAGTCGATAAGACCAGCAATACCGAATACGTATTTTCGGCTTTCGCTACAAAGCCATCATCAGTGTATTTCGTCTTGAGTGGGTTAATATTTAATGATTGTCTACTTATGTGACCGCTGAAAGAAAGTCGAATTTCTTATCAACAACTCAACTTAGACTAACATTAACAAAATTTTAACAATGCTATTTTTATCCTTTGTTATTATTACTCTATTTTGCTTTGAACCTTAATTCTTAAGAGATCTCAGCTGATTGTATTCAACTCTGTGTATGATAACCACAGATTTTTGAATTACAACGAACCGTTAAATTTAAATTTAAATGTATATTATTTAAATTATATTTTTGCACCGTTTCAATGTATTTTAAGATGAATGGGGAAATTGTATTTCAGAAATTTATTAATTGTATTTCAGAAATTCACAATTGCAGTTCAGAAATTATCAAATATATTTTACAAATAATCAATTGTATTTCTGAAACTGGCAACTGTATTTTAGAAATTGCGAATTGTATTTAAGAAATTATCAAATATATTGTATTTCAATATTTTTTGAATCCGCTCACGTAATTACCCCCATGACAAAAAAAACTTAAAAAATTACCCATATATGGAATAATATATGAGTTCATATATGAAGATATATGGAATATATGAACCAATATATGGACCAATAAATACAGTATATTATCATATATGGATTCATACATTTGAATGTATTTACCCATATATGCTTCCATACATAACATATATGTTCATATATGATCATACTTTAAACCATATATGCTCATACATGAACCATATATGACAATATATGAACATTTTCACCTGGGTATAGAAAATAAGAAATAATTTTTTTTCTATTTTGAATAAGTCGCCAAATCGTTTTTTTTTTTATCGTGCTAAAAATTTGTGTTTGTTTTTTTTCGTAAAATTACAATATAAACTCAAGGAAATAAATATACTTCGAAGGGCTGTTTTATTGTTTTTTACTTTTATTTGAAAGAAAAACAGTAAATTTATTTTAAATAACAATAATAATAATAACACTGTGAGACAAATGGTAGGGGTCAGTGATCGGGAAGGGTTCAAACTACCGGGGAAAGTTATATCGGTAAAAAAGAAGTTATACGCGTCCCGGCGTTTCGCTGGGTCACCTCTAGGAATCGAGATATATCGATTTGACCTTTGGTGGTCTTTTTTTGACATAACTCGAGAACCACTAGTCCGATTTTGCTCAAACAATTTTAAAAAAATTAAAAATTACAATTCCTTTAATCTGTTCATATAATGTTTTTCTATATACTCAACAGTTTTGCCGGTAAAAATAAATGTATGAAGAAAAAAATATTTTTTGCCTAAAATATTAAAAAAAAGTAATAAACAAAAGGTTATTGATTTTTATGGTAGCGGTAACAAACATTTATTTTTACCGGCAAAACTGTTGCGTATATAGAAAAACGTTATATGAACAGATTAAAGGAATTGTAATTTTTAATTTTTTTAAAATTGTTTGAGCAAAATCGGACTAGTGGTTCTCGAGTTATGTCAAAAAAAAGATATATCTAGATTCCTAGGGTTGACCCAGCGAAACGCCGGGACACGTATAACTTGTTTTTGCCCGATATAACATTTCCCGTTGGTTTCATCCCATCCCGATTTTGACTGTCGCATAGTGTAATGGTAATTCAGTAATAAAAAATTCACTATTTTAATGAAAACTAAAACCTTAATTTAAAACTACACCCTGAAAACAGATTCGGTGCTGACAACCCCATTTGTTGCCAATCGAATGGTGCAGTTACATCAAATGAATTTTTCGGTTGTGGCTGCCGAATTATTCTTTATACAACTGAAATTCTGTTGCCATAGTCAAATCCGTCCTGTCTCAATTGGTTTCTGTTGTCACAACTGAAAAATTCGGCTACCACAACCGAACCATGCGATTTTTTTTTTTTTTTTTAAAGAAAAGCAACACTCAGGAAATTCTTCCAATTAATTAACGTGTTGCTTCCTTTGGAAGGGATAGAGAAGAAGTTAAAGGTGGTGAAAGATGAAGGGCTTCAAATATGGCAACACTGTAATTGCGCGAGATGTTGAATTTTTTAGAACAGTTGTTGCGCGCCATCTGTCGGTGAGTTGGCGAACTTTGTTGAAGCTTTTTAGTTCATAACCCTGTTATATTATTTTACTTCGGTGGGGTTAAGTGCTATGGGAACACCGAAGGAGGACGCTGCGATATGTATGAGGGATAGAAAAAACTTATACATATTACTATTTTTCATAAATTGATGTTGCCTTGGTTGGGGCTCGATCCCACAACCTCACTTGTAACAGTCCAACGCGCTAACCATTACACCACAGCGCCCAAGTAAGGCTTTCAATGCAGTGTAACTATTAGGGTATTCAATCGATTAATCGTTATTCGATTAATCGATTGATTAATTTTTGGGAAAAATTGTTCGAATAATTTAAAATGTCCAAATTTCGAATAACGAATAATTCTAATAATTTCATACGATTAATCGATTAATCGAAACTAGTAGATAATTACAAAAATATTTAAAAAATGTAAATTTTTTATTAAGTAAATGTGCTAAACACTCAAAAATTTTTTAAAAAATTGTGATAAATAATTTGCTGTAGGCTTGTAACTATCCGGATTTAATTCTGGCCTAAGAAAATAATTAAGGGACGACCTTTAAGAATTTCTAGAAATATTTGTTAGCTTCAACTCAATGAGAATTTCATATTTTCAAGTTTTAAACATCTTAAATCCCAAAGAAAAAAAAACAACATAAAATTATCACAGCTTGCTTTGTCATGTTCTAAATTACTACCCTGTTGTTGTGACTTATCTAGTAAATTAGTGGTATCTATTTACGTATAATAAATTTTTAATTATTTTTTACGTCTTTTTAAACGTTGATATTAAATGAAAGCATTAATAACTTTTGTAATTAGTGATTACTAGAATTATTAATTATAATTAATGGTCAATGTAATAAAGCTTGTTTAGTGAGCACTCTGAATTAATAAAATAAAGGGATGGAGGTACGGAAACGTAGAGGGAAAATCAATTCTCAACAGAATTCCTCTCTACATTTACGTTTTTTATGTATTCAATGCATTAAGGCTCCATTAGTCTGGTAGTATCGTAAAGTATCGTGTTAGCTGTTTACTTTTAATTAATGACAGTGTACACAACTACTTAGTTTGGAAGTACATTTGAGGTAAGAAAATCTATTGAAAATATATTTCTACCTCACGATACAAATTAATGTACGGGGTCTTATATTCTTCCTTCGGGTGTGGATCTCCCCGATTTGGATAAAATTTTAATATGTGAAAGAGGAGACAGACAAAATAAAAATATTGACAAAATCTTTTCTCAATTATTAATTATTTTTAATTTTTATGAATTTCAGAAGAGTTACTGAATTTATTTTTGTTCCTTTTTTTAAACAAAATTATTAAAAACATAACAAGTGTATGTATGTTATTTTACAGAAAATTTTTTCGATTAATCGATTAATTTTAAAATTTTCTTCGATTAACCGGTTAAGAAAAAACCCCGAATAATTATTTACACGATTAATCGATTAAAATAAAAAGCCGATTAATTGAGTACCCTAGTAACTATGTAATTCATTGTTTTCTTTCCTATTAAGATTTCTGTTATTGTCTATTACTTAGAAATAATCAAAATCAGACACATACAAACATTCCATTTTTAGATTTTTGTTTATCTTCCAATACATCCAAACTATAGAAACTTAAGTCAATAAATGCTACATAATATGAAAAATGTAATTTTTTTGTGTTTTGGAAGTATATTTCTTTCCTTGAGTGTATTTCAAAAATATTTAAAAACTAAATTTGTTTTACGAATTTAATATCAAATTGTTTTAATACCAAATAGTATGTAAATAACACATATTGACTTGATCAGTAACATACAATTTTATTACTCCATGCAAGGTTTGAAATCCCTAGTGCGTATGATTATTATTAATACACTACATCTATAATAATCATACGCCTTAGTGGATATCTAATTTCTACATTTATTTTGTAAAAAATTTGGAATTTATTCCCAGATTTGCATTAAATAAAGTCAAAATAGCCAAATGTCGTACGCATTAAAACTTGAAATTGCGAGGGCGGATCAATAAGTCCGTGACTTTTTGAATGAAACACACACTTAAAATATTTTGTTCGTAAAGACCGCTGCAAATGTAAATTAAAACAAATGAAATTTCACTTGAAAACAGGACTACTAACATTTCGTTAAATTCAACTTAAATTTTCTATTGCTTTTGACTGTTAATAAAGTGAACCACAAAATTTACTTATATTGATTTTATTTCGTTTATTAAAAAAAAAAGAAAAACAAACGACTGCATAAAATGAATGTTACGAATTTTCAGCATTTTATGTTATTTGTTTTTTTTAATAACTTACACTCACAATATTTTATCGTTAAAAACAACCTAAAATACATATCAAATTAATTGAAAACACAATTAAAAAAAGGACTACTGATTTTTCATTATATTCAAACCATTTTGCTATTTATTTTCAAACATTGTTTAAACAATCCATAAAAGAAATAAAAATAATTGAAAAGTCTGTTAAAACAATCATCAATTATTAACTGACAAAACGTAAAAAAAAACGATTTTTTGGTTTGTTTTTTCATATTCGAAAGTTTTTTTTTTTTTGTTTCAATTTTCAAAACACTGCACACATAACACACACGTACTTTGTTTATTTAATTTCTCTTTAATTTAATTTTCTTTCGTTTTAAATTCAAAGCAATTTTGTTTTGTTCCAACACCAGACACGATTCGAACCAACGACCTTTGGTTTAGAAGTTCATCGCCTTACCCCTTGAGCCAAACTATATTGATACAAATAGTTTTTTTTTATAATACAAATTGTTTTTAATTTATTTGAATTTATCTTTTTAAATTTCAAATTACCCATCACACATAAATATAATAGTTAAAAGAAATGCCCTAAATGTAACAACGAACATGCTGCTCTTTTCAAATTTTTGGTATATAAATTTAATGCTTAATGCAGAAAGGCCCTAACTGGAATTAATATTCCAATAGAGGAAATGGAAATCTGAAAAACTTAGATTATACTTTTTATTTTATTGTTTTTGTATTAATATAAAGTTTCATTCTGAGAAACAATATTTCCACCGCTTTTATATTTTTATTGCCTTCCCCTCTATAGAAATTAAGAATAAAGATACACTGAGAGAATTATCTGCATGATATTAATGAATTTTTGCATAAAATCGATAAAGTTTCACGGGAACTCGTCCATTGATACCTTTCATTGAATTAATGGAATTTTTCATAAAATATTATCAAACATTTCATTTTATTTGCTTAAAGTTTCATACGCTCCATGAAAAAGTTTCACTAAAACTATATTCATAAAATATACGAAGCTTTTCACAAATTTTTCATTTATATTGTTTAGAAAACTTCAACAGTTTACTGAAAATTTCACTAAAACTTGTCCAGCAAAATTCTCTCTGTGTAGCGTCTTTCTTTATTAAGCCATCGCTATTAAACTTTGGAGCAAAATTGCACAAAAATATTTTTATCATAAAATTATTTAATATTCTAAAATCATCCTGCTTGACGACAATTATCTTAAAAGTGACAATACTCTCTAAATTAGATGAGAATAAGATTAGTCGACTGACTAGAAATACCAATTTACATAAATCAAAGTCCCTAGAATTTAGTGTTTAACTGCAGTTATAAAATTTAATTTTAATTAAGAAGAACTTGCGTTATATTTAATTTTTGATTTTTTAAGTTAAATTTTCATTTGAATAAAATTTATAACCCTGTATTTATTAAATTTCTCACATGCATAAAACTTTTTGAGAATAAAAAAAAATTCATAAAATATAAAATCTTTCGTTTTTACTTCCACACAAAATTAAAAATTAAAACGCTGTAAAAAAATTCCCCTCAAAGGGCATTATAAAAAGCTTGTTTTTAAATTTTATTTTAGTATTTTATATTTTTAGTTTTTATAACGATTTGTATGGTGAACATTTAAAATGATTTGTATGGTACATATTTTAGTCGTATATGCCGACCCTATTGCTAGCAGCTGACATCATCGAGATTTCTTCACATTTTTACAACCCGGCAACCCCGTGACTATCAAATCAATTTAAACATTAAAGGATAATTGAAAAGTCTGTTAAAACAATCGTTAATTTTTAACTGAAAACCGAAAATATTTGAATTTTTGTTTTAAAACAGAAAACAACGAAATTATTTAAATTATTTTTTCTAAAAATAGAAATCTAAAAATAGATTATTTGACTGAAAATATCAACTCCTACAGACGATAAATATTTCTTGTAGTTTGTTTTTTATTGACGAATATAAAAAGTTAAACAATATGTTTCAATGTATTTCAATTGAATCTTCAATTGAAAACAAACTTTACCTATTACTTTCCAAATAAACCTCAATCGGTTATGGAAAATATATTGTGAGTGTACGAATGTAGTTTAAATTTACATTTCTTCTACAAATGAATATTATTTTCATTTAAAGTAACTTCACTGAAATACTACTTGAATAATTAAAAAATTCTGATGGCAGAATTTCTGTGAGTGCAGTTTTTTGTGGCTAAAAAGTTTTTATTTTTCAACATCGTCTGCTTTTAGCTCAATACAATTAGCTCAACGTATCTCCATTTTTTTTTATTCATCCCAAAAAATAAAATTTCATGAGGTCCTTAAAATAGGCATTTGTTTGAGCAATAAATTCATCGTTGGAGGTAAATCTCTTTCCACCGAGCCATTTCTTTAGGTTTGGATATAGAAAATAGTCACTGGGGGCTCTAATCGTAGCCCAATGCATGTAATTTTGCCATCAAAAGTAACACATGTCCACCTGTGCATTGTCTTAATGAAAAAAAAAACTTTTTCTTGGTCAAATGGGGTTGTTTTTTTTTTTAATTGTCGTTGAATTGGTCAAATAAGTTGTCTGCCCTCCATTTATTGAATGTGGATTACCCTGCGTGCATCCCAAAAAACTGCCTCCATGACATTTTGCCCCACAAATCCACCTTTACCTTCTTGGCAGCCGGAGCAACGCATTGTTCAGACTGCTGCTTGGTCTACGGTGTTTTGTAATGGATCCATATTTCATACACAGTTAAAAAACGCCGCAAAAACTTACTCGAATTTCGGTTAAATAACTGCAAACAATACTTTGTAATAGTCACACGATTGCGTTTATGGTCAATTGAGAGCAAACGCGGCACCCGTCTCGCGAACCACTTTCTAAAAACCAACTGATCACTTAAAGCGAAACCATAGTACCATATGAAACGCATATGGTAAACTTTTTCATCACTTTTGGGTGTAACATACTGACTTCAATTAATCGTCCAGATCGTTCAGCATCACTAGTGTTTGTGCGACCACAATGAAGCTCAGTATACCACTGTTTTACCATTGTAGTTGATGGTGCAGGGTCCCCACAGTATTTATCAAGCTTTTTCTTGGTTTGAGTAACGTTTTTTTTTTCGTTTAAATAATGGTTCATGAGCTTTCATAATTCACATTTTACAAACCATGACATGGTTGTATGCTTTGAACACATTTTAAATGCAAAGTTAATGACGGAACTTGTTCAAAATTTGACAGTAGTCTACTAACAGATGGAAGCAGTGTTTCATTTCATATAACTGCGAGGTTAGTTCGAAAATTCACGGACTTATTGATCCACCCTTGCAAAACAAAATCAATAAGAGCAAGTGAAAAGATGAAAGTCGTACAAGTTGACCATATGACACCCTACACCACAATACAATTTGGGTCATATTCAGGGAAGTAGTGAATAGTGAAATTAGTAAAATATATGTATTATGTGCAAAAAATTGGGTCTTTATCATGTATGTATATTTGGTGTACACCAAAATCAGCACAAAGCAATTCTAAACGACAACACATAGTTTACGATATAATTCACTACAGACGTTTGGAAAATGTTTAAATAATTATAACGCCTTTTTAAACCACAAGGCTTAATGATTTTGTAGGTAATTTTTTTTCAGACAAAGGCACAGCAGAAATTACTGCTTGCTTAGAAGCAGTTTTGTCAGGGAAAGTTGAGCAGTGAAGCGATTACATTATGATGATATCATGCCTGATTTTTGTTCGAGATATTTTCGAGATCCGAAAAGGCATGAATTCACGGCTTTTAATTAGTGCTCCTGTTTTTCTTTTAAAATGTCGATAATTCATGGCTCCTAAGAAGTGCATATTTAAAGCTTTTCAACTATTTAAAATCATGCCTTCTTAAAAGCACAATATTCCTGCATATTTTTTCGTGAAGAGAAAATGCCTCTTATTTTTCGTAAAACCTAAAAAACTTTTCTCCGCATTTTAAAAAATTTTGATAAAAGAACTGCGAAAATATTTAAGCAATCAAAATGTATTGCTCATTTCATGCCTTTTTGAAGAGCACAGCAAAAAGCGATGTAAACAATTAATCAACTTAGGCCTTTCATTAGTGCTGTTTACGAAGTTATACATTTTTAGAAGCGGTAAAAGTAGCAGTAAGGAAGCAGTAAACGTTTTTACTACTTCCATATTTTTGCTGTGTGGTAGCGAATAAATTTAATACAACGAATAATTTAGAACTATAAATTTCATTTCATTTTGACCATTTTTGGCAAAAGTCCGAAACTTTGAGACAAAAATTCTAATAAAAGACTTCAACCGATTAAAAAAAAAAAATCTGTAATATATATGGGGGTCCACTTTTCGCTATATATAAAACATGCTTTCCTATCAACATTACCAATCAACATTAAGTATTAAAGACAAATCTTTGGTAAACCTATTAAAGTTGAAAAAAATAATAAACACTTTATATTTATACAGCCGAATGCATAAAGTTTCTAAACAGTTTAATTAAACGTTTTTAAACTAATTTGGCAAAAAGAGTATACATAATTCGTTCAATAACGAACAATTTAACAATCTGTTAAAGTAGAGTTAAGCCTAAAATAAGCGTTTCATAAAGTTTGGAAAACTCGTTTGAAACCAAAAATATTGATTTTTCATTTATTTAAAGACTTTTTCAAGGGCCATCCACTCAATATTAAGTAGAATCTAACCTTTTGTAGTCAAAAAATTTAAAAAACTTGGAACAGTTGCACTATTTAAATAATTTTTAATTAAATTTTCTCAAATTGTCGTACAAATAAAATAAAAAATAAATTAAACAAATTAGTAATGTTGATATAATGAAAACATATTCGTCATTCGAATACTTTCAGTATTCGTAGTATTAAACTGTCTTTAAAATATTATTTTTCCCTATTGCATATCCAAGATACGTACAAAAATTAGTTTTATCAAGTTTCGATTTATTATAAATTATTTTTATTGATAAAATCTTCAAAACAAAATTATTCACCATTCATTATGAATCCCTAACAATTTATTTGAAAGAGGGGACACATTATATAATTGTATTTCCAGAATAAAACGAGAAATTAACAAACTGTTATTCAACGATTATGCATGACATTTTTTAATAAGGAAAAATAATACCTTAGCAATTGTATTTCTTAACGGAAAATTAAGAAAAGTTTATGAATTAGAGCCATAATATTAACAAAACCTTCTAGAAACTAACGCGAAGAATTTACATTAGTTTTGATAATGTAGCTATAAGAGTTGAGTTTTCTAAGTTTATAATTGCCCACGTTGAAAGTTAACATTCATGTGTAATGACAAAAGTCGGTTCTCGTGTTTTGCCTACATAAATTATGAATATTTTTATTAAACTTATATTCTCATTATTAAAATTTATCGGAATTATTATATTAATATAAAACATACCTAATTTAGCACTACGCCATCTTGTAGTCAATATGACATCACTAATAATATACTACGAGAAGATACAACACTGTCACATTTATTTTTTGCTTAATGTTACTAATGTGTAACTGATTCTAATATATTATAAGTTAAAATTATCGGTTTATTGTGGGTCGGGTATTGGAGAAACCTGAGGTTATCCCTTAGCTTTTCTCTCCTTGGTGTTTTTTTTTTTACGTAATCTGCGCTCCCTCCCTACGCATCCAGTTGCTAGGCTACTGAGTTTAGTCCTTAGATTTCCTCTCTTTTTCGTTTCTTTGGTACGGGGCTTGCTCTTACTCCGCTTCAAGTTGGTAGAAAAACTGAAACCGTGGGTTAAAATGTAGAGCGGCCAGAACAAACCGCTATACCCATATTATTCTACTCGCTAAAATGAAATATCATCGTTCGTAAATGTGTTGGTTAACTCTGTTTTTATTAAGAAATATTGAAAATAAATTAATAAAAAGAAGAACAAACTTTAAGAAAAAAAAAAAATAGAAACTCTTTTTTTAAAAATAATTCTAATGAACCCTGGACACCGCTGAGTTCTGTCCTAGCATACTAAATCGTTTCCTTACAAAGTTAATCTGTAATTTATCGCCTAAAATGAACTTTTGTGTTTTTGAGTTTTAAAGAGTAAACGGGTATATATGTATATCATAAGCATCGCAGATGGCACATCAAAAAAATCGTTCACCTAAGGTTTTACTCTCAATTATAAAATGCTTCATCCATATCAGTTTAAGATTGATTATATTCAAACGATATGAAAATACCTAATAAATAAGAAATGTATTTAAAAAAAATTCTTTCTGAAACATCTCCTTACAAATTACTATATACTAAAACTTATATCTTAACCCTCTGTTGACATTTTTATTGAATTTTAAGTAAAGGACAAAAATTTACATAAAAATATAATTTTCAATAATCTTTTTATACTAAAAGCTTTATATATTAAGGTGTCCCCTAAACTACAGGTTGGTAAATTTTGTTTCGTCACAAATATTCGAATTGGAAAAAAATGGAAATGTGACCCAGTAACAAATCACATGCAATGCACCTCTGTTCTTTAGAATAAAAATTCTGCTATTGCAATACACATTTTCGGATAAACTTTGGATTGCTGAATGCAAATTTGGCAGGAAAATAAGTTTTTAGTTAAGCATTTTCGATAAATTTCAATTTTTGAATGCAAGTTTCAAAAAATTTCAATATCCTTGTAAACTGATAGTAAATACCTCCTTTAAACTGATAGTAAATACCTCCTAGCTATTGGAATTGAGAAAAAAATAATTGAGTTAAGACGACCATATTTCAGAACTAGGGCGTGCAAAGTTTAAGGTTATAATGTCTTCCTAAATGAAATTGGTGGCCATATAGAAGAACTGGTAGCCCTTTAGGAAACTTATAAGAGTTTTTTTTTATTTATTTAATTGTCAATGCAAAATGAAGACACTGATATATTTGCTATATGGTGAAAAGTTCCATACAAATAAACCCGAAATTTTCCTATCTTTAAATTGTCTGAGTTTTTTTTTTAATGAGGCCCTTGCGCTGCTTAATAAAATTTGATTTTAAAAAAAGCATTTAACAAATGTTGTAATTTTTTACAGTTTTAGGAATATTAAGTTAATCTCAAGTCATTAGGGATGGGATACGATCATCACAAACTTATATAGAATTAGAGTAAATTCTTTAATATTTGTATTTTTCGCATTTGTCATTTGCAGTTATTTATAGAATTGGCTTAAACTTAGTTTTTTGGTAACTAGCAATTCCGCGTTAAAAAGGAGTTTTAAAATTCAAATATTTTACGGACTTTTCAAAAAATTGTTGAGAATGTGGTTTAATATCGGGAGTTAATTTTGCGATGAAGTAAATCGATAACACAAAAAAAAATATTTTTGTTCATTTCTACACATACACCCAGAAAGCAGATTCGTACTTACAACCGAATTTATTGCCAATCGAATGTTTCGGTTGGGATAACAGAATTTTTCAGTTGTGACTACCGAATTATTATTGGGGCATTAGAAATTCGGTTGCCATTATCAAATGACTTTTGACTCCACTGATATTCAGTTGCCACAACTGAAAATTTCGATTACCACAGCCGAATCATTCGATTGGCAACAAATTCGGTTGTAAGCACGAATCTGTTTTCTCTGTGTAAAACACAGATTCGTAGTGCCAAACGAATTTTTCGCCATCCGATTTTTGGTAGTTCCAGGTACTGATTTCTTTTAATGGTTTTTTATTTGCGCTTATCTTTTGTTATTATATTCGTTGATGTTTAGGTTCATATTTTAAGTCGATTCCTTTGCATTTATTTATGCGAACTTTTTTTTGAAACTTGCGCCTATTTTGTGCGAGGAAAAAAAATGCAAGTTTTATGTATTTTACATTTATTCGACTTTATTTGTTAAAAAATTTAGCATATTAATTAGATTTTTATTACTTAGTGGAATAGCTATTATTTTTATACCCTACACCACTATGTGGTCAGGGTATTATAAGTTTGTGCTGATGTTTGTAACACCAAAAAATATTGGTCGTAGACCCACCTTATAGTATACCGATCGGTTCAGAATTTTTTTTTATTTCGATTTAACGATGTCCGTCTGTCCGTCCGTCCGTCCGTCCGTCCGTCCGTCCGTCCGTCCGTCCGTCCGTCCGTCTGTCTGTCTGTCCATGCAATCTTGTACGCACTCTACAGGTCGCACCTATTAAGATATTTCGATGAAATTTGGTACATAGACCTATGTTGGCCCAAGGACGAACAAGTTTGATTTTTTTGAACATCGGTCCATGTTTAGACCTAGTGCCCATATAAGGGTCCTACCAAAATTATATTGTTTATACGCTGCAGGTCGTAAATATTAAGATATTTTGATGAAATTTGGTACACAGACCTATATTGGCCCAATAACGCAGCCTATTGATTTTGGTGAACATCGGTCCATGTTTAGACCTAGTGCCCATATAAGGGTCCTACCAAAATTATACTCTTTATACGCTGCAGGTCGTAAATATTAAGATATTTTGACGAAATTTGGTACACAGACCTATGTTAGCCCAATAACGCAGCCTATTGATTTTGGTGAACATCGGTCCATGTTTAGACCTAGTGCCCATATAAGGGTCCTACCAAAATTATACTCTTTATACGCTGCAGGTCGTAAATATTAAGATATTTTGATGAAATTTGGTACACAGCCCTACATTGGCCCAATAACGCAGCCTATTGATTTTGGTGAACATCGGTCCATGTTTAGACCTAGTGCCCATATAAGGGTCCTACCAAAATTATACTGTTTATACGCTGCAGGTCGTAAATATTAAGATATTTTGATGAAATTTGGTACACAGACCTATATTGGCCCAATAACGCAGCCTATTGATTTTGGTGAACATCGGTCCATGTTTAGACCTAGTGCCCATATAAGGGTCCTACCAAAATTATACTCTTTATACGCTGCAGGTCGTAAATATTAAGATATTTTGACGAAATTTGGTACACAGACCTATGTTAGCCCAATAACGCAGCCTATTGATTTTGGTGCACATCGGTCCATGTTTAGACCTAGTGCCCATATAAGGGTCCTACGAAAATTATACTCTTTATACGCTGCAGGTCGTAAATATTAAGATATTTTGATGAAATTTGGTACACAGCCCTACATTGGCCCAATAACGCAGCCTGTTGATTTTGGTGAACATCGGTCCATGTTTAGACCTAGTGCCCATATAAGGGTCCTACCAAAATTATACTGTTTATACGCTGCAGGTCGTAAATATTAAGATATTTTGATGAAATTTGGTACACAGACCTATATTGGCCCAATAACGCAGCCTATTGATTTTGGTGAACATCGGTCCATGTTTAGACCTAGTGCCCATATAAGGGTCCTACCAAAATTATAATCTTTATACGCTGCAGGTCGTAAATATTAAGATATTTTGACGAAATTTGGTACACAGACCTATGTTAGCCCAATAACGCAGCCTATTGATTTTGGTGAACATCGGTCCATGTTTAGACCTAGTGCCCATATAAGGGTCCTACCAAAATTATACTCTTTATACGCTGCAGGTCGTAAATATTAAGATATTTTGATGAAATTTGGTACACAGCCCTACATTGGCCCAATAACGCAGCCTATTGATTTTGGTGAACATCGGTCCATGTTTAGACCTAGTGCCCATATAAGGGTCCTACCAAAATTATACTGTTTATACGCTGCAGGTCGTAAATATTAAGATATTTTGAGGAAATTTGGTACACAGACCTATATTGGCCCAATAACGCAGCCTATTGATTTTGGTGAACATCGGTCCATGTTTAGACCTAGTGCCCATATAAGGGTCCCCCCCAAAATTATATTGTTTATACGCTGCAGGTCGGAAATATTAAGATATTTTGATGAAATTTGGTACATAGACCTATGTTGGCCCAAGGACGAAGCCTATTAATTTTGGTGAACATCGGTCCATGTTTAGAACTAGTGCCCATATAAGGGTCCCCCCAAAATTGGCTTGGTTACAAACTGCAGGTCGCAAATATTAAGATATTTTAATGAAATTTGGTGCGCTGACTCACATTATAGAAAATTTTGACATAAGCCCTATTTTAACCCATTCGAATTTCGGATCCAAACAATACACCAGAGTGGTGTAGGGTATTGTATAGTCGGCATGCCCGACTTTAACCTTTTTACTCGTTAAGTACTCCTTTCATTCGTGAAGTCACGGAATACATGAGCGCAACCAATTTTGTGAAGGTATGCCTTGCTACACCTGTTTGGCAACAATTTCGAAATCCGTCCCGTTGTATGCGCCTCAAAAAAAACCTTTCATATGATAGCCATATTTTGTAAGTTGTCTTAAGCTAAAATGCAAAATTTTTCCAAAAACTAAAAAATTACCTTCTTTTAAACGGTCCAGCTCATGAAATCTCAATGCAAGACACGAAATATTTTGGTAAAAATTATTTAAAATTTTCGAAACTTTCGAAAGGATAAAATTTTTTTTTAATTCTACAACAAATGAGATATTTAGTAATTTAAGGAACCCCTTAATATACAAATTTATTTTGTGTTCTGGATAGTTACACTTACCTTTTTTCTGCTTTAAAAGTGCATTAGTATTAATGGCCAGGATATGCTCTCCTGTGTACACCAACAGTAGTAAAAGTTGTAGTGCAAATGTTTATAAGTAAGTTAAAGTTAAATCCTTAACGGTAGTAAATAAAAAAAAACTATATATCCTTAAATAGAGACAATATGGCCATTAAAAACCATATAAAATATAAAAAAGAAAAAAAATGACTGAAACAACAGCATGGATTTAACGATGATGAAACATCTTTGCATATTAAATAAGCACAAGGATGACAACGACGATGACGATGTTGATGAGGAACAAAAAAACGAAAGTAGCAGTTGAAGGAAGCAAATAATGCAGGCTTTAGCACTTGACTTTTTAAGAGCCACAGTATAGTTGTAATAAAAAACACACATACAAACACATTTTATTAGATTTTGTAGAGAAAAGAACAAAAACAGCTTTGATTACACTTGATGCATATAAATTATAGAAATTATTTTGTAGGCTTGATTTTGCTTGTTTTTTTCTTACTTCGACTCTAAGGATATTTTTTCAATTATTTTAGTTAAGATATTTTATTGAATTTATTATCATTATTAGGATGCTTTTTAAAGAAATTTTCTTGAAATTTAAAGTAGATTTGGATTGTGTAAATTTACTGCATTTTTCAACTTTTTTACTTTTTTAACACTATTACTAAAAACAGGCTATAATTTAAATTTGTTTTAACTTTTAAATTGTGTTGTTTATTTTTATATTTATATTAATCCTTAGAGTAGATTTTCTTTATTTTAATATATGTATATCTTAATCTCTTTATAAGAATTTATTTTTATTAAATTTTGCTTAATCCTTAGTAGAGACTTGTGTTTTTTTTTATTTAATTTAACACCTTAAAGTAGACTTGGTTTTTAATAACTTTTTGTGTCACAATCTTTTCTTTTTCTAAAAGTTTTTAAAGAAATTTTCTTTTTTCGTTACCATGTGCTGCCACAAGAAATTTTACTTATGTTTTACTTCTTTGTTGATATCTTTTTAACTTTTTTGTTTAAAAAACATGTTAATTTTAAAGATCTTGTTGCTTTTCTTTATGCTGCTGCTGGTGTTCTGTTTTAGCAAATAAACCATTAAAAAATTTATAAGAATAACATTAAAATGTCCTTTGGGTGTTGTAAAATATCTTGTCTTTTTTTAATAAGAAAAACCTTGAAATTTGTTTTTAGATAAAACTTTCCAGGTGATGTATGTATATTTTTTTAAATAAGCCTTAAAGTAGGCATTAATTTTATATTTATATTTAAACACTTGATTTCTGCAGTACTTTTTTATGAATTTGGAATTATTTTCACTTAATTCAATTAAAACATTTCTTAAGTTTTATTTTTATAAAAAAAAAACGGCACATACGAATGAATTTCTGGTTTAAAAATATACTGAGTTTTCGAAAATCCGTTAAATCTATCTAAATTTAAGGGATATTTATTAACAAACCGAAAATTTTGTCCAAAATTTAAACTAGTTTACACAATAACATATATTTGTATAAATCTGTTTTGTTTTTTTTTTTATTAACAATTTGTCTCAAAATGCATTTATTAAAAGATTTTTGTTTTTCACTTATCTAAGTTTTGTATAACTGGAACACAATATTTTATTTTTAATTATTTTTTGTTACCACAAACATGTATATAATTGCATTGAATTTTAACTACTTTAAATTTTCGTTGAATTTAAATCTAGATTTTACCAAAAATATATAAATTATTATCTTGAATTTTTAAAGCTTTTTTAAGCCATAAATTTTCGTTCGCAAAATTTATATTTTAAAAATATTTTTACGTTCACAGTTATTAAACCACACTCATATATATTATTCGCTCGTAAAAGTATGCTTTTATTTCTATGGTTTTTAAATGCACGAAAGTATGTTTTATATGGTGTGTTTATACTTTATTCACATAAACTCAATTTTTTTATGTTGTTTAGTGTTTGACATATTTTTTTTTATATATTTATAAAGAATTTCAATTTTTAAGCAGTTTTTTTAACAATCTTTAGGAATTTTTGATTTGAATTTAAAATACAAGTATAAATATGTATGCAATTTATAACTCAACACAAATTATCAAAGATTTTATTTGGGGGTTCATGCAACAATCCAATTTTTATTCCCGATTTTTTTTTTATATTATATTTTTGTTCTTTTATAATTTTTATTTATTTTTCTGTAAATAGAGATTAAAAATTAATAAGTTTCCGTTTTTCTGTATATTTCGAACAGTTTCCTTTAAATCTTTAATCGCTAGGAAAAACTATAAAAAAAATCGTAAGACTTGGATACATATTTCGGTGTCCCGATATATTGTGTGCTTCTCTATAAAACAGAGGCTCAATATGCTTTTATTTTATATATTTTATATATTTTAGTTTTTCATATATTTAAGCAACCAAATGATGCATATTAAGTAGCTAAATACGGAAAATATAAAGAAAATTGTTTTTAGGGCTACTTTTAGGCAGGGTTGGAAAATGCTATGCAGCGATCGCAAATTCAAATTATTTTATTCAAAAAGCTCGGAGCATAGACTCAAAATAATATGTCTGTTTTTTTGGCTAAAAAAAAATTTTTGATTTTAACCCTTTCACCACTAACTTTTTGTTTTTGGATGTATCCCTTCAATTACACACATAGAGTAATTTTCCCTGTTTATAGTAGGAGTATAGTTTCCTACTATAAGTTGGGTAAATTTCAAGATAATTTAATTAGAGTGTAGGCTGTGATTAAAACAATTCAATTAGCCACACTCATCTAAATGCTGACCGTGGTGTTTCTCATTAAAGAGGGGTATCGACTATTTTTTTCGATTTTTTTTTATTTGGGTAGAGCGTACTATAAAAAAATTCGGGGAAATAAAATTTTCACATGTTTTTTTGTAAAATATGTTTTAGTCTCAAGTAATATTCTAAGCGTTAAATTTGTGCATAATATTTTTTGCAGTTTTATTTATTTTTTTTTTTTTTTGTTTAATTATTTTGTATACTATATCGCATAACAAAAAGATACAAACTACATCCAAAGATGGAAGGATTGCATGCAGTCTTTAAAGAAAAGCCAATTACGATTTCTCGATAGTGGGCGAAGGCACGTTATATGGGGCAGGTACGGATGGCTTTTTATAAGTCATAAAAGTAATCAATGTAGATAAAAAATAAATACAAAACAAATTAAAAAATGTATGAAATAAAAGCATTTTGGCTGAAATGAAATGTCTAGTAAATTCTCTACCATCGTTTTTAAGAATATTTGGGTTAATATATAAAATACTCTTTAACCGATTCTTCCCAAATTTGCTACACATGTAGAAAACTGTGAAATATAAATTTTATTCATACACTGTTTTTTGAAATTTTCCTCTTTTCTTAGCGTAAAATTAATTTTAAACATTTAGTTAGAATATTGTTCTACCTCAAGTCCAAATTCTAATATGATATTGTCCTATTAGATTTTAATTGTTGCTTCAAAAAATTAATTTTAAACTTTAAACGCGTTTTCCCACAACCTTGAGTTCAAAATCGGCTGCCACTGTACAGACGGGTTAACCGATTTCGATCCGGATTTTTTCTTTCGTAGGCAACAAAAAACTCTAGGCCTTATCGTGGCCCTTTTTTTAAATTTTGTTCAAATAAATTTTATATCGAAAAACAAAAATGCGTTTTCTTGTCTTTTTTGGAAATTTTAAGTTTTTGTGGCAATTTTGTTAAAAAAAATGAAAAAAAAAATGTCAAAAATAAAAATCGGGCCACGGTAGGGACTAAAGAATTTATCGGGAATTAAAAAACACTTTACATTTTTATTCTCCGATAGCACTATGCGACAGTCAAAATCAGGATGGGATGAAACCAACGGGAAATGTTATATCGTTCAAAAACAAGTTATACGTGTCCCGGCGTTTCGATGGGTCACCCCTAGGAATCGAGATATATTTTTTTTGACATAACTCGAGAACCACTAGTCCGATTTTGCTCAAACAATTTTAAAAAAATTAAAAATTACAATTCCTTTAATCTGTTCATATAACGCTTTTCTATATACTCAACAGTTTTGCCGGTAAAAATAAATGTTTGTTACCGCTACCATAAAAATCAATAACCTTTTGTTTATTACTTTTTTTTAATATTTTAGGCAAAAAATATTTTTTTCTTCATACATTTATTTTTACCGGCAAAACTGTTGAGTATATAGAAAAACGTTATATGAACAGATTAAAGGAATTGTAATTTTTAATTTTTTTAAAATTGTTTGAGCAAAATCGGACTAGTGGTTCTCGAGTTATGTCAAAAAAAAAGACCACCAAAGGTCAAATCGATATATCTCGATTCCTAGGGGTGACCCAGCGAAACCCGGGACACGTATAACTTTTTTTTTACCGATATAACTTTCCCCGGTAGTTTGAACCCTTCCCGATCACTGACCCCTACCATTTGTCTCACAGTGTAATTAATGAAGGCCAAAAAAGGCCAATAATGAAGTGGCAACTCTGTAGATTTTGGCTGGCAGACTTTAAAACTAATAATTTTTCGAAATACTACAAAAACATGTGTTTTAAACAGAAAAAAAAAATTATGAAAATATTGTTATTTATTTTTTTTAACAACCATTCAAATATGCCCTTTAAAATGCTGTTGTTACAGTATTTACTCCCCTTAAGAGTTGATGCTACGAGTCATAGCCTGTGTAGAGAGCTGCCGGTTGGATTCCTGGTCATGGCATACACAATAAGTTTTTTGTATATAGACAATTTAACAATTAAAAATAATTTGATGAATTGACACATAAAACTAACCACTGCCGAGTTCTTGGGTACGACGAAGCTGCGGCAGTTTGGTGATTCACTTTGTCGCTGATAAATTTTGCAATAAAAATGTTTTCTTCTCTTTTTCCTGATAATCAGCTTTAGTTTAAATTTAAATATTGGGACATTTTTAGCCTCTTGCCAACATGAGTTAACATGCCAGAAAAAGGCGATTTTTATACCCTACACCACTGTGTGGTCAGGGTATTATAAGTTTGTGCTGATGTTTGTAACACCAAAAAATATTGGTCGTAGACCCACCTTATAGTATACCGATCGGTTCAGAATTTTTTTTTTATTTCGATTTAACGATGTCCGTCTGTCCGTCCGTCCGTCTGTCTGTCTGTCTGTCTGTCTGTCTGTCTCTCTGTCCATGCAATCTTGTGCGCACTCTACAGGTCGCAAATATTAAGATTATTTGATGAAATTTGGTACGCAGACCTACGTTAGCCCAATAACGCAGCACATTGATTTTGGTGAACATCGGTCTATGTTTAGACCTAGTGCCCATATAAGGGTCCTACCAAAATTATACTTTTTATACGCTGCAGGTCGTAAATATTAAGATATTTTGATGAAATTTGGTACACGGACCTATATTGGCCCAATAACGCAGCCTATTGATTTTGGTGAACATCGGTCCATGTTTAGACCTAGTGCCCATATAAGGGTCCTACCAAAATTATACTGTTTATACGCTGCAGGTCGTAAATATTAAGATATTTTGATGAAATTTGGTACACAGACCTACATTGGCCCAATAACGCAGCCTATTGATTTTATTCGGTCCATGTTTAGACCTAGTGCCCATATAAGGGTCCTACCAAAATTATACTGTTTATACGCTGCAGGTCGCAAATATTAAGATATTTTGATGAAATTTGGTACACAGACCTATATTGGCCCAATAACGTAGCCTATTGATTTTGGTGAACATCGGTCCATGTTTAGACCTAGTGCCCATATAAGGGTCCTACCAAAATTATTCTGTTTATACGCTGCAGGTCGCAAATATTAAGATATTTTGATGAAATTTGGTACACAGACCTACATTGGCCCAATAACGCAGCCTATTGATTTTGGTGAACATCGGTCCATGTTTAGACCTAGTGCCCATATAAGGGTTCCCCCAAAATTGGCTTGGTTACAAACTGCAGGTCGCAAATATTAAGATATTTTAATGAAATTTGGTGCGCTGACTCACATTATAGAAAATTTTGACACGAGCCCCATTTTAACCCATTCGAATTTCGGATCCAAACAGTACACCAGACTGGTGTAGGGTATTGTATAGTCGGCATGCCCGACTTTAACCTTTTTACTCGTTTATTCCTGAGTTTTTGTGGTCAGAAAGAACAATATCCGATAAACAATGAATGTTTTTTCTAAAACTGTATTTTTAAACAATTATTTTAACCCAAAAATAGGCAAATAGCGCTATTCCTTTAAAATTGCAAATCATATCCCTGCATATGTAAAACGTATAAAGGGATATCTTCAATTTTTTGTCGTTTATTCTCTAAGATTTATTTAATAAACTCAAGAACAGATATTACCAGGGCAAGTTTTTTTTGGCATTTGCCATTAAATGCCATTTTTGCCATTTTTTCACTTATTTTGTAAAAATGCCATTTTTACAAATCCTTGCCAAAAAAAAGCCATTTTGTGTATTTTTTTCGACTTTTCATTAAAAAATGCTAAAAAATTCAGTAAAAACCCTTTAAACAATTTCACTGGAATTCAAGTTGAAATAAAGTTCAATTCCAGCCCTGATTTCCAGTTTCAAGGCTTGAATACAACTTTCATTACATTTTATTTCAATAGCATACTCCAGCAAAAGGGAAACAGAAATTCAAGTTTGAAATATTTTTGTTAAATAAACAAGTGCTAGAATTTGAAATCTACTTGAACTCAAGGAAAATTTAAAGCACTTGAATTTTTAAAACCTATGTGCTTATTGGGAACTCAATCTTTGTATATAATTTTTGGAAAAAAATTTACAAAAAAACGATATTTTTTAATACTTAATAAAATTCCAGATTTTTTTTTTAAATCATACTAATATACGGCGAATGCACTTCATTGAAGTGAAAAATTTGCATAAAGATTTTTAAGGTGTCCTCACATTTTCAGCCACAACTTTTGAACCGCAAGACCGATTTTGATTATTTTTAACACGAAGCTTCTTGGTAGAGTAACAAACAACTTAACTAAATATCAACGGTAAACAAATCGAAAAATCGAGTGTTTTGGGGTGCTTGGAACCATCATTTTCTAACTCAAATAACCTAGCAAAATGGCTAGCACCACTAGATTCAGAGTACCCGAATTAGTTTTACCCACTGGGTGGCTCACCTGTCACGAAAAAAAGTCTCCGATTCATGCACAGTGTTACCAGGGGTAACTAATTTCACAAGCTTAATTTTTTATTAACTTTTAATTTTCAACATTTTTGAAAAAATCCGGAAAATTTGAGTCAAAAATTCTAAAAGAAGATCTCAACCGATTAAAAAAATAGATCTGGAATGTCTATGGGGGTCCACAACTTTCGCCAGCTATTACTGCAATAACCGATGGAGCAATACATGGCATGTTTTACAATATAACAACCAAAGAAGATATTTGCGAAAAACTCCATTTTTCATACATTTTTGTATGACGACATGTCTGAAATTTTAAATTATTTTTATGTGACTAGAATTTACTCTCAAAAAGAAAAAGTTTGATGCCAATATTGCCTATGTGCATTAGTCAGAGATTCCCAAATCTTTAAAAATATAGACCTTCGGGGAAATTCGTCTCAAACCTGAAGTAGGCCGAATATCGAAAAAAAGTCGAAACACCCCCTCACTTAAATATTATAGGGATTAGTATATATTAATTTGACCCTTAACCCAATATAGATCCCGATACAAAACCACATAAAAGTTTAACATTTTGTGTTATACCATAAATAAATAAGCAAGCATAAGCAGGTGTTTTATACACCGGTAAATTGGCCTCTCAAATACCTTTCATTTGAAACCAAATTACTTTGGACATAATTACTTTGGAACAAATAATTTCGGTTTATTTCATATTTGGAACAAATATGAAATAAACCGAAAAAAAAACGAAAAATTGGGTCATTTTTGACCCTACTTTTTAACCCCTAAACCTTCGCGGTTGCACTGAAAGAAAAATATGTCAACTTAAGGCTTTTATTCTCTATCACATATATTTTATTATAGAGGGCTCAAAAAAAAGTATTAAACAACTTGGCGTGGATACCACTTTTCACTGAAGTAATTTTTTTTAAACTTCTGCAGCCATCTTCATGTCACATCCGGTAGTTCTGAGATCATGCGCGGTTCCAGCAATTAATATAAGGGGAAAAATCATATGCCTCAGTGTCCAACTCAATGTATTTGTCTACGGTGGCTTATGATTTTTCCCCTTATATTAATTGCTGGAACCGCGCATGTCTGGGATCAGCCTCTATTTCTCAAAGATATTTTGAACAAGAACAATTATTTTCATTAAAGGTGGAAAAGTTATTAAGAAAAATGTTTGTTACACTTTTTAATGGCGCACTTCTTAATTGGAGAGAAACCTGGAACAGGTAAAGCAAAGCCACCCAAGAACGAAACCAAAGCCAAAAGTGTCGAGAAGCTATTGATGGTAATTTCAAAATTTCCGGCCGCGAATTGGCACAGGGCGTGCACTGTTCAGAAACTTTTGTTCGAAGATTTAAAGCTAAAGTTGTGCTTAAAACATTAAAAGTTCAGAAAGTTCCGGACAGACATGCCAAGGAGAACATTGATGCCAAAAAACGACCAAAAGTTCTCAAAAAAGATTCTTTTCAAAACTTTTAATGTTGTGTAATGGACTACAAAACTAACATTTTAGCAGACTTTTCGCAGCTGACATGTGAGGAATTTCATATGGCGGATAGTCGACGCAATATTCCTGAATATTATCGAACAAAAAAATAACCGAAATTTCCTAAAAAGTTCCTAGTATGGCTTGCTATTTTTAGCTGTGTAAAAAGTAGTCAATCTTTTGTTACATTGGGCTCAACAAACTCAGATATTTTTTTTTAGTTATTCTTCAATTACATAACCTATCTCAAAGGCTCATCAAAAGACATCACTTTCATTTCTAAGACAACACAATGCATTTACATTTTTCTGGCCAGATGTGGCATCTTCAGATTATAGTAAAATCACATTAGAACAATGAAAATAGTGTTATTTTCGCACCAAAAGAAAATAACACTCAAAACTGTTGAGTATATAGAAAAACGTTATATGAACAGATTAAAGGAATTGTAATTTTTAATTTTTTTAAATTGTTTGAGCAATATCGGACTAGTGGTTCTCGAGTTATGTCAAAAAAAAGATATATCTCGATTCCTAGGGGTGACCCAGCGAAACGCCGGGACACGTATAACTTGTTTTTGACTGATATAACATTTCCCGTTGGTTTCATCCCATCCCGATTTTGACTGTCGCATAGTGTTATTATATGTTTTAAAATAATGCATAAGGTAAGTAGGTTTCATTACTGGTAGTCCAAAAAATAATGATATGTCATTACCGTTTCTACACTGGGTTGCTTGGGAGTATCGCTATGGAGAGGACATTTACTCCCGAAAGGGAGATAGCCGCAACAAAATTTTTCTTCCAAGCGATACTATTTCGAAACATTTTCGTATTACAACACTGAGAGAATTATCTGCATGATATTAATGAATTTTTGCATAAAAATAACGAAGTTGCACCGGAACTCGTCCATTGAAACTTTTCATTGAATTAATGGAATTTTTCATAAAATGTTGTACAAAATTTCATTTCATTTATTAAAACTTTCATACACTCAATGAAAAAGTTTCATTAAAACTAGTTTCATAAAATATTTGAAGCTTTTTCATCATATTTATGAAATTTTTCATTTACTTTGTGAAGAAAACTTCATTAATTTACTGAAAATTTTCATTAAACCTCGTCCAGCAAAATTCTCTCTGTGAATGTTTGCAAGGATATTTATTTTAGTGTTACTTATTAGTTTGCTGTAAATAATTAAAACATCCATTCATAAAACTAATTTAAATTTTTTTAATTTAATTCTTATTTATGTCAGAATTTTATATAACCAAGTTTTGTGAAATTAAGGTTAAAGTTATCAAATATAAAATTATTAAAAAGCTAGACATAGAAAGTTTGATAATTTTTTATAGTTTTTTCTATAAACTTGCTTTGCTCCCAAAAGTATATTTCTATATTGCTTTCCCTGTAAATGCCCCAAAGCATGTTATACTTTTTTTCAATGCTTTTCAATGTATTAAAACTTAATTTTGATCATCCGAGTTTAATATTTGTATAAAAATGTATTACTATTTACTGTCTTAGTAGGAAACTCCAAAGTTGTTATAGTTAAAAAACAGGTATTTTACTAGTTTTTTAATTTATATTGGTGTTAGTGAAAATTTGTCATTTGTTACAATACATTGCCGTTTAACTTATCCCAGTAAAATTTCAATTTTCAAAAATACTTCTAAATTTTATAATGATGACTTTAAGTTTTAAGAATTATTGATTTAAAAAGGGTTTAAAACTTTAAATTTAAAATTTACTTAGTTATTATAAGTATTCCTAAAAGTATACTTTGTTTAGTATTAACCGAGGTTCTTCCTACTCTGCAGCATATTTTTAATTGATTTATTACTTCTGTTATATTTTTTCATATCTCCAAGTTCATATCGCTATTTAGATTGAAGAACTTTAAAGTAGAATTAAAATAAACTTTAAATTATTTTAAAATAATACAAACACAGAAAGTTTTGGTTTGTTTTTTATTTGCTTTTAAAATTATATTTGGGCCAGAAAGTATGCTTTATTTTTTTTTTGTTTTATCAAAAACTTCCTCAAAATATGTTACATTTAATATAGGGCTGACTTGTAATTTAAAAAGTTGCAGGAATATTTTCTATTGCCTTACTTACTGTAGTGTTTTCCTTCGTTTAACACTCTTCAAATGTATTCAGTTTCACTTTGATGTTTTGCATTTTGTGTTTGCACAAATGTAGCTTTTGTTATATAATTTTAAGTAGGCTTTTATTTTAGAATTTAACAAACAGCCTCTTAAGTATGCTTCATATTTTTTTTTAGTTTTTAAATTTTGTTTTGCATTATGTTATTTTATTTTTTAGATGTTTTTATATTGTGAAAAACCACTTGTTTGATTTACATTATATATTATTATAAGTATAAACTGTTAAATGTAGTGTTTAAAATTAAAAACTTGTTTTGTTATTTAACTTTTAACTCTAAATTAATATAAATGTTAAAAAAGTGTTCTTAAAAAAATACTATTTAATGCAAGTGGTTGCATATGGAACACATTTACTAAACTGCAAATAGGGTGGGAAATAAAAAAAAATGGATAATGTTAGCATTAACAATATGGGGTATCGGTTTAATGAAATTTTGATAAATTTACAAATAAGTATATTCAAATTTTAATTACAAACAAGGGTACTTCGAATCATCGCAACATAATTTTCACTCAAAATCTTGTTATTGTATGTCCCATCACTCTGTGCAGTATGGTATATATCAGTTTGTTATTTTTGATTAGCATGAATAGCGGAATCTATACAATCATGGCAGGAAGTTAAGGAACAAAGCTGATTTGGTAAATATCTCTTATGGGCAAAAGTTTACTTTTTCGGGCACCCCTAAAAAAAAGTATGTCCCCCTCTGGAATTAAAAAAGATTTTTTTCTATATGTTGTTAAGGTGAGACGAAAGTTTGTGTTTTCGGGCACCGCTCAAAAAAAGACAAATATGACCCCTCTGGAATTAAAAAAAGATTTTTTTTTATTTGTTGTTAAGGGAGCCGGGAACGCTGGGACCCGCTAGGTTAAAAAAACCACTTGCCGAAATTTTTTGGTACATAGTCATAAATGGCTAACATAAACTTTATTTTGCTAAAAGTCGGGGAATATTTTACAAAAAATTTTAATTTTTTATGAACCTTAGGGAGTTTTTTATATCTTGTAGTACATAGCGCATACATAGTGGTACATATTTTTGAAAAACATAATTTGACAATGCATCCCAAATTATCATAATATGTTTCTAATCAAATGAATCATAATCGATGAATATAATATTTTCCTAAAGATCATAATATATTCCTAGTAATCATATTATGGTAATCTAGAAACTTTTCTGATCATTTAAGTTCATATTATTATCATTAGGAAAATACTATGATTATTTCGTGTACCTAACATACTTTTCACACTTTTTCAATTTGGTGCTTTTTTCAATATTACTTTGGTACAAAACTAACATTGGTGTCACTCCTTATTATAGACGCTCTTGAACAATATTGTGTACCATTTGTATAATTTTTTCTATTTTACTTTCGTACAAAACTAAAATCTGTCACACTGCTTATTATAGACGATCTCAAACAATATTTTTTCTACATAAAATTTTAAAATACATGATTTTTTCACCACTTTTTATTTAATTTATAACACTAAACACTTTAATGTATAATAAACCATAATTTTATTTGAAAGTTGCTTGACAATCTACACTTTACCCAGACTTTTTGGGGTAGACCAAATATATTAGCTGTATTGTCGTTCATACCGCTTGATGTATAAAAAAACGAGTAAAAAGGTTAAAGTCGGGCATGCCGACTATACAATAGCCTACACCAGTCTGGTTAATAGCCAACTAATGTTTGGATCCGAAATTCGAATGGGTTAAAATGGGACTTGTGTCAAAATTTTCTATAATGTGAGTCAGCGAACCAAATTTCATTAAAATATCTTAAAATTGCGACCTGCAGTTTGTAACCAAGCCAATTTTGGGGGGACCCTTATATGGGCACTAGGTCTAAACATGAACCGATGTTCACCAAAATCAATAGGCTTCGTCCTTGGGCCACCATAGGTCTGTGTGCCAAATTTCATCAAAATATCTTAATATTTGCGACCTGCAGCGTATAAAAAATATAATTTTTGGGGGACCCTTATATGGGCCCTAGGTCTAAACATGGACCGGTGTTAACCGAAATCAACAGGCTTCATCCTTGGGCTGACATAGGTCGGTGTACCAAATTTCATCAAAATATCTTAATATTTGCGACCTGCAGTTTGTAACCAAGCCAATTTTGGGAGGACCCTTATATGGGCACTAGGTCTAAACATGGAGCGATGTTCACCAAAACCAATAGGCTGCGTTATTGGGCCAACATAGGTCTGTGTACCAAATTTCATCAAAATATCTTAATACTTGCGACCTGCAGCGTATAAACAATATAATTTTGGTAGGGCCCTTATATTGGCACTAGGTCTAAACATGGACCGATGTTCACCAAAATCAATAGGCTGCGTTATTGGGCCAATATAGGTCTGTGTACCAAATTTCATCAAAATATCTCAATATTTGCGACCTGCAGCGTATAAACAGTATAATTTTGGTAGGACCCTTATATGGGCACTAGGTCTAAACATAGACCCATGTTCACCAAAATCAATAGGGTGCGATATTGGGCCAATATAGGTCTGTGTACCAAATCTCATCAAAATATCTTAATATTTGCGACCTGCAGCGTACAAACAGTATAATTTTGGTAGGACCCTTATATGGGCACTAGGTCTAAACATGGACCGATGTTCACCAAAATTAATAGGCTACGTTACTGGTCCAATATAGGTCTGTGTACCAAATTTCATCAAAATATCTTAATATTTGCGACCTGCAGCGTATAAACAATATAATTTTGGTAGGACCCTTATATGGGCACTAGGTCTAAACATGGACCGATTATAACCAAAATAAATAGGCGTCGTCCTTGGGCCGACATAAGTCTGCGTATCAAGTTTCATCAAAATATCTTAATAGTTGCGACCTGTAGAGTGCGCACAAAAATGCATGGACAGACAGACAGACAGACGGACGGACGGACAGACGGACATCGTTAAATCGAAATAAAAAAAATTCTGAGCCGATCGGTATACTATAAGGTGGGTCTAGGACCAATATTTTTTGGTGTTACAAACATCAGCACAAACTTATAATACCCTGACCACATAGTGGTGTAGGGTATAATTAGAAACAGCTAATGTTTATAAAAGTTCCGGTATAATCGTACTTTGAGTTTTTTGCTGAGTTAACGGATATAGTTAAGTCGAAAACACAGCTATTATTATATTTGACTGCTTTTCAAAATTTATTTTCACTAAATAAAGATTATAACTGTTTACTCTTACAGTACTGTTTTGGCAGTTGTTTATTAAAATATTAAAAAAACGGCTTTAAAAAAATATAACGAAATACAGTAATTTTTGTTAGTTTTTTTTTTGTTTTTTTTTTTTTTTTGTTATAATAAAGAATGGTCTAGTTGCAATCGAAACGCATAAATATTTCAATTACATTTTAAAAAAAGTCAGATATAATAATATAATACATCAAATTAAAATAATTTTTGTCCACCTTTCTTAAGACAGTGATGGCTCCATCTCAAGTCTCTGGGGGAAGAAGTTTCTAAAAAAATTTTTTAGTTGGAGAACATTTACTTTAAAAACAAAAATATCGCAATTTATTTTTAAATTTTCACAAAAAATATCTTTTAATCTCTTTTGGTTTGGCCGTACACCTCCTGTTGAACGTTTTTGGTCTCCGCAGCGCACAGAGGAGTATTTGACCCGAAAAGCTGGCCAAAATTATTAAACGTGATTTTGATATTTTTAGGTTTAGTTTGATAAAAATAATTCAGTGGCGGATTTTTTGGGGGTTCGTGTTGATTTTGACCAAAGTTTGAGGATACATATAAGGAAAGTATTTTAGGTTATTTTGTGCTTTTACAACGCCCCCTAGTGGAAATATTTGGAACTAAAATTCAAATTTTCACGTGCTGTATCTCCGGAACTAGTCAAGATTTTTCTAAAACTAAAATGCGGAATACACCATCCTAGTTGTGATGGTGTTGGATTTTTTCATACCCTCAAAAAAGTTTGACAGTTACTACATGACAGTTGTTTGTATAGTAATCAATAATTGTTGTTTTTAACTGTAATTACTGTTGTTTTTCTGTGGAAAAATGGAAAGCAACTGTAATGACAGTTATTTAAGGAAACAACTAACAAAAAGTACTGTAATTTCGTAACAGTTGTTTAAAGCAGTTATTTTTAATATCATAATGAACAAGTGCCAAAACAGTACTTTAACAGTTAACAGTTCTTTTTGTTAGTTATTTAAAAAATAAAAAATTTCGTTAAGAATTCTTGTTTAGTTTATATTTGTTATTATTCATATATTCCTAGTTTGCATATAACAATCAAAAACTTGTATTGTATCTCCAATGCATAAAAGCATAATAATTGGAGAACCGTTTGGAATTTTTACTTAAAATTTTAAGTAGGCTGAAGTAATTACGATTATTTTTGTAATCGAAAGAAAAAATTGTTTTCTTATTGAAATATGCGTTTAAAATCCCGAAAGAATTAACTGTAAAAAACAGTAGATTTTACCCATTTTGTCAGTCGTTTTAAAATTTTTGTAGTAAAAAATGTTCACTTAATTTTACGACATTGTTAGTCATTTGTTAGTTATTTTTCAACAGTTAAAAATAACAACATTTTTAGTTATTTTAAAAGTCGCTTTTTAACCGCATATCTCTTTTAGTTGATTCTACCGCCAAAATTTTTGAGTGTACCGTTTTTATTTTTCCATTAGCATTTGTGATTAATTTGATTAATTAACGGTTTTAATATAGCCGTGGGAGCCAGCTGCCGTTATTTACCAAAAGGAATTACTGGCCAATTTTTCTTTAACGCTACACAAACACTCCGACATTTAAAGTCAAAAAACTTTGCAGGCAGGGAGGAAGTACAGGCTTTAACGCTAGTCAGTTACTCGCATGCAATCAGAAATTGAAGATTATTTCAAAAGAGATTATTTTAGGAACATAAATACCCAGCAAAAACAGACATTACCAAGTAATTAAGCGAGTAAGTAGCACACAAAGGGTTTCACTACTTACCAGGCTATTTACTCGCAACATTACTTTTGTTCGCGATGTCCAAAAATTCATGGGTGGTCATTACCCTCTCGCTTACAAAAAAAGTGCGAATAACGAGTTACCCATGGTGAAAGAATAAGTAATTACTCACAAAGATAGAATAAGTGGTTACTCAGAAGTTAGGAAATAAGTGGTTACCCTACATTGTAAAATAGTTGGTCATATTGGTAAAATAAAACTTTTTACCTTGAAAAATTTCCTATTTAGTTCAAAACAAATTTATAAATAAAAGTTTAATATAAAAAAGACTTAGTCAGTACTTATTTAATCAATTACCAGTAAGTGATTACTTTGCACGAATATATAAATACTTCTATAACTTATTATCGGTATGTCATTATTTTGTATTTTAAAGTAATGGAAAAGGTAATGACCATCATTACTTGGTAATCCGTATGGTAATGACCTGTCATTACCGTGTTTTTGCTGGGTAGATACTCTACGGAATCATTCAGGATTTCCAAAAGACTGACTGGAATTAGTTCAATACGATCCTTTGGAGAGAACTAAAAAAGAACTCCATATTCTTCCGAATGAAATTTGGAGAATTTCAAGTGAAATTAATTGTGAATTCTATTTGGAAATTATCATATTTGGACTTAAATCTGAACAAAAATTACGCTCATCAATTTTTTTTACTTACAAAATTGAGAAAATTTTAAGAGAAATTTCGATTTTTGATTTCGAAATAAGAAAATTCTAAGAAATATTAGCATTTGCCATTTCAAATTTAGGAATTTTCATTAGAAATTTAGTTGCAATTTTAATGAAAAAAATTCTAAATAAAATTTAAACTTTTTGGCCCTTACTTACCCTCAGATAAAAAAGTTAGTAAAAAAATTTGTATACAGTTTTCAATCGAACTTTATTATTTTTATACTGATTTTTAGTACAATTTTTTTAGTAATCATCATCACTTGCTATTCTCTTATTACAAATTACGGATGTTGTACTACATTAGCAAAAAATACCGCTGGGCTCAAAACAGTTAAATTTCCCGTAATAACAGCAAAATTTTCAGCAGCCATTACAGACTCTTTTGGTTGACTGTATCAAAAAGTATTTTTCTTTTAAAGTCGACTTTATTTTTAAACATACGGGTTTGTTCATTTTGTGTATCAAATTTCCAAAGAAATATTACATTTTCAGACATTTTGATTTGTTGAAAATAAAAAATAAGAAATTTCCCTATGCCCCTCCCCCAACCCCTCCATGAGCCACGCATGCTGAAGAAATACACAAAATTTCAGTTTGCTTTTAATAGCTTTTAATTTCCATATACTATAGACAAATTGTTTTTTGGTCTTCTTTGGTTTAGTTCTACAAATATAAGTCCGATGTCATGGAATGCATTTGCGATCAAAAATCGTCAGTGGTTAAGGAAAAAAATTTTAATCATGCACTGAAAGGATTATCCTTCATGATATTAATGATATAATTCCATAACATTTTTATGGTAGAATCAATGAAGAATTTCATTATGTTTATAGTATTTAAATAATATTATGAAATTTTTCATAACTTTTCTTTCATAAACTTTCATAATTTCGTAAAAAAAATTCATTGACATTCTTAAATTAGATCTTCATAAATTTAATTAAAATGTCCTTTATATATATGAAATTGTTCAATAGTATTTACTTTTTTTTAATTTTTTTTTATAAAATATCGTCACTTCATTAATTTTTAAAAATTTTCATACAATTAGAATTTTATGTGCATTTTTAGTGATGTGCATGGATTTCCATAGTGAGAGAATTATCTTTTATAATTTTTATTTTTTTTTTTAATTATTTTTTTTATTAATTTTGGACTATGAAGTTTTTTTATAAATCATATTAATTTTTTTGAAACATTAATAAGGAATTTCATAAACTTTTTAATTTAATGAATTCTTTCATTAGATATTTTTGTACATTCGTAAAATATGCTACAATTTTATTACGCTCTTTGGATTTGCTAAATACTTTTTATTTATGCACTCCAGCTTAGCAACGACAACAACCACTCCCCACAACTTATTTTTTTGCATCTAAACACATTATTTTTATATAGCTTGGTCGTTTTTATAAGTAGTCACGCTTACCCGCTCGCTTACGAAAAAATGAGAAGTAAGTAGTTATGAGATTTTGAATAATAAGTGGTTACAAACATGCTTACAAAAAGTTGAATTATAAGTGATTATCTGACTGCTCACTTGATTCTTAAAAATAAAGAGTTACACAAATACTATTAGCTTCAGGAAATACATTCAGAGAAATTAAAGTTTTTGCTAATTTTAGAACTAGTCATAAAAATTTGAACACAAAACATATTTACATGTAATAAATATAAATGTATAAAATTCAACTTTGTAAAAAGTACTTATTTAAACTATTGCGAGTAAGTCATTATTTTGTATTTAAAAGCAATGACTACAATAGGCCGTTATTAGGAAGTCATTATTTTATATTACAAAATAATGCAAAAGGTAATGATATATCATTATTGGTAATGCAGACAGCAATTTCATTTACTAATAATAGTAAATGAAATTGCTTCATAGATTTTATGAAGCTCTTCATTGGCTGAATGATTTATTCATTGGAGGAGTGTTTTTTTCCTTTTATGAAGAGATTAATTAATTGTTTATGAACTTTTCATAACCTATTTCATAGATCAAATTTGCGAATACCATAAAAACTAAAGAACGCGAAATGACGAATTTAGTTATATAGTTTAGAATTTTGCAAATTTAATACATTTTTCACGGTGCTCAATAAAAAAAATTTATGAAGTTTTTTGTAGGTTTATTATTAAATAAAATATTTTTTCGAAATACGCGTCTCTGTAATTTTTTCAAGAAAAGTCTAAATATAGGTTGACCCTAAATAAAATTTTATAATAGGATTTTTCGCGAAAAAACATTCCCCAAAAAAAAGCGCGTGTTGGGTTTTTTTCTGTTAAGTTTTATTTTTAGCTACCACAAACTAAATTTAAATTATTATTAAATATTCATAAAATTTTTTTTCCCGAAAAAAAATTTATTCCGCCAAAAAAAAACGCATGACGGATTTTTTTCTGTTAAGTTGCACTTTTATCAAATGCAAATTGCAGTAACTCAAAAATTTTAACAAAATTTGGTCCAGAGCATCCTGCAAAATGTACGAAGTTTGCAAAATTCCAAACTATATCCACTTAGCGAGGATTTACTTGTCAAAAGAAAAGTTTTGGTATCCATATTGCCCTATTTAGAACATATTGTTCCCACCATATTGAATTTCTGATAAAACGCGAACTGTCGCAACTTTCAAAAAACTCGGAAATACGTATTCACTTAAATCGACTATAGATTATGATATGTAAGTTTGACATTGATTGTTAAATTAAAATTTCTAAAAATTTAATGGAAAAAACTACGCAGTAATAACTTTAAATAACCTATTATTTAGTTAAAGACCAAATATATTACTGTTAACTATTTTTTGAGGTCGCATTTGTTGAATTTAATATAAGTTATTTTTGAAATAAAATATTTAAAAAATATTTTAATATGTCTGCCATTACCAGGTAGACGGCGCTGTAAGGGTATCCGAATGATAATTACTGTCATGGTAAAAATTTGCGGCAAATCAGATAAATTTAAGTCTTAAATTTTTAAGATCAAACTTTTGAAATTTTGGAACAAATCCAAAAAATTGTGATACATATAATATATCTTCTATATTCTTACAAAAAGTCTGTGACTATTAGTTGTGAATGTAAAAGAGTATTTATTAAAATTTTTGTTAGAAACTTCAGAAAAATTAGAACCTGATATCTGCATAATCATAAAATTGACAAATAAAACTTAATTTTTTTTTATTTTTTTTTGTATAGGAAGTTGTGACTTTAGGTTTAAAAATAGTCATGTGACAGGCACAACTCGTGATAAACAGGAGTAGACACCTTAGTATGCTTAATACGAATACAAAAAAAAAATTTTAAATCCCTCAAATGGTTTTCGAGATATTGGGATTGATTGTTAAATTTATGTGAATTCAGGAATAAATCCTATTTTCAGAATAATTTCCTCGATAAAACAAAAGCTTTAGAGCGGTTTCAAAAATGTTTTCATATTCGTGTTCGACATACTAAATTTAGTTAGAAAATATGTGTCCCCTATGTGATTAATGAAATTGAAATTGTCACCCTAATAAACACATTAAATTTTTAATTTTCTTAAAAAGGAAAATATAAATTTATTTAAAAAAATTTTTAAAAACAAAAGTACTATTCATAATTCGTTTAAATTACTCAGAAGCGACAATCAGTCTAAAATATGTGGCATTCCAAATTTATACAAATTATATAGAATTTAAAAAAACTAAATACTTTGTATTGAAAAATAAGGCTGATGTCTTTAAGAAAGTAATTAAAAATAGTTTAAAGGTGCCACTCAAAAAAGTGATGAATTTAGTTTGTAGCCAAAATGTTACAGTTTTCAAATAAATTAATTTAAAAAAAAAATTAAAAGTGGAAAATAAATTGAAAAATGCACTCAAAAATTGCATTTACATAAAAAGTACATTTTTGAACAAAAAGTATTATTTAAACTAATTAAATATTTACAAGTGCGGGTGTTCAAAGTCACACAAATTATATATATATATATTTTTTTTTAATTTTTTAAAAGAAAAATCGTGAATAAAATCGCGAATTTTTGAATATTAAGAAAATACTTAATGCCTTAATGCTGCTCTAGAGCATTCATGTGCTGATTTGCTGAAAATCAAAAGACATGAGGTCAAAAAATGCTGTTTTTTATAATCTTTCCTGGGATTTATGATATATAGATATTTAACAAATAAGAAAACAAAATGTAGTTAAAATTAACAAAAGGATTGAAAGATAAATAACGGGAATGTAATTTTTTTTAATTTAAGCAAATTTTCCGGTGATCCACCAGACATATTCTCTTGAGTTTACAGAAAATATATACATTAAGTCTTAAGTCCACAGCTGTCTGAGAAATTTCGTTTATTGCTAAGAATTTTTAATATATTTATTTTTTTTTTTTTATTCAAATATTTTTATTTTAACAAATAAAAGTTATGCTTATTCTTTAATATGTAATTAAAATATTAAGCGCCAAGTTAAGAAACCACAAAAAAACAAACAGGAAAACGGAAACCTACAGAGAAGATTATTAAAATTTTTGTTTTGTTAATGAAAACAAAAAAAGTTTACGAGACAAAATTACCGACTAACAGGGCAAGGAACTTTATGCATTTCTAAATTAAATTGGAGCCCTAAAAATATACAACGCCAAATATTTAATATCTGCTATAAATAATATTAGTAAATATATAAAATTTATTATTGCATATCTTCAGGCCTTAAATTTATTGCAGAAAAATAGAAAATTTCTTGTCCTGCTGATTACTAAAAATATATTTAAAAATCCTGCCTAAATGTAGGCAACATATATTTAATTTTCAACAAATCAAAATTATATTTTTAAATTAAAAAAAAAGTTTTCCTATAACATAATCATTATACAAAATTTTCACATTTCTTGGCTGTTGTTGAATTGCAATTTATTTTAAATGTGCAGGAATTTAAGAACACGTTTGTTGTTTCCTTGGGTTCTTTACTGTTGACCGACTTTATTAACAGCAACAAACAACATTACAAACAAAAAGTTGAATAACACTTTTTCTTGGGCTGGTTAATGAACAAAATCATATATTTATTTTATTTGCAACAGCCTAAAAGTAGGCTTTATTTAAAGAAAAATGTATACTTTAGAAGTAGACTTCATTTTATTCTATTGCTATTTTATTTCATCTAATTTTCTGAAATTTCATTTTTTCAAAAAAAAAATATCATAACTGGTACATTTGCCACAACAAAAAATGTATTGTACCGTCGCGTTGTTGCGGTTATATTTTGGAATTAAACGTCCTTAATAAACCGTTAACGCTGATATCCTTAACGAAACTAAACGAGCTCATTTGTGCAAGAAAAACTCGGCCAATTGCCATAAGCATATTAACTAACACACAGAGAATATTTGCAAATATAAAACAAAACTCTCTAACATTTTTATTTCTGCCATTACTCACAATCAATGCCTTACTCTCTTTCTCTGTATTTTTTAGTGAAAATCCTGTCGGTTCTTACCGTTTTTTATAACGATTTCTAACGAAGTTTGACATTTCTAACCTAGTGAGTAAAACATAAACAAAAAAGTCTCCACTTTTTATCATTTAAACAGGGCGTGGAATTGCGCAAACTCTTACTTGGCTAATATAAAGTTCTGTGTGGTGTAGACTTTGCTACAAAATGGAAATGAAACATTTAAAACAATTTGACAATTGAAACTAAAAGTAGTTGCAGAAAATGTTGCACAAAAACACACTCCTAACAAAAACAAATATGTTGCAAAAGCTTTCTTTCATTCTTTTCATTATTTGTATTGAAAACAAGTTCAAGGTATTTTTTATTAAACATCATTTCAGTATTTGTTGTTATTGTTTAACTCATGAATGAAAAATGATGTTCCATTGCCATTATATTGCTTTCACAAAAACAAAAAAAAAAAACAAAACACTTTGAATTATAATTTAGCTTTTTATTCAAACGTAGCGACACTGTGTCATTTGTTGAGTAAGTCTATGTATTTTCATATACATACCTACAATTTGCTATAGTTTGCCTAGTTTTTTGCTTCCTTCCAAAAAAACCGCCTTAAAGTTATGCTAACTTTTTGTACTATTTTCTGTGTATAGTCTTTTCTTGTTCGTTATTTGTTATGTTTGCTTCAAAATATTTATGGTTGACCGCATTCTACAAGCTGTTGCATTGCATATTATTTCGTAAGACTATTGTCGATTGTTGCAGCCATCTACAGTCTTTGGCCTCTGTTATTATGACAAATATCGTATGCATGATTTGTTTTGTTTGTTTTCTCTAGTATTGTGCAAAAGTCAAAACTTCGTTTTCAGGAAAATATTCCATAGTGCTGAGAATATAAGGTATTTTTGGAAAATAAATTAACCACCCAGAAAAATTTTCTGTTCCAAAGAATGGGTTGTAGAATAGCTACTTTTCAGTCACAACCCCTTCTACTGTCGATTCTAACACCGATTTTTATACCCTACACCACTGTGTGGTCAGGGTATTATAAGTTTGTGCTGATGTTTGTAAAAATTTTGGTCGCAGACCCACCTTATAGTATACCGATCGGTTCAGAATTTTTTTTTATTTCGATTTAACGATGTCCGTCTGTCCGTCCGTCCGTCCGTCCGTCTGTCTGTCCATGCAATCTTGTGCGCACTCTACAGGTCGCACCTATTAAGATATTTTGATGAAATTTGGTACGCAGACCTATGTTGGCACAAGGACGAACAAGTTTGATTTTTTTGAACATCGGTCCATGTTTAGACCTAGTGCCCATATAAGGGTCCTACCAATATTATACTGTTTATATGCTGCAGGTCGTAAATATTAAGATATTTTGATGAAATTTGGTACACAGACCTATATTGGCCCAATAATGCAGCCTATTGATTTCGGTGAACATCGGTCCATGTTTAGACCTAGTGCCCATATAAGGGTCCTATCAAAATTATACTGTTTATACGCTGCAGGTCGTAAATATTAAGATATTTTGATGAAATTTGGTACACAGACCTACATTGGGCCAATAACGCAGCCTATTGATTTTGGTAAACATCGGTCCATGTTTAGACCTAGTGCCCATATAAGGGTCCTACCAAAATTATAATGTTTACACGCTGCAGGTCGCAAATATTAAGATATTTTGATGAAATTTGATACACAGACCTATATTGGCCCAATAACGCAGCCTATTGATTTTGGTGAACATCGGTCTATGTTTAGACCTAGTGCCCATATAAGGTTCCTACCAAAATTATACTGTTTATACGCTGCAGGTCGCAAATATTAAGATATTTTGATGAAATTTGGTACATAGACCTATGTTGGCCCAAGGACGAAGCCTATTGATTTTGGTGAACATCGGTCCATGTTTAGAACTAGTGCCCATATAAGGGTCCCCCCAAAATTGGCTTGGATACAAACTGCAGGTCGCAAATATTAAGATATTTTAATGAAATTTGGTGCGCTGACTCACATTATAGAAAATTTTGACACAAGCCCCATTTTAACCCATTCGAATTTCGGATCCAAACAATACACCAAACTGGTGTAGGGTATTGTATAGTCGGCATGCCCGACTTTAACCTTTTTACTCGTTTTTTTTTTGAAATTGTTCCAAAAGCAACCCCTTCTATAGCTCCAAAGTGGAACCGGTTGCTCTAGAATCAGTTCTGAAACTAGTTCTGGAACTGATTCTATGTCACCCACGCATTCCATATAGGATCCCAGGAACTGGTTCCGGAACCAGTTCCATGGAATCGGTTGCAGTGGAACCAGTTGCAGAATGGGTGTGGTTGGCTACCGATTGTAAAAAATTTTCCTGGGCAGATATATTATTTGTTCAGATATTTTTTTATGTTGTAAACCTTGACTCGGATGAATAAAAATATATACTACGTTGCTCATACTTGGTATTTTTTCATTGGCATTGAAATTTCATTCGCATTAGTTACATAGCTAATGCCAAAAATTTCATTACCATTTTATGTGAAGAAAGACACAAAGTTTAAGTCTTTTTATAAAATTATTTAATTTAAAATTAAACGTCTGTTTCACTACAGAAAAAATATCGAATGTCGTATTCAGAGGCTATTAATTATAGAGATAGGAAATCAAAACTTACACTACTGACCGATAGAGGGCGCTGTATTTAGTATCAGTTTAGTATCAAAAACTGCTGAAAACTGCTCAAAACAAGGAACAAACAAGCGCGGAGTATATTCAAATAATAAAATTGGAAATATCCGTTTGTTTTTTTACTTTGTTGATACTTATTATTTAAATTTAAATAAAAAAATAAAATTGTCAGTTTTTTGAACAAAGTGCCATCTAGTGACAACAATATTTTTATAACTTATTTTTTTGGTGATGCCATACCCCTGGTCGTATTTTTTACAAAACAATAAATTAAAATAAATGAAAACATGATTTCCGAAATTATTCAAAAAAACAGAATTTAATAATAAGTAGTAGTCCCCACAATACACCCTCCAGTTTCAGCTCAGGCAGAAACGAACTTTTTTGGTAAGCCGTAATTTCTTGTTTTGATTGATTTCGGCTTTAGAGTTTAAGCACAATTGTGTCGATTGTCGACCGACGACAGCAAAAGTCGTCGCGAATAATTTAAATTCAGCGACAATCGACCGTCGATATTTGTTGACGTTTAGAAAAAATTAAGGCAAAACAAGAATATTGTTGTATTTTTTTCGCCACAATTCTTCACCAATTCAATTGGTTTTGCATTAATTCTTGTCGTTTTACTTTTTTGTATTTAATTTAGTTTTTTTGCGGTAAATTATGTATTTTAATTTTCAATTATATTTTTTCTATCAAAAAAATAAATTTTTGTAACAATTGTAAACAAAGTACGAATTTTTGCAACTCTAATACGAATTTCTGCAATTCTGTTCCCTTAATTAGTTAAAAATATGGCAACTATTTGACAAATATTTTGAGTGTGCATTAGTATGTCGTCACGAAAATAGAATAGATTATATTACGATGACAAATCCCCGAACGACATGGCAACATTTTGCTTCCCATACAAAATATATGCTTCCCATACAAAATATATGTTGCTGGTTTAACGCGATCTGCTGACATAACCTTTTCTGAATTATTTCTTTTAATGGTAAATGAATTATTAGTACGACGAATTACCAGATACGGGCCTTCGTAGGGTTGTTGTAACGGTTTTAGTACAGCATCATTTCTTAGAAATACAAAAAAATTTTTTTGGTTTTTTTAAATGATCGTCTAGGAGCGACGAGAGCAAGAAATTCTCATTAAGGAGTGTAAGTTTTCAAATCTGGAATTTTTGTAAGAAAAAACAACAATTGAATAAATAGTTATTTTTACTTTTATCATTTTGTCTGATTAATAAGAGCATTAAAAGAATATAAGAACAAAAAAATAATTTCATTTTGTGGTCCACTCCAATCTTAGCTTTTTTCCGAATGCCTTCCATTAAGTTCTTGACAGTGCTGTTTAATATTGCTTTGGATGAAACTTTCCACTTTTTTCAAAATCTTTTATGTCAATAGCAGTCTGTTTGGTATTCTTTAAATTCGCTTTTATTAGAACACAATACCTTTCAATGGATCGATATTGTGGGACATTTGGTGGGTTCATGTCTTTTCCAACAAATTCAATATTATTAGCCCTGAGCAGATTTAAGGTCATTGAAGCATAGTGAGCTGGAGCCAAATCAGTCCAGACTAGAGTAGATCTACCGTGTTTTTTTATAAAAAGTATTAATCTTTTTTTAGGCACTGTTCCCTGTACACATCTCCATTAATTGTACCTGTTGTTATATATGAAGATGTCTTTTCGCCGCATTGGCAAATTTTATGCCAAACGAAATACTTCAAACCAAACTTTTCAATGCCGATAGATGTTTCACAATAAGGCTTCAGGGCTGAATCTTCCGTACTTTTTGCCATTTTTAAATCTTTTGAAATAAAATGTACTGCTCGGTATGGATTTTCATTCCATTTATCGATAATTAATTTTCGTTCTTCCAATTGATTCATAATTGCTCAAAAAATATCACTTAAAAGAATCAAAATGTTATGTTGACGCAATTTTATGATATTTTCCTATAAATTTTTTCATTTTATTTTTAATGATTTGGAGCATAGCCTAGTTTAAAAATTCCAGATTTGAAAAGTTACACTCCTTATGTTTGTGATTTAACCTAATAAATATTTCTAACGATTTCCTTAGGCAAGAATGAAATCCAGATAGGGAAATGCCTCCAACAGATAGTTTTTCACAATTTGCCAGATAAGTTTTGGGATTTTAGCACATTTAATTCCTTTAATACATGTGTGCAAGTTGCAAGATCTTGAGGAATAAAGATTGGTTTTCTTCCATGTCGCTTAACTTCAGTTGCTTGAATATTTTGTAATTTGATTTGGAACACCAAACCTTAACACTCATCCATGCCGAAATGCGTTAGCTACCGATTTAGCTGTTATATCTTCTATTGGTATCGCTTCTGTCCATCTCGTTAACCGGTTTATAAATGTTAAGCAATACAGGGGCAGGAAAATTGCCAACTTCAGTTTTTGGACTTTTAACAATTTATGCAATTCTTCGCCCAAGATGATATGTCCGACTTCATAGACGGCCACACAAAACGTTTGCTTATGAGTTTGATGGAGGATCGGGAATTAAAAACATCTCTTCGAAATTTGGTTGTAACCAATGGAAGTAAAATTTTCGTTGAACAATGACAACACAATTCCAATTTTAAACCAGGTATTTTGAGTTTCTTTAAAACTAAACTGTGGTCGGTAGCAGATAAAAGCAAACTCAATTCTTCATCCGATTCTTGATCTTTCGCTAAGTCTTCGTAATTTAGTGCTGACGGCATGTTAATGGCATTAAGTCTAGATAAGACATCTGCGGTTACATTTTGCTGACCCTTAACATATCGTATATCAGTAGTATGTTGACCAATATAATCCAGTTGGCGAAATTGTCGTGGTGACGCCTTTTCCGGTCGTTGCGAAAATGCAAATATAATGGGTTTATAGTCAGTGTAAATTGTAAATTGTTGGGCTCCTACACTCAAAAAAAAGTCAGTAAAGTCAGCAAAAAATGTTGCTATGTCAGCAGATTTTTAGTCAGGAGCGTGCTTGCAAAAAAGTTGGTAATTTCAGCAAAAGCTTTGCTGAAAATCAGCGAGCTGATTTTTAAAAAAAAAATTGTAATCTTCAACAAAAGTTTTTCTAACACTTAGTCGACTGCAAATGAAAAAAATCCTTGCTGAAATCACTAAACTTTTTGCTGAATATTAGAAGACTGAAAAAAACTCAAAAAACTTGTAGCGAAATTTTACTTTAGTTAATTTATTTGCTGAAAATTTAAATATAGAATATGTGTAGAGTTGTTTTTCTTTTTTTGTCATTTCCGTTTCCAGACAAGCTGCGACATCTACATCTTGTCTATCTGGTAGTCGTCCACGCTATGAATGCGGTTATCAGCACAATTTTTGTAGCAAAATAAATTAGTAAAACATTAGTTCAAAATTAGTTAGTGCTAAAAAAATATAACTAAAATTTTTGCAGAAAACGGAATTTCAGCAAAAAAAATTGCTGAAAACTAGAACACTTGATATACAAGACGTTTTACTAATTTTTCTACTAACTTATTTTTTTGAGTGTAGGAAATACTGAAAATGCTTTAAGCCGGAATATGCCGCTTGTAATTCGCTGTCATAAGTACTATAACGTCGTTGAGTTTCAGAAAACTTCTTCGAATAAGAGCCTAGAGGTACCCACTGACCGATAACAAATTGTTGAAGTACAGCCCCCATACCAAAGTCGGAAGCATCGACCCAAAGTGAAAGGTGATACGTTACTAAACAAGCATTGGAAAGTTGACTTTTACAAGCTTCAAAAGCATTTCAGTGTTCAGAGGTCCAGTGAATTTTACGATTGTCTTTCTTCTTTTGGCCTTTTTTATGATTGTGAGAAACTGCTTGTGCTTCGGCAGCTTTTGGAATGAATCTCCGGTAAAAATTAGTAAGACCAAGAAACTGGCTCAACTCATAAATTGTTCCGGAAAGTTTGTATTTTTTATTGCTTCCACCCGATCTGGATTATGTGATAATCCATTTGGTGTAACTAAATATCCCAGAAAACAAAGATCGGACTTACCAAATTCACATTTTCCAACATTAATAGTGAGGCCAAAAGATCTCAATCTGTCAAATAATTGGCGGAGGTGAGTTTTTTGAACGCAATAAGAATGTGGTCAATGTACACTAGGGTGGACCTTATTTTTCAACTTGCGATTTAAGGCCGTCCCCCGGTCTGAGGAAATTGCAATTACTAAAATATTTTTCAACCGATTTGGGATTTTTCGCAAGTTGAAAAATGAGGTCGACCCTAATGATCGTACTCCAAATGAGCAAAAATATTGTCCGTTTTGGGCTATCTTGGCAACTTAGCGAGATAGACTCGGGAACGTTTACGCTCCTATTATTCATTTGACCTTGACCTTGAGTCTGAGTCTGCTAACAGAATTGGAAATTAATAAACCCTCTTAATTCGACTATGAATTTAGTTCCCCATTTAATTCCATTACGTTCCCTGTGGAAATTGTTCCAATTTTACTCCTTCCCCCTTACATTTCATATCGTTCCGATTTCCGCCGATGTTCAATCCATTATCGGAGTGTGTTGATTTGTATTATTATGTAAATTGTTAAAATAATATGTCACCCTGTTTTTCCAAGTGTAACTAGTTACTTTTCTTATTACATTTCCCATTACTTTTACTTTATGGCGAAAATCGCGCAAAATAACGAGTTATGTTTATACATGAGCATTAGGGTGGACCTTATTTTTTAACTTGCAATTTAAGGCCCCCCCCCCCCCAGAAATATTTGTTTAGGTATAAAAATACATCATTCAAAAAATTAAGGGATCACGTGCCGCATCAGCCCTGAAATTTAAAACACGATTTACATAACAAAAAATTACTTTTTTGGGCTCTTAAATAACTATATTACTGGAAAATGTCAATAAAATCGTAATCAAAACTTTCTAGCGATGTATAAAAATCCATAATCGGTTGAAAAATATTTAAGTATTTGCAATTATCGCAGACCATTGTAGGGTTAAAATGAGATGAATTATGAAAATCGTAAAAAATAAAATATTTTATTAAAACTTACAATAGCTGTATTTTGTCTCATGCCTATCAACGTTAAGTATTTAAAGCAAATCTACGTTAAACCGATTGTAGCACAAAAAAATTTTAAAAACGTTGTTTATAATTGTTTCGTTATAATCGAACCTACGTCAGCAAAAGTTTTTAGGAAGTAACGCGAATAAGTTACGTTAGATGTGAAGATGTATAAATGTTGAATTTTCAACGTTGATAATTATCCGTGTTGAAAGTTAACGTGCATACGAAAAGTCATATGTTAGTTTTAGTCTTAAACGCGTTTTAACGCACTTTAAATTTTTTTATGAGTTTGCTGAAAATTTATGCAGACATCACATTGTGCAAAAAACAATTTATGGTTTCTAAATAAATTTTACAGCCCATTAGCGTTATTTCACATAAAAAATGGGTTAGTTTAATACCATGCTCTCAAACAGGTTAATTCTGATTTTTTTTTTTTTATATAAAATGCTTAATTAACGGTTTTATGTCTATTTTCATGCCAAATGGCACTTTTTTACACTTGAAAAATTTCGGGTCATTTTGACCCCATATGCCTATAAGGGTTAATTTCTAATTCTGTATTACTATATATAAAATTTGGTGTTAACAGAGTTGTCTGGAAAATTTTCATCAAATTCCGCATGAAACCGCACAATGTTTTGATATACTTTTAATAAAAATCAAAAACTTTCAAAGATTTCGCCTTTGACCTTGGTAAAGAAAGGGTTAACGTTGTCAAAGTTTTATAAAATTTTGAATTTTTTTTTTTTTAGTTGGAAAACATTTATTGAAAAAACAAAAATATAGGGTCAAAATTTATTTTAAAATTTTCACAAAAAAATTTTTTTAACGCCTTTTGGTTTGCCCATACACCATTTGTTGGACGTTTTTGGTACCCGCAGCGCAAGGTTAACAATTTTATGAGCGACACTTTTGGTATAAAAGACAATTTAAAATCCAACGGAAAATTCTAGATTAAATTTTTTTATCAAAAACTTTAATGTTCGATACGTATTTGACCTGCAACAAAGATGGGTTAACAATGCCCCAAAAAGTTTATATTAAATAACTTAGAAACTATCGGCTGAAAACATATAAAATCAACAACTGGAATGTCCCCACTCTATTCGAATTTTGTCAAACTTGCTATAACTAGGAATACTTTTTATATCTAAGATAACTCTCAAAAGTTGGTACTCAATTTGGGGAAAATTATCAAATTTGCTAAAAACTTTCCTTAAATAATTGGGTCTAACCTTTTTATTATTTTATTTTTATCACTTTACAGCTTCTGAAAGCATTCTTAAAGTTGGACTCCAACTCATTCTTTGATTTGATAATTCCTGTTTTTATCAAAAAATTTTAAAATTTTTGAGAATTTTTCTAAAATGAATTAATTGTTTCTATCTTTTTATGAATAGCTAAGAGTTACTATTTGTCAAAGGTGTAAAGCCATTTGATTTTAATACGCGGTTCGGAATGCTTTATCGTAGGTTTTTAATGTTTTTGTATTAGTTCTTAGTTTTTTATCAATAACACTGTCAAATATCAGTTTGGTACTCATTTTGGTTCCTGAGTTTTTTACAAAAGTGTGAGAAATTCTAGATCATAATACATAGTTTTTAAATTAAATTTAAAAAAAGAAACAGTTTGATTTTTCAGCATTTGTATGAAAAACTAAGGAGCCAATAAGACTATCATTATAAGATTTGGCAAAGACAAATATAAAGTATTGAAGAACAATATATATTTTTTTCAGAAATTTTAAAGAATCCTTTTTTTTTTTGATATATGGCGATTTAAATCGCGGATTTTATTAAATTAGGCTTTGAAAATTGTGAAAATTTTATTACTTATAGTACTTAAATAACGATTTTTTTTTTTTTGGTTGGTTTTAAATGTATAGAACATCACCCACTTAGACCTTTTTGACCTTTTTCTTATAGGAGCAATCAAAACGAGCATCTTTATTAAATTTTACGAAAAATGTCGCCGGAGTCTGAAAAGTCCTCAAAATTTGATTGAGATCATTACCAGGATTAAAATCAGAGATTATTTTTAAACTACACAAAGTTTTTATTTCCTGAAAAGTTTTAAAATTATTTTCATTATTTTTGTTTATACTCACTTTATTTATAAGAAGCAGATTTTTTATATACCAGTTATACAGTGGGGAGCATTATTGAGTACATGTCAGCACTTGAGGAAACTTACAAGTGCAGACATAAAAATATCAGTCAAGGGGACTAAAGTATACTTTTCTGAAAGCAAAAGGTTCGCTTAATCTAAATCTGGCCTCAGAAATGACCTTCCTTATAAGACTTTAGAGCTACATAAATGGGAAAAACTGAACTTTTCTTCAAAATATTTCGAATCATATATTTTCTTGAAAAATATTTTTAACAAGATTCGTAACGGCATCTGAATATTCTACTCTTCCTCTTTAAAATGATTTTTGAATTCTTTTGATAACACATTTTTTACGGATATATCGTTTATTAAAATTTGGGCCTTCACCGCAATTTCGAAGTAAAATTGTAAAAAAAATAAAAGACCCAAATTTCAAAAAACGATATATCCGTAAAAAAATATGTTATCAAAAGAATTCAAAAACTCAGGATTTCCAAAAGACTGACTGAAATAAGTTCAAAACGATAATTTGGAGAAAACTAAAAAAGAAGTCCACCATATCTTTCCGAATGAAATTTGGAGAATATCAAGTGAAATTAATTGAAAATTCTATTTGGAATTTCTCATATTTGACCTTAAAACTGAACAAAAATAACACTCTTTATTTTTTTTTTCTTACTAAATTGAGAAAATTTGAAGAGAAATTTCGATTTTTGATTTCGAAAGGAGAAATTTCTAAAATATATTAGAATTTTTCATTTCAAATTTAGAAAATTCCATTAGAAATTCAGTGAAAAAAATTCAAAATAAAATTTAAACTTTTTGGCCCTTACTATCAAAAAGTATTTTACTTTTAAAGTCGACTTTATTTTTAAATACACAGTTTTGTTCATTTTGTGTATGAAAATCCTAAAGAAATATTTACATTTTCAAACATTTTGATTGGTTGAAAATAAATTAACCACACAGAGTGATCCAATAATAAATTAGGTCAATGCATATTGCCATAGAAAATTTTAACTTAAGTCAACTTTAATAAAAATATACATTTGGAAAATTTAAATAGTGAGGGCGTTTATTTTTATTTAAAAAATTTTCAATTAAAATCGGAATTTTGGTAAAGTGTTGTTTTTTCAAACGCGTCATAAGTATAGACTAAATGCAATTAATGTTGTAGTTAATATGCATTTTCATTAATTTTAGTTATGTAGGTTTGAGGTTAAGAAGAAGAATAAACCTTTTTCAAATTTATAAACACATTATAACTTTTTGTATTAGAAAATTGTTCTATATAAAATTTTGAAAATCCAACTTGAAATTTAGGTCTTTTAACTATATTTCTCTACAAATTTTAATTGTTTTATATTCAAAATTAACAGTTTTATAAACGAATTTGTTAAAATGTCTATTGAAGTTTTTTAAATGGCGATTGGTTAAAGTAAAAGAAAGAAAACTTTTTATATTTCTTCTAATTATGCATAACAAATTTTTGTTTCTTTGATTTTTTCCTTTTTTTCTCTTTTTTCTCTCCTTTTTCCCTCTTGTTCCTTTTTTTCTATTTTTCCCTTTTTTCTTTTTTGATTTTTCTAAGGGGCGGAATTTCCCACTCCCCCCCCCCCCGCCCGGAGCCATGCATGCTATAAAACTGGTCCTACAGGTGATATTTTAACTTTAATTTGAATTTATTTTGTAAAGAATTACGGGTCAGTTTAAACTAAGATCGAGTTGATTCTAAAATATTTCTTAAGTGAGAAATTTTCAAATCCAAACCTTAGTTCTGACCATAAAACTGACCCAAAATTTTTAACTAAAATTTTAGAAACAAAGAAATTTTAACAAAAATTGTGAAAATATATTTTTAAAAAAATTTTAATTTCAGTAAGGACCGCACTATAATCCATTAAGGGCCGCATTTGCCCACCGTTGTAGTTAGTTTTCAAAAAGGAAAATTTTTTAGCCCATAAATTCGTTTGCAGACCCAAAGCCTTTTTTCGCATTCCGCTATCATTTTGCAATTGTTTAAGTGAGATTTTTTAAAGTATATAATGTGGGGACTATAATACCCCCCAGTCAGAAAAATACAAACGGGAAAGCGGTGGCAAAGCACTTTAACAGGTGGTATAAGTACTGGCAAAAAGTGCTTTCCCATTCCCAAAATGATAACATCATTAGACAAAAGGACCGGCTGTTCAAAAAGCGCCGGAAAAGCACTGGAGGAACAAAATTTTTAAACGTTGGCAAAACGCTGGCAAAACCAATAAATAGGTGGTCTGGAAATATATTTTCCAAAATAAAATTAAAAAAAAGTTCATATGTATTTTTTTGGTCCTGCCGTGATTTGAACCCACGCCGTCAGATTGGCAGACGATTGCTCTACCCACTGAGCTAACGAGACATATAATATTTAATGGCTAAACATATAAATGAGTGATAATAGCTGGACAACTACTGGCTGTGCCAAAATGCTAGTACTGGCAAACAATTTTTAGTAACTAGTATGCCAGTGTTGGGAGAGCAAAAAAAAAAGTTGGTCCTGAAGGAGCTTTCCCACAAACAAAAAAATTGATTTTATAAAACAAAAAAAATTTTAAATTAAAAAAAATCCAAAAAAAAAAATTTTGCTTGCAACCGGATTTGAACTCGGAACCTTCCGACTACAAACATTTTTTAACGAACCCTACGGGGAATGTGGGGTCAATTGCCCTCCAGGGACCTATCCCGTGACCGGTCAACCGAAGGCATATTCCTAAATTAGTACAAATATGAACAAAAGAGAATTAATTAATTTTCTAAGTATTTTCTGATCCGTTATTTTCACTGTTGCTTTTAAAAAAACTTGACCGATACCGAAATAAAAACAAAATTCGCGGCATATTTTTCAAAATATTTTTTAAAAATATGCCGTGTCATGCCATGTTACTAAATTAGTACACATATGAACAAAAGAGCATTAATTAATTTTATAACATACATGGGAATTTTTCATTACCATTGAAATTTTATTACCATTAGTTCATACTAATGACAATGAAAAAAATGTCATTACCATTTAATGGTAATGAAATATTTTTCATTAGAAACATCATTACTAATGGTAATGAAATTACACTAATGTATAAAAAAACTAATTACAATTGATTAAAAACCATTTGTTTACAAAAAAATTCAGGCAAATGAAAACGAACAACGGGTTTGGCCGGAAAGAACATAATTTTTTAAGGAGGATCCATTCCATTCCGGTAAATTTTACTTGGATACAAATAATAATGGAATGGAAAGTGATATTTAATTTCAAATGAGCATGAGCCTGAATAAGCATATTCCATCTTCGATTTCAGCGAGTTTTACTCAATTTTTATGTTTTTTTGTCAAAGGAAATTATTTTTTTTTATTTATTCATTATCAATGGTAATGAAATTTAAAATCATTGTCATTAATCAATGAAATTAAATTTTAGAATCATTACCATTAATTAAAAAAATAGTAATGAAAATAATTTCATTACAATTGATATCAATGCAATGGTAATGAAATCATCAATTAATTAGTCGACCTAATTAATTAGTCCCATGTATATTTTCTAAGTATTTTCCGATCCGTTACTTTCACTGTTGCTTTTAAAAAACTTGACCGATACCTAAATAAAAGACGAAATTCGCGGCATATTTTTAAAAACATTTTTTTATTTACTTTACTCTTTTATTTATTTTTAACTTTATTTTTTTACGATTTGCTTTTTTAAGCTCTTATTTTAAATTTCTATAATTTTTTGCACCGAAATTTTAAGTTTTGTATTTTTAACGTTTTTTTTTTTAATGTTAAAGCGTTTTAGTTTTAGCAATTGGTATTTCATTTAACTTTTCTTTATAACTTAAGGGGAATTTTTAAAATTTTTATTTATATTATCAGAGTTTTTGAGGTAATTTTCTTAATTTTAATTGTTTTTTTAATTTAATTATGGCCAACGCAAAAAACGAGTCAACTGCCATTAGAGGACCTATCCCATGACCGGTCAAACGGGGGCATATTCAAGGCACTTCCACTATATTTGTGTGTGTGTTAATGTTGTTTTCTTTTCTATTTTTTTCTTTTTCATTTTTTGTATTTGCTCCCTACGGGGAATGAGGAGTCAATTGCCCTCCAAGGACCTATCCCGTGACCGGTCAACCGAAGGCATATTACTAAATTAGTACAAATATGAACCAAAGAGAATGAATTAATTTTCTAAGTATTTTCTGATTCGTTACTTTCACTGTTGCTTTTAAAAAACTTGACCAATACCGAAATAAAAAATAAAATTCGCGTCATATTTTTTAAAATATTTTCATTTAATTCATTTAATTTTCTTTTTAACTTAAGGGCAATTTTTTAAATTTTTATTTATATTATCAGAGTTTTTGAGGTAATTTTCTAATTTTTAATTGATTTTTTTTTTTAATTATGGCCAACGCAAAAAACGAGTCAACTGCCATTAAAGGACCTATCTTGTGACTGGTCAATCGGGGGCATACTGAAGGCACTTCCACTATATTTGTGTGTGTGTTAGTGTTGTTTTCTTTTCTATTTTTTTCTTTTCCATTTTTTTATTTGCTTGTAGTGTTTGTGTTTTCTTTTTTATTTGAACAGAAACGAAAAATATATAACTTTACCATCAGCCAGCCATCACACATAAGCAACATTAGCTCAGACGGTAGAGCGTTTGCCTTACAAGCAGAAGGTTGTGTTATCGAGCCCTACTTCGACGCCAAGTAGATTATTTTTAATTCTTAATTTTTTATTAGATTATTTAGACACACCACCTTACTGCCACAATGTGTCTAAACTGTGGCAATATGTCATTTCCAATGACAACGCCATGTTAAAGTGATATGTCTCTTTCAAACAAAAAGACCGATCAACAACCGGTCTCCGCCCCCTTGGGACCTATCATGCGTGTCATCTGGGACCGGTCCCTTTCCCCGTAGGGCTTGTAGTGTTTGTTTTTTCTCTTTCTTTTTTATTTGAACAGAAACGAAAAATATATAACTTTACCATCAGCCAGCCATCACGCATAAGCAACATTAGCTCAGACGGTAGAGCGTTTGCCTTACAAGCAGAAGGTTGTGTTATCGAGCCCTACTTCGACGCCAAGTAGATTATTTTTAATTCTTAATTTTTTATTAGTTTATTTGAAAAGCTATTTTTAGACACACCACCTTACTGTCACAAGGTGTCTAAACTGGGGCAATTGGTCATTTCCAATGACAACACCATGTTAAAGTGACGTGTCTCTTTCAAACAAAAAGGCCGATCAAGGACCGGTCCCTACCCCTTTGGGACCTATCATGCGTGTCACTTTGGACCGGTCCCTTTCCCCGTAGGGAAGCGTCAGCATTTTTATAAAATCATTGGTTTTCCAGTTAATTGATTTTTGTACGCCTGGTAGCATTGGCTAGGTAGCACTGGATAACCACTGGTTGCAAACCTTGGCATATCACTCTAAGCCAATTCTTTGCCAGTGGTTTTTTTATAAACCACCGAAATTTTTGTAATAAAAATACTGGTAAAACGCTTTTCGCAAACGCTGGCAAAGCGTCCCAAATGAGTGTTCTGCCAGTCATTTATTTTTAATGCCATGGTTACCCAGTGGTATGCCAGTGCTTGATTTTTTGTACCACTGGCGATTTCTGACTGGGCCATTTCATACAACAGAAAAAATCGCGAAAATGGTAATGAAATTTCCTTTCTCTACCTAGTGTAAGAAGTGATGTACGGCTTCTATTACCACTGCGTAAATGTAATGAAAATTATAAAGACGTTTAATTAAATGTAATGAAAACAAAAGTAATGAAAATTTTTTTCATTGCAATTAAACACATTTTGTAATGGTAATGGATTTTTTCTTAATTTTCATTATATTGACTCAATGATAATGAAAACGCGCAATAGTCATTATAAGGTAATTAATTACTCCCACCTCTGGGTTAAATTTATCGTACATATAGTATTGTTAAGTTTGTTACCTTTTTAAAAACTTTGGTTTATTTCCTTTAAATAAACCTGGTTCTTTTCTATTGCATTCAAAATAACCACGCACTCTTCTGTTCGATCTTGAGCTTATACACTTATTTATTTAACACTTACCAACGATTTACTATTGCACAACTAATTATACCAAGGCTAATATGCAGTTGCCTAACACCACAAACGCTAGAGTGCAACTAAGTAAATGTCATATGGCAGCCTTATACAGTAACGGCCTTGGTTGTAGATCATGCTAGAAAATTCCGTATATCAAAATTATAACACTTAAGATTATACTTAAATGTAGTGCTGCCAAATCGACGGGTTTAATAAAACCCGTTTCTCGTTATATTTTTCTTCTCAAATTCCAGAAGTTTCTGTAGTAGACTAATCTAAATTCGTAAATTCGTAACAGTATTTTATATTATTTTCTTTGACTGCATACTTGAGGTAAACTAGAATAGTCAAATGCATAATAATTTTGTGGATTTTTACAAGCAAGTTGACAGGTAAAACAAAACAAAAATTCAATATTAAATACAGATAATGTACTGAATATTTTTTATGCATAAGAAGTTAAGAGTATTATTTATTTGTATTATAAAAATATTTTTCTATTGTAATTTATGACAGCAAATGTTCTTACATTCACACAACTTATGGAAACTAAATACTACATGTTGTTCACATTTGCCAATAGTAAAAAGAAAAAAATCAAACATAAGAAGAAAGTAGATGCATCCTAATGTATCCTTGATATTGTGCATCTTGAACAACATTTTTTTAAAATATATATGAAAAAATAAAAATTCCTTCCAAACAAACTATGTACTAATAAAATTATTTCATATTTCTCTGTATAATACTAAAGAATAATCTCTTCGCCGTTAAACTACACACATATAGAAAAATAACAAAAACAAAGAATATATCGTCAGCTTATTATTCATTTAATCCACTAAAAAAATAGGAATGGAGTACATATAAGGTTTGCGTTCGATGAAACTAGTGCACACATTTTTTCAAATTCAAAATTTATTTTTTTAATCAAGATTCCTTTGCTAAATATGCAAATCCACCTAACTGCCCAGAACTCAGACCCATTGAAAGATATTGGTCTCTTGTAAAAAGGATCATGAAGGGCACAAAACAGGTTGCTGAAAACACTAAAACTATACTATCTAGCAAAAAAATCACTGAAGGCACTATTAAAAGTTTAATGGGAGGAATTTCATAAAAAATTAATTTTTTCATTAAAAACCACTAATGTGTAATATTTTTTTATTAAATGTAAACAATAATAAGATTTCTGTTAATAAAACGTTTTCTTTTCTTTTGTATATTTATGTCAACTAGTTCAAAAGTTATTTGCATTTATTCGTGCACTAATTTCATCGAACGCAATGCTTAATAGAAATATCTGAGATAATCAGTATCGAATTTAATTAACTTGCCAATTTTGCATACAAAGAAGAAAAAATGTTAACTTTCTTTATCATTTTTCTCTACAACGTCTTTTTGGTATATAGGTCAAACCAATAATAAGCTGACGATATGTATATTATCCGAACAACAATTTTATGCCAAAGAATGAAAAAACTAGGAAACACCAATAACATTTTTTTAATTCTATGAACTTTTAGGCCTTCAAAATGCTCTAAAAAGAACCGAGAGAAACTGAGAAAAACTGTACACTGTATACAAAAAATTCTTCACAAAAAATTTAATAAATTTTGTTTTTTATTGAAAAAGCTTAATTTCTTATTATAAAATATACCCCGCCTGGAGGCGGGCTTGCCGGCTCAATATATACATTAGCGTCCCATAAAAATAGATTTGTCATTACACTCCCAGTTTTATTGGAAATGGTCCCAAATGGAAGAAATCGATTTTTTTTTAAACGTTAACCCGTGCCGAAAGTTGGACGAAAATGGCCCATTTTGGAAAAAAGTGTATTATTATTAAAAATTCCCAAAATCCGAAATTTCGAAAAAAAATTATTTTTTATTCCATTTATTCATTTAATATAGTCAAAATGATTCAGACATCGAATTTTGAATCGGATGTCATTACCCCACTTTAGCCTGGAATCCAAAATTACCCACTAATTTGATAAAAATGCAAAAACGTGTTTGTTTTAAATTAATTTTAAAGATTTTTTAAAATGCCTAATTTGGAGATCTCGATTGCTATTTGTACCACAAAATAGTTGGTATTATAGAAAAAAAATAAATTGGAAAAATCATAATTCGAGTTTGTGTTTGGAGCGACTGCTTTCCAGGACATTTTACAAAAATTGCCCATATTGTCAAAAATTAAACAAAACTTTAATGTTTTCTTAAAATTTTACACAGTTTTCGGAAAAACATCACTTAAATTTGGTTAGACTATAATTCTCTTTACATTTGTTTAAAAAATCTTTAACCCTTACTGACCTGGGGTCAGAAAAGACCCATGAAACTTAATATTAATTATGACTACGACAGTGTAAAGCCATTAAATTGATAAAAAAAAAATCTCAACTGGATGAAAATAATTATTTTATGTAACGTGATCCATATAGGGTTAATTTTTATACTTTTGGCCAAAAACGACCCACTAGGAAATTTATAGAATAACACCTTTCATAATTTTCGGAAAAATATCACTTTGAATGAATAAAAAAAAATGTTTTTCCACCCCATGTGAAAATCGAAATATATATGAACATACATGATCATACATTGACTAGTATATGATCATGCATAGTCATACATGATGATATACATCAATGCAAACCTCAATGTATGACCATACATGATCTCATATATTTCCATATACCTTCGGATCCGAAATGTATATGGAGGTATATGCCCATATATGATCATATATGAGCATACACGAATCATATGTGAGCATATATGGTCATATATGAACATGTACGGTCATATACCCTCAAATTTCGGATCCAAAGATATATGGAAATATATGAGATAATGTATGGTCATGCATTGAAGTATGCATGGACGTATATGATCATGTATGCCCATGCATGATAATATAGTGGTCCATGTATGATCATGTACGTTCATATATATTTCGATTTTCACATGGGACTTGATAAAAATTATTATTTTGAGTAACTTGATCCATATAGGGTTAATATTCTCACTTTTCACAAAAAAAAAGACCCACTAGGAAATTTACAGAATAACATTTATCAGATTTTTATTAAATTGGGATATGCGATAGAGGGTACAAAACTAACGAACAAGCGCAATTCTCTATAGCCCCAATCTTATGTTTAAGGGTTAAAAAGGTGGGGTCAAAAGTGTCCGCATGTTAATAGCAATTTTAGTTTTGTAATCGTATTAGATTCTAATTAAAAGCTTTTGTTTATTATGCATTTATTGCTTTCTACTTGGAAAGACTTTATTCTGAAAATTTCCAAGTGCGCTTTTTGCCTAAAAGTGAAAACATTAATCCTATATGGATCAAATTACACAAAATCAGTATTTTTATCAAATGGAAAAAAGACTTTTTTGATCCATTTGAAGTGATATTTTTCCGAAAATTATGAATGATGTTATTCTGTAAATTTCCTAGTGGGGCGTGTTTGGCCAAAAGTATAAAAATTAATCCCATCTGGATCACGTTACATAAATTAATTATTTTCATCCAGTTGATATCTTTTTTTTTATCAATTTAATGGCTTTACAATCTCGTAGTCATAATTAATATTAAGTTTGATGGGTCTTTTCTGACCCCAGGCCACCAAGGGTTAAAGATTTTTTAAACAAATGTAAAGAGAATTATAGTCTAACCAAATTTAAGTGTTGTTTTTCCGAAAACTGTGTAACATTTGATGAAAACATTCAAATTTTGTTAAATTTTTGACAAAATGGGCAATTATCATCTTTTCGAATTATCATTTTTGCAATTTAGTTTTTTTCTTTTATATCAACTATTATGTGGTACAAATAGCAATCGACATCTCCAAATGAGGCATTTTAAAAAATCTTTAAAATTAATTTAAAAAAACACGTGTTTACATTTTTATCAAATTCGTGGGTCATTTTGGATTCCAGGGTATAGTGGGTTAATGATATCCGATGACAACAAAATTCCATGTCTGTATCATTTTGACTATATTAAATGAATAAATGGAATAAAAAATATTTTTTTTAGAAATTTCGAATTTTGGAAATTTTTAATAATAATACACTTGCCCATTTTCGTCCAACTTTCGGCATGGGTTAACGTTTTCCAAAAAAAAAATCGATTTCTTCCATTTGGGACCATTTCCAATAAAACGGGGGGGGGGGGGGGTTTAATGAACGAAAATCGTCAAATCACTATTTTAAGGGACATACAGAAATTTCCATGGCTGCTGAATCAAAACTCAACCTTCGATATAATTAAAAAAAATTTTTAAAGAGAAACAACACTTAGGAAATTCTTTCCATTAATTAACGTGTTGCTTTCTTTGGAAAGGGGATAGAGAAGAGATTGAAAGGTGGTGAAAGATGAAGGGCTTCAAGTATAGGCAACACTATAATTGCGCGAGATGTTGACTTTTAGAATTTGCGTGACATCTGATGGTAAGTTGGCGAACTTTGTTGAAGCTATTATATTATTTTACTTCGGTAGGGTTAAGTACTATGGGAACACCGAATATAAAAATCAGTCATATTATTTGTCCAAATTGATATTTCTCATGTCTAATAGTCCAACGCGCTAACCACATATAAGTGTAATTTGATATATTTTGGATACAATTATCTGTTCTCATTTTCGACCCAAATTGGATCTCGTCGTATAGCTAATTTATATACAATTTAATATAATTTGATGTTTTGCCAAATTAATTTTTTTGCTTGGGTACTATAAAAATGATTAAATTTTAAAGAACCCCGTTTTGCAATTGAAAATTGTTATATTAGTTTTGGCCAAAAAAGTGGTCTGCAAGACCATAGTGCAATGCTTAAAAATAAATAACAAAAAGCCCTAAATATATTGCTGCGTAGTTCAGTGTATTCTTAACCAGCGTGGAATTTTGCGTTCTTAAAACATATAAATGTTCAAACCTTTATTCATTAAATATGTAGGAGGTTTCAAAACATCGATTTCTCGAAAATAGTCCATTGAAATTTTGCGCATGAATTAAGTTTCTTCCCTTGTAAATTATTTATTTAAAAAAGTGCATAGTTAAGTCTGTTTTTTTCCTAGCGTACAGTTTTCTTGCAAAAAAAAGATTTCTTATAATTATAATAACCTTATTTTTTTAAACCCACTGTACAATGTATATATTGCATGTGCATTTGTTGGTGCTTGGACTCACACACAAGTGTATGACTATTGGTTTGTATGGAAGCAGTAAACATTTTGTAAATACCTTAAACTTACTCTATTACTTGTAAAATAGTAGAAAGCATTAAAATATTTTCTTTTCAAATTAATTTTTCAAAAAAAAAATATTTTCACCTTTTTTATGTTTTGTGTAAGTATTAATAACCACGGATAATACCAAAATAAACTTGTAGGTGTATCTTTGTGTGTGCGAGGTAAAAATCTTGTAAAAGTTGTTGTTGAGTGCGTGTTTTACACATATTGCATATTTTACAAATCCAAGTTGCTGTATAGTTAAACGTAATTTAAAAAATTGTATTTTTGAGGTTATTCGCACAAAGATGTAGTTTAATTTTTAATTGTAATTAAAAAAGTAAAGCCTTCGAATATCAGACTGTGATTGTCACAGACAATTTGTTTTAACTGGATAAAATTTTTGTGATGAAAACCGAGCAATAACAAGCGGTGGCGTGCATTGTATTGAATTTATGTTTCACTAATGAGAGGTTACACAATGTTTTAGTATAAAATATTAACATTTTTATAAAAATTTCAAAGCAAACTGAGTAACAAATTTTGATTTTGATAAAATAAAATTAAAAAATTCACTATAAAAGTCTTTTTATTTTTTCTTGAATCCTATAAATAATATTACCCTGACGAAGAAGAAGTACGCTTTCTTTTCTGGAATAAATTTTAAAATTGTCCATTATTGAGTGTGTAAAAAAGAAAACCACAAATAGCTTCTTCAAGAGTTCAAATCCATTCAAGAGAGGATATGCTTCTGAGAGGAAAGCTTGTATTTAAATTTTGGGCACCCTCGCAGCAAAATTGCTCATTGAAATGAGGTTATATGTTAACTAAATTGTTTTCATCATGTAAAAATTCTAAAATTGCAACAAATTATATTGATTTCTGTCCACAATTTACATATTGTATAACATTTTTTAAACACTTCACTTGGAAGTTCTTGTTATAAGAAAATTGTTTAAAGAATAAATTATAAGAAATATGAATGTTTTATATATTGTAATGTGCAAATTCATAAATGTTTTATAAAGTTATGGAAGGTTGACAAAACAAATTTTCCATACAAAATTTGTTTCATAAGCCTCCTTTAACTCTATAAAGCATTTATGAATTTACACATAAATATATAAATTATATCAATCATACGCCACAGTTCACTTATTTTCTTTTACACAAGTGAGTACATTACTCATACGCCACGATTAACTTGAAGTTTATAACTTTTTGTTTTCGTATTAAATTATTATTATTAACTTTATAAAATTAAGTATTCTTTCTACTTATTTTTAACTATGCATCATTAAATTCCATTATAAAACATTTTTTTTTGCAATCCAAGTGCCCCAGCGATGTAAATATTTCTCATAATATGGAACATTGCATTTACTTTCTAAATATTTTATCTTGTTGTTTACCTTTTGTTGTTTGGCTGTTGGGTAGCGGAATCCAAATAATATTTCTCTGTGGTGTAGAGAATCGTGGTGGTGATGGCAGTAGTTGGCTGGTTTCATTGTTGCTTGGCTGCGTGGTTGCTCGTAAATCCCCTCGTCATATAAATAATAATAAAGTCGCTGAAAATCCGAATAGACAACATTTTTATGCATATTTAGAATAATAATGCAGCAACAGTATTTCTGCCACCACTTTGTACATTTGAATGGTATTATTTGCTGATGTTGTGGCCGTTGCTGCTGTTGCAGTTTCTTTTGTGGGTGAGTAAAACAAAAATAACAAAAACATAGTTACCATGACACGTAGTGTATCACGAATATCTTTTAAACAAACATTATTCATGTAGGGGAAATTTAAAATACTTAATAATTTTACTTTAATTTACTTTACTTCACTAATACCCGATTACTGAATAATCGAGTTTAAATTTAGCCGAAAGCGAAATTTTAATTTTATATGGAAAACAGTAACAAATGAGTCAGTTAAAGTATCAGTCAGTAGCTAACTGAACATTCAGTCAGGGTTGCCGCTGAGAATTTTGAAAAAGTAGCACAAAAAAGTCGTTTTTTCAAAACAAAGTAACACAGAAAATCGTTTTCTTTCTTCAAAACCAAGTATCAAACTTTTTTAACGTTTTTATTTAAACAAAACACAACCAACTAAAACAAATTGACAATTTAAACAAATAAAAAAAAATTCATCGAAAAGATGGCTAAACCATCTTTTTAAACTGAGAAATTTTCCATAAAACCGACAAAGTTTCACTGGAACTCTTCCATTGAAACATTTCATTGATTTAATGGAATTTTTCATAAAATGTTGTCAAAAGCTTCATTTTCCTTATTAAAAGTTTCATAGACTTAATTATAAAATTTTCATTAACACTAGATTCGTTAAATATATGAAGTTTTATCATCAAATTTAAGAAATTTTTCCTTTACTTTGTAAATAATACTCATCAGTTTACAGAAAAATTTCATTAAAACTCGCCCATCAAAACTCCCCTGTAAGCATTTGGAAGATATCTTTCAAGAAGATATTATAGCGATATCTTCTATTTTTGATTTGAATGAAAATAATCAAGTAGTATTTTGAAATTGTCTTCCTTTTATTATTTGGAAGATAAGTCGGTAATATTTGGAAAAAATAATTCAAAAATTTAATTTTTTGTCATAATTTTTTTTGATAATATTGCGGCAATATTACCTATTTATCATCCGGAAGATAAAGAAAATTTGTTTGAAATTTTTTCTCATTTTGGAAAAAATTAAAAGAAAATTTTTACAAAAACAACCAACAGATACATAGGAAACATATTCTTCGAAAAAATCAAGATTTAATGCGCGAAAAAAATCGGCTGCAATGAAATTAAGATAATTAATATGTTGGTCAATGGATTACGTATGTAGATATTCTTTTTTAGGCTTGAATTTAATACTGAAAAAATAAATCGTTTATTTTGTACCGGGGAGTTCCTTTAGCGACATCACCTTTTTATCTTTCAGGTGATAAATAAGCGATATCGCCGATTTATCTTCCTGGGGTATTGCTTTCGCATTGCCTGGAAGTATTGCTTTCGAGTAACAGTTGTTCCCGACGGAGGAAACTTCCGCAATACGAAATTGATATTGCCGGCAATAAATGTTTTCTTGATCGGGGGGATCTTCTTCGTATTTCCATGCTTGCTGGGTCGCTCTGTGTTTATAATAATAGCTGTATTTGTGTGACTCTCTATCAGTGTTATCAAGAACGATTTTGACAGTTTTTCAACGTATTTCGGCTTTCTACTGTCAAAATTGATAGGAATGCCGCCCAAACACAGCTAATGTATTAATATACACTTTCATATATTTCCAGCCAGCATTGCAATACGAAGAAGATTCTCTGGTCATATCGCCTGGAATAAATCATTTATTGCCGGATATATCAATTTCGTATTGCCGAAGTTTCTTCGGTCGGGAACAACTGTTACCCGAAAGCAATACTTTGAGGCAATATGAAAGCACCCAGCAAAACCTTGATGATTGG